>OX328129.1:11730295-12139433 GCA_946811695.1 Gonocerus acuteangulatus | reverse complement strand
AGAAACTTGTTCACCAAATAATTATGCAAATCACGGAGCTATTTAGCTAATTATGCGTAAAAATCTCCGTAATTTTTATTATGGTTAAGTTTATGTTTACCGTACATATGGCTGATTAAGATTTCTGGACCTTCACGTCAATCCTTGAGCTGATTGTAACTTTGTGGCCTTTAGATTCGAAGGTTAGGTCGTTAGGTGAGGAATGGAGCAACTTGTTGTTGGTTAGTTATATTTCCTTTTAAGGTAGGTATATCTCTCTTGTTGAATCTCGGGGCTTTTAGTATCTCGCTTAATAGTGTTAGTCATCACAATCACAACTAGATATCAAGTCTAAGTACTTATTGTTGTTGCATTAGGCTGCAACCAGGGCGTAAAGTCAAATTTTGTCAGGTCTCGTACTCAACTTTAGGCTGTACCTACATTAGACCCGTATTTCTCTCGATCCGATCCGATCCGATTTCGTTTGATGGGCAGCGGCCGACACGAGTGCCTACATTGGTCTCGACCCTGTCCGATCCGATTTAGTCACAGCTCGTCAGTATTGACCTTGTAGTGAAGTGAAAATGAGTGATTAATTTAAGAAATACCACCTAATAAGCATAGAAACCTTCGATTAGGTTGAATGTTGGAGGTAAGAGAAGCATTAGTATTCATATTTTAAAATTATTTATAAAAAAGGTAGCTAGAATGTTATAAGCATTGGAAGGTTATAAACATTGTGAGGTTATAGACATTGGATGGTTATAAATATCTTTCCACGCAATTTAATAAACTAGGGAAACAAAAATGTGAATTGACAAAGTTGTTCTAATTTTTTTTTCCTTTGATTTAAAAAAAAAAAAAATGCATTGAAATCGGCAATATTATGCATTGAAATCGACCTTTTTGAAACACAATATGTGGGTTGGCGCCATTTTGCTTCGTCGGTTCGAAATCGGTCTAAAAACAAACATGTTTGAATGGCCAAGAATCGGTGGCCATCGGATTGGATCGAATCGGGTCGGGTCGAGACCAATGTAGGCACCTCCATTGAGATGCATGTGTTTGTTTTTCTTCCGACAGTCGGTGGGTATCGGATCGGACCAGAACGGGTCCAGTGTAGGTGCACCCTCAATGTCTGACATTTCCCATAACACCTTGACGGCATTCCCAAAATGCCCAGACAAAACCCCTACAGAAGTCCTTTTGAAAGCCCCTTTCATTATATGTTTTGATTTGTCATAAGGCCGACGAGTAAGATAGAGCATATGGTGCGTCATGGATGAGTCATGGAGTTAAAGGTTCCTGACCTATTTCCTCCCTATATGGACAGCCTCCTCTCTCTATGTTCCTCTACATATATGGATATGGTTCTACCCGAACTTCGGTCCTTTCCCTCCAAGCCGGTCGGCCTTGCGAACAGTTGTTGTCACAACCGTTGACGTTTTTATTCTCAGGACGTTGTATCCGTTGAATGCTAAATGAGATTCCATTTTATCAGCCAGCATCTAGTAGTTTATTTATTTAGTTTTTATGTAATAATTTTTTGTTGCTCCAGCTGTTAGTGCTTTGCTCCTTGTTAACTCGATTTCCACACGATTAAAGTGTAAAGGTCGTGTTCCGTTTACCAATTTTGTCAGCTGGTGACTAACTAGAACTCGATGGCGATAGAATTTTAATAACATTTTTATAATTCTGTTCGCAGCTTCCCTCCTTTTATATTATTGAATATTTATTTTCTGTCCTGCTAGATTTTCTATCATGAATTCCTTATAGCGTTCGAAACCGGTGCTTGTATTTCGAAACAAATAATGCTGACCTATATTTTTCAAATGAAATATAAATGCATTTATCATCGATCGTACTCGCTGTTTGATTTAGCATTCTCTCGCTTTGGCTCCGTAGCGTTTTGCAGCTATCGACAACACTGTAACAGAAAGTTGCAGTTTGAACGAATTAGAGCTTTATAAGGCGATTTGTTTTTCCTAGAGGACATTAATTGTTGTGGTGTTCTACTAGAAAAACTGGAAACCGTTGGCTTTCTCCTTGCTCCAGTGACTGACATTCTTCTGCGGGATATGCTGGTTCGAGGCGCGCCTGCAGCAGATTGAGTTGTATGAAGGGTGGCAACCTAAATATATTCCGGAGCTAGCGATCTAGATGACAATGTGCCCTAATATATATATATGGGTGTGTGTGTGTGTGTGTGTGTGTGTTTTGCCCATTTAGATAGGCGGAAAAGTTCAATTAAGCATGCGCGAACCATTTAGGGAAATTTACAACCATTGGGAAAAACCCTTTGCAAAGCTGAATAAACTGTGAACAATAACTTAAACGAAGATATTAATGTAAATTCTATCGACCGGATTTTTCAAGACCTAAGGGCTTTAAAACGTTGACATTTCTCACCTGCACTTTTAGAATGAGTCATCGGGTTAAGCTCTTAAACAGGGTTCCTCCACAAGTTTTTTACCTCAAATATTAATATGCTATTTTAATATTATAATTAATTATAAAAAAAAAAACTCTTTATCTTTCAGGCGATGCCCTTTCCCAAAATTTTGCATCATTTCTTAAACTTGCCTATTTTCGAGCAAAACAATGCTTATCGCCTGAGATGCAGAACATTAATTAATGAATTAACCTGAAGTTTCATCAATTGGATAAATTTTACTATCAAATTGATGTGCCTTTTAATTCATTTGGACTCAACTCAATTTTTTGTTACAATTTACCACAATTTCTATTTTGCCTTTTCGCACATAATGCAAGCGGAAAAATTAGTCTATGTCGAACGTAGGATATAAATAAGTTGCCGCAAGCAAGCTAATCTTTTCGATTAATTTTGATGTACTTTTTCGTCCTCCACATTTGTAATCAGGTGTATTGGAGATGCGATGACCGTGACTGGAATAGGCCTTCATTTGACCAAAATAATTTTGACCTTGTTTGAACTTGACCTAGAGTCCCCTGTGTCAAGGGTAGTTGGATCGATAGGTCAGTAAAACTGTGTTTTCCTTACATTTCTCTACGTGTATTCCTTGTTTGGACTTTAGGCGTAGCCTCGCACTTATCGAAGCTAGTTTACTCTAGAATAGGGCAATGCAGCATATCGTCCCTACCTTGTCGAAGTATCAAATATGCAGAATCTCGTTTTTTCAGATTAGAGACTTTGCTCTTGGATTGTGGAGGATACGGCTTGTCGCAAATGGTCGGAACTCTAACCCCTTTAGAATAGCCTTTAATGCCTTAAATGAAGTATCGATTAAACCACTTTTCAATATATTACTTCGTCAATTGATAGAATATGATAGTCCTATAGTTTGCTCCGATTTGCACATTCCGGGAGTCTCCCCGTGGTCTAGTGGGGCCTTAGTTTCTCATCCGAGAGATGGTGGGTTCGATTCTCACCGGCGGCAGGAATTTTCTCATCTCACGGCTAGTTGAGAAAATTCCTCGCTGCTCTTTGGATGGCGGTGCTAACGGCCCAGATGTCGATGTGCCGTTAAAAAAAAAATGCATATTCGGTAGTTTGGCATAGTAGGGACGATATGTCAACAATTTTGATCTTGTTTTGAGATGGTATATGAAAGCTGAGTTTTCGTTCAGTCTTTTGGACGCCATGAACCAATTCTCACCAAAATACTAATGCGCCACAAGTACACACTATTATTGAAAGCTGTATGATTTCCCCTCCCCGGTTATAGAATTTTGATCAGTTAGACCTTGGTAAATGAACCAAATCTACAACTGGTATTGTAGTATTGTTATAAGGATTGTAAAGCAAGAAGCCGGAATGAAAACCGTAACGTCTTGTAGTTCTTATTAGGTCTGGCTTTTCTAGAGGATTAGATCATTTTTTATCATAGTTTATGTACATTATATATTCTTAAACGGACAATCATTTTAATAATAATTTTAGATTATTCCTGAAAGATGTTCTGGGTAAAAAACCTGGCTGCCGTAAGCCGATATAACTTAGACCTGTGTGAGTCGTCTGTTTTCTCCTTCGGCTTTATCTCTACCTCAATCTCCTCACTTTTTTTATTCAAAAAAATAAATAACATTTTAAAAAGAATAATAAATGTATTATAGGATGAAACAGTGCTTGAAGCTTCGGAAGTGTTGGTTTTGTTCCTTTGAAGGTCAATAATTAAGATTTTCTAATCAACTCTCCACCGGTTTAGCTCGATCCAAAGGATAAGTTTTCATTCAAGGAACATTGCCTCTTCTTTTCCAAACAAATCTCTTTAACACTTAACCATGGTCACCTAAATGTCATCTTGGTCTTCCTCCCTCCCTTAGGCCTTCTTTAGTGCTGAAGAAGGCTGCCAAAGTGCAGCCGGAAAGACTTATATTATTTCTGCTTGAAGATCTGAAGTTTTTCTCCTAGCCGGATCACAACCATCTCTTGACTTCGCATCACCTCAACGGCTAACTACCTTCATATCATTATAAATTTCTTGAAAGACTACTATCAAAACTCAAATGCTTTTGAGGTCTACATCTTTCATATTTCGGTCTGTTTCCCTGACCTCCTGGACCCTCCCATTCTTGAGACATTGGCCCACCTGGAAACACCCTTTAGATATTCAAGTTGGTCATTCCTACTGACGGACCTTTACGTAAACTTTTGCTGCAGGGGTATCTGCTTCATTTCTTCCACAAAACCTTGGAATTCATTAATCTATATGAAGAGGGAATCAATCAAAGATATGCATATCGTTCAAGATAACCCCTTTATTGGTGTCATGAGTTTATCGGAATTCTTTCTACAGAGTATTCTAAGGAAGTTTTACAAAACAATGGATAGTTGGGATTCAGCTAAAGATATTCTCAGATTTGTGGAGGAATCTATATTTGGCGTTTCAGGTTTTTTTCTTCGGCATCTTTCTTCTGCAGGTGTCATGACCATTAATCGCACGGTCACGTAACTTTAGTCTGTCTCTATCTCTTGGCATTTGGTCCTGAAGAAGGATGCCAAATAAAATTCCGAAACGTCCGATATAGAAACTTCTAGAAATATGTGTTTTTCTTCAACGGAACCCAACCTATCCATTGTGTACTTTAACTCGAATTAACCCATACAATATCCACGAGATGATTGCGGACAAATCCACGCCGTTTGACCAATTTTTACCAAACATGCCCCACTGGTCGATCTTGATCCAGGGAGTGTCATAGCCTAGGTCAAAATCGTCTACCACTATCTTTCTGTATGTTTCTTCCTTAAACAAATCCACGCCGTTTGACCGATTTTGACCTAACATGCCCCACAAGTCGGTCTTGATCCGGGAGTGCCATAGGCTAGGTCAAAATCGTCTATTAGCTGTTTGCCTGCCTTTCATTCCTTATACAAATCCACACAGTTTGACCTATTTTGACCAAACTTGGCACACTGGTCGGTCTTGATCCGGGGAGTGTCATATGCTATGTCAAAATCGTCTTGGACTCACAGTTCGGAGGTCACGGGTTTGAAACTGTGAACCCAAACAGTTACGGATTTGCGTTATTAGATTTTAATATTACTTATTTGGTTTCTAATTTATTATTGCTTTTATAGATGAAGAAAGTAGGTGTAGCATAGCACGCCGGGTAACAGATAGTTAGTGATAAAACTGTCCTTTATCTGCTAATAAGAATTGTTAACGGTCATCTAGAGCAGTTGTTTTTGTTTTTACACTTTGTTCTTAGAAAAATCAGCTTTTCACAAAGAAAAAGGGGTTGAATTAGTTTCTCCCCTCCTACTTTAATCCCAAAAAATATATAACCTCCATGGGACCATAAGAAAGGACTAAAGAAAAAAAAAATAGGGATCCAGATAGAATTTCTGGCATGGATCCAGGATTGTCCCTGTAGTAACTCCCACACGTCCATTCAAATCTCTCCCATTCAGTAGGTTTACATTAGATACTTGTAGGAACCACATATCTTACGGGTTTTCAAGCCAAGCCAAGTATCTGTCAATGGAGCTTTAGCTCTTCTGAAGTAATTAATGTTATATCAATAGGATTTTATTGTTTGTTTTTAATTATTCAACATGCCAGCAAAGGAAAATATGTTCCGAGGTACGACACAACTTTCTCTTACGTCCAGAAATGGTCTTCATTACACAATAAAATTGCCCAATTATACATAAAAAGTTTCTTTAATAACTCATAAAATTGTTAAATTAATTAATTAGTAGCTTAAAGGCACAAAGTATAGGTAATGCTGTTTTTCTCATCAAATCTTTAATAGGTGTTGGGTTGGTGCAAAAATAATACAGGTTTTAATTATTCATATTATTTTGGCAATTGACGAAGTATACCAAGTTAATCTATAGTCTAGTTTAGGATTTTGAACAGTGGTAATTAATATTGTCCATGACAAGTTTATGTCATGTTTACATGGTTCTGTATGATTGTTAGCGTTGTGCGCACATTGACTTAAAGAGCAAATAAACACGTTGTGGACTCTTTAATAAACAAATAGATTTATAAATATGTATTGTCCTTAAAGTTTAGTTTAGTTTGTGTTTCATTCTCTATGAGTCACGACCTCTGAAATTCGCCATGTCAAAAAAAGATTTTCCTCATGTTCGAAGTGTGGCTCAAACCGCGCGTAAGATCAATGATGTTTGGGTTGACAGAAGCATCAGTGAATGAACAGTGCAGCAATGGTTCCAAAAATATTGTTTTGCAGATTTTGATCACGTCATCAAGGATGGCCGCGGTAGGCCTACTTTTGTTGAACTCGAATAACTGGGGCATTGGTAGCAGAAAAACCTCGCATAACTCCTCGGGACATTGCGAGAGAAGTTGATGATTGCCATCTGGAACAAATTAAACTTAAGATCTTCGAGAGTGGCCTCAGCTTTTATGGGCTTTATGGCAGCCCTACCGAGGTGCCATTTGCATACTTTCGGCTAATGCTTTAGAGCCACATTCCGGATTAATTTTCTTCAAGACTAACTTGAAAAGTTGAATCCTATATTAGTCCCATTGCGTCCAGGTGTTCCACTACCTCCTTACTTCGAAACTTACTAATTATTCAATATTATTTTAAATATAAAATAATATCGAAGATATTGCGTTGTTTGAATTGAGCTAAAGAATTCTAGAAGAATTTATATTTGACGTTTCAGCATGCTCACCACATAACCACCTCACCTAGCTCACTTTTGTTGTTTCCTCATCTGGCCATTTTCTGATTGAGAAGGCTACCGAAAAGTTCAGTAAACACATACCTATATATAAACACATAGATCCTTCTAGCAATCTGTCCTTTTTCCCCCCTTCAGCTGCATCCTGTCTATCGAATCTCTAAAGCAGGCCATTCATGTTCCGATTTGCAGTAAGACTTGTGGTCCAACTTTCGAAATTGGACCACAAGTCGGATCGTGAATGGGCTTGTTGGAAGTCTAGTCAAACGAGTCGGAACATTTAGAGGGACGACTTGAAGGTGCCGACATCAGACTGGCGACAGAGTTGGAACATCAGTGGGAGAGTCGGATCAAAGTCGTCCAACTTAGCTCTGTCAGTGCTTGCAGTTTGGGCAACTCCAGTCTGAGCTCGATACATTTTTCGGCTTGTGAGCAACGTACACAGTCCTGAAAGCAGACTAGGACTATCCAACAAGTATTCCTAAGTCGTACTGCAAATCGGAACGTGAATGACCTGCTTAACTAACTATTTGCACTTCAGCTCTTCATAATATCCTGAAAAATATGTTTTATATCTATTTAATTGTTTACTTTTCGGTAACTGGATATTTAAAATAGGAACACTCTAATATAAAAAGTACAAGTTAAAACAAAATTGTAAAAGTTTGATATTTAAATCATAAAATTCTATTTAATAGAAACTTTTGGCTCCTCTTCAAACTTATTTTTTATTTTCTTGCATGTTTTCCTTTGGATGCATGCTTCACATTCTTCTGTTTATCTTGTTTTATTTTTATAAATTATTTTTGAGAAATCAGTATTATTAGATGATATGATAATTATTATTTGCCTGTTGTGTACATAGCCATTATGACTTCCTTACCAAAAAAAAAATAATGAAAAAAGAAAATTTATGAAATACTTAAGAAAAGGTAAAAAAAAATGCAGTTTTTGTAGTAGTTTTAGATGTTTATTTTCTTTTTGTTTCTTGGCACTCTGTCCGTGCACTCTACACCCATCTAAATATCACTCTGCATGTGACTGCACTCTGAAATTGTCTCTTGTGGTGGTGAATGACTCATTCAATTCTCAAACTGTTTCCTGCTTCAATGAAGGCTCAGAGTCAAGCTCTCATCATTGTAAGTATATCATCATAGAGCCCTATTTTACCCTCTTTTTTTTATTTTTTATTAACCCTCTCCTTAAAGAGTGATTTTTTCTTAAAGTGTGAATTTTCAACTTTTCAGTTCTTCTGCATCAACTTTCTTCCTCTTTTATTTTTTATATGAATACTTATTAACTCTAATATTGTTATAAGAAGTCAAGAGATGTTTGGGATTCGGCTAAGAGAAAAAATGTCGGATCATTAAGAAAAATCGATATTGCAGATGTTTTGGCTACACTTTGGCAGCCTTCTTCAGCTAAAATATAAATATACATAATTACAAACGAGTGATAACTGTAGAAACGTAATTCTCGTTTGTAATATTTATTTTTTAGCTGAACAAGGCTGCCTAAGTGCAGCCGAAATGTCCGCCATTTAGATTTTTGTTGAAGATCTGACATTTTTTCTCTTAGCAGAATCCTAACCATCACTTTGAGAGGAGATCGTAGATTGTTGGTGATGCGAAGGTAGAAATTGTCAGGGTTCGAACGTTATGCCATAATAAAACTAAATTTTTTATGTGAAAATGGGTTTTATTGTTTGCCAACATTTCGGCTTGAAATTCAAGCCTTCATTAGGGCTGCAAAACAAGTAGAACAGCGTTAACACTTACATATATATATATATATATATATATATATATTTACAAAAAAGATTCAATTTATATATATATATATATATATATATATATATATATATATATATATTAGTATTAACTCTGTCCTACTTGTTTTGCAGCCCTGATTAACCAATAAAACCCATTTTCACATAAAAAATATGGTTTTATTAAGACAAGACAACCGAACCATGACAATTTCTACCTTCGTCTAACCATCAATTGACTTCTTTTCACCTCAATGTCTAACTATCTTCATCTCATCATATAATTGTTATAGTTAAGTATACATTTAGTATTACTAGATTTTAATTTAGACTTATCAAAAATGAAAATGGATATTTTTATCAAAGTATAAAAAGACTTATTTTTTGAGAGATGCGTCCGTAATCACAGATGTTTCGGATTGAATGACAATCTTTTATGAGGCTGAGATAATCAGTTAAATATGAACTGACATTTTGAAAGCACCTTTTGAATGTCTCCATAATAATAAATTAATAAATGAAACCCCAAAGAGGCCCAAAATTTATCTTTTCTTTATAAAATGTAAAAATCTTTTGAGACTAGCGTCTCGTCAGCATTACTCCACAACTATTCAGCCGCTTAGGGCTTGCCTTAACGAATTGGTCATGGGCAAATGTATATTAAAAAAAAGACGGGTAACCACAAAAATTTAGTATTGTTTATTTAGCGTTCTTCAAACTGAAAAAAAAATATATATATATGATCTCTTCTCATTAGATAAATGAGATAACATGCATAAACAGAATATTATTAACATTTGTCCCAAAACTATGAAAATATTGTTCATTTAACATAAACAAAATTAGAAAGAATTTTTAATTTAATTTTTTAAATCGAATTAATTTCTAACTTGATTTCTGAAAACATCAATTGGAAAATGAAACGTCAAAGGTGTAAAATTTTAATTAAAACTGCGGGCGTTGATCAAGTGTCGTGATATAGCCGACAGTGCCACCATGTCATGGAATATTTTATTTTGCCCTCAGGCATGGTGATGGGAAAACTACGGGCTGCCACATGCAATGTATTCATAAACAGAATGTTTTCCCGAGCTATAGTGTAGACCTACCTAAGTAATTTTCAAAACTATTTAATTATATCTTTATTTTTATTTATTTATTTACGGTCCTCCGCAACACCAAGGTGATTTGCTCGCATACTTTGTGAAAGTATTTACAATAAAAGTATACAACCAGAGAGTGAAAACTTTATTTAAAAATAAATAAAATGGGCTAACCCAATTACGTTGGGTTGCTAGATGCGCAGCTTGCTTATCATCTATTCGGAAATAGATTTGCAGGCTGAAGATGTAAGGAGTTAGGAACAAGGAATAGATAATAAACAATATGAAGACAAAAGAACGCTATAGCTATAGAGGAGAAGAAATTGATAGAATTGAAAATAAAGCCGAAAGTATATAAGAAAACAGTGTGAATGGATGATAAGCACTCAGTGGCTATAGATGTGATTGGCTATTATGCCTAGTGTGCCCACTAATATAGACTCGGCTAATGCTGCCAGGTGGTCTCAGGTTAGTCCCACTTCTTCAAGGAACGGGGCTGTGCTCTTCGGAGTGGTGTCTCTTGATCTGAACCCTTTTAAAGTATTAAAATATATAAATTAAACACAAATAACTACAAAATAAAGTATATTAAAGAAAAACTAAAACAAAACAACAAAAAAACACAAGAAAAAGTACAGAAAATTAAATAAAAAATTATTGAACTATTATAATAATAAATAATAGAATATTTATTATAAAAATCTTTATTCTATGCCTTGGGAGATTTAATGCAAGGAATTTCTATGCATTAAATTTAAGGCATTATATCTTCAATGTTTTCTGAATTATTTTGAGAAATTTCACATTACATTAAATAGTTATACATTAATTTGGAAAGAGAAAAATTCATTTTAAACAAAATAGATTCAAGGATCACAAATCAAGAGTCAAGAGAAGACTTTCTTCATTTTTTTTTTTTTTCTTTTTTTTTTTTTTTTTTTACCTCTATGAAAGTATTAATAAAAAGTTGGATTAGGAAAGAAAAATCATGTTTAATTTTCATATAGATTAATTTTAATAAAGTCAAATTTGTTTAATGGTGTTTTAAATATGAAGCAGAATTGAATTAAGCTTGTGCATGGAGAAGTGGATTTCGTGCATTTTGTTTTGCATTAGTGAATTTGGAGTTTTCTTTTGAAGATGCTGCAAAATTAACTTAATTATCAAAATGTTTTAAATTAGTCTTCTAATATCATAGAATTAGAAGAAAACTTTATTAATAGAAATTAGGTAATAAAATGGATTTCCCAACTTTATGGACTTCCCAACAGTATGTTCATCATTCCGCTTGGTATTCATTCAAAGAAATAAAATAATAAAATTATTCTACACAATTTTATTTGATTTTTCAAACTGCTATTTTGTCGTAGGGGGGGGGGGAGGTCTTTTGACTGGAGATATGATTCATTGAGATAACATTTGTTGTTTCAATGATAAATGAGCAAGATTGACTTTTTGAGCAGTGGATTCACGAGCAAAAATTCCTACTTCGCCATTCATGTTTAGAATGAGAGGCAATAATACTAATCACCAAAGTAGTCAATTAGCCAAAAACAAAAAAAAACAAAAATAAAAATAAAAATTATTTCTCTCTAAACCTCCACATTGCTTGATTATATTATAATTTCTTCATTCCTTATTTTCTCCTGTTGTAATAATTCAAAATTCAACAGGCTTAATTCAAGAAAACGTTTGGTGGAATAATGACAAAAAGTTATATACATATATATATATATATATATATATATATATATATATATATATATATATATATATATATATATATAATGTTTATCTTTTATGCACTCTAGCATCCTAAAAAAATGGTCTGATTCTGGTGAAAAGGTCAAGTTTATGAGCAATTGAAATCCGCTCTTCGGAAAAATGTTTTTGATGAAATTCTACGGTATGTCTTAACCTTGATGATTTTCTTGATGTCTCTTCGATCTCTTCTGCGCCTAAATGCTGTTCAAATCATCATTTCGGAGTTCTAATTATCCAGTTTTGAGGATTTTCATCTTTTGACCTCAATATTAATAAAAATGAAATATTGTAAAAATGCATTTCCATTTTTGCTGCTTCGAAACTGCTACAACGATGAAGGTATTATTCTGCTTCATAAATTTTAAGACTTTATTTTTAAAATGTGCTATGTTTTTTCATTATTTTATTTAACTAAACTGCTAATTTTTTTTAACATATTTTAAATTATGATGACCTTATGTTTTCTTTTGATTTGTTACATGCTTCAAAAATCAGCCTGCAAACTTTGCGGTATGTTTTTATACATGAGTGTTAATCTGTTGTTTGTTGTGTTACAAAACAATTACAAGTCTGTTTAATTTGCCTGCAGTTTAAATATATTTTGTACTATATAGAAATTATTAATTTCTCTTTTATTTGCATGATGAATATTTGGTGACCATTTTTTTTTTTTTTTTTTTGCACGTCTGATTTTGATTAAAGAGTGTGTTATTTTTATTTCTTATGCACTTTCTTGAATCTTTCCAATTTTTTTTTCGTTTGACATTTTTCTTTTTTTTTGGTAGGGTAACTTGTTAGCTTTAATTGACTTTAGATTGAGTTAATACTTAGATTGTCATTTCATTGTTTTATTGATGTTTTTTTAATGTTTTATTGAACTGTTCAGGGTGAATTGGAGCAGCAGCTGTTACAGGCCAATCCCATCCTC
Organism: Gonocerus acuteangulatus; assembly: GCA_946811695.1. Classification (NCBI taxonomy): domain Eukaryota; kingdom Metazoa; phylum Arthropoda; class Insecta; order Hemiptera; family Coreidae; genus Gonocerus; species Gonocerus acuteangulatus. Next base: position 12,126,747 of record OX328129.1, on the reverse strand, counting down.
GAAGCATTTGGAAATGCAAAGACTGTAAAAAATGACAATTCATCTCGATTTGTAAGTAAATTCGTTGAATTACGCCCTTCTATTGGCAGAATATTTTTTAAAAATTAACTCTTGATCAATATTTTTCCTTAAGTTTGTAACATAGGGGAAATGTTGTTGCTGCAAATACTTGCAGTAATATTGAAGAGGTGCTAATGACCTCAGCAGTAGATGCACCAAAAGAAAAGGAAAAAAAAATAAAAAAATATTGAAGAACGAGAAATTAAACCATCAACTCATTTATCCAAAATACTTTTATTATTATTATATTTTTATTGTCAATTCAAGCAATTAATAACCAAATTGTGGAGGCCGTGAGTGTTTAGGCTTATGCACTCCGTGCCTAAGGTCGTGGATTCGATTCCCACTAGGGGTGGTGACTTTTCTTTAAAAAAAAAGAAAACGCATCAGCCCTATCCTGGCTAGAAAAGGGTGGTGACCTATAGATAAACCGTCCCAAAATTCTAAGTTATTTATAAATGGGCGTTAAAAATTACACTAATTAACTTCAATAGTAGAACATGGAGCCAAAAAAAAAAAAAATTGATTTGGTAAATTCAGTTTTTCGAATAATATTGATAAAGAAGGAGACAAAATTTTGAATATAGTAATAATTTACCAACATTTTGAAGAAAACATTTAATTAATAGTTCAAATGTTATTTCCGACTTCTTGTCACCTACATAATAATTTTTTCCCACAAAACATTATTGATTTTTTTTTTCCGGCGCTTCGACAACCAGGCCATTAGCGCTGTCAATTGATTATTATGTTAATTTTGAATTTTATATATTATCCTTCCGCTTAAACCAGATAAAATAATTTATTTTAATTATTTACTGATGAATGTATAATTTGTTAATGAAGAAGTTAAGAACTAATAAGTTTTTGATACAGATTAATACTTTCTACAAATATCAAAACATTTATTAGGGTGAACTTTGCAAACAAATTTTTAAAACAATATTCAGAATATTTTTCAGATTCATGTTAATCAGAAAGCTCCATTTTATGAAAACATGAAGTGTTTGTTCCGTTCAGCAGTTTAGTACTTCATAAATATTATTCTAAATAGAACCATAGGGAAAATAGTTTTGAAATATTGTACACTTTCAGTACAAAAAATTTGAAAAAAATAATTTACTGAATCTCAGTGTGGTTACAATTTTTAGGGTAGTTTTTTTGGGACATTAATACTATCGCTTGGTGTCTCACTGATTAACATGAACCAATTTTATGACAAATACTGCTATTGCAGAAGATAATGTTTTTTTTTTTTAATTATATACATTTTTTTTATAGGGTAAATTTATTAGGATAAACTTTGATGCTTCGGGATACATTGCTGGTGCTAACATTGAAACATACCTCCTCGAAAAATCTCGAGCCATTCGACAGGCTAAGGACGAAAGGACATTCCATATATTTTACCAACTCCTCGCTGGTGCTACTCCAGAGCATAGAAGTAAGTTAATTCTTATACAAGTCTATATTGATCAAGTTTTTTATAAAAGTAAGATAACTGCGTTGCTCGTAATTTTCCGCACCATGCCACTGATTGTGGAATGTACGTGAAATTCTGAGGTGGAAATTAAAAATATCATACATTTTTTGTTTCATAACAGCCATAAATTGTATTTTATTTCAATATAAGTCAATTGTTTCCAACTCTGTTTTCTCATGGAAGGCTCTCAAAGGTTCATGGTCTCAACTCATAAAAGGACAGATGGTAGAAGTGGTTATAATTTAACATTTCTCATGTTTTGTTTTTTTTTCAGGAAATTTTGTTAAATTAAAATCACTATTTACATTAACTAAATAATAGTTTTATTCAGAAATCCGTATGTGGTGAATTTGGTAATATTAACCCAGAGATATAATGAAAATATAATAAGAACATTTCCAGTCAATTTTTCTTTAAATAATTTTTAAAATATTATTAATTTTCTTTTTCTTATCACACCAATACACCACAATATATATATATATATATATATATATATATATATATATATATATATATATATATATATATATATATATATATATATATATTTATATTTATTTATGGGCAAAGTTAGCTTACAAGGGAACAGCATATATATATATATATATATATATATATATATATATATATATATATATATATATATATATATATATATATATATATATGTATAAGTTAAATTCCCTAATATTTAGCTTATTCTTAATATTTATAATTTTTTCAGAGGAATTTATTCTTGAAGACCCAAAGAATTACCATTTCTTGAGTAATGGGATGGTTTCGGTGCCAGGTGTTGATGATGCTGCAGAGTTTCAGGCTACAGTTGATTCAATGGCCATTATGGGAATGACCAACGAGGACCTCTCTGGTATTTTGATTTTTTTTACTAACCATCTGATAAAAATATAAAATAACTATGTTTAATATAACTAAAATATAAAAAGATTATAGTTAAATTTTTTCTTTTCCACAGCAATTTTTAGGATTGTTAGTGCTGTAATGCTGTTCGGAAGTATGCAGTTCCGTCAGGAGAGAAATTCAGATCAAGCCACCCTTCCGGATAATACTGTCGCACAAAAGGTTGCCCATCTTCTAGGTCTTTCTATTACGGAAATGACTAAAGCTTTCCTCCGTCCAAGAATCAAAGTTGGCAGAGATTTTGTTACCAAGGCGCAGACCAAAGAGCAGGTAATTCTGATATATCTATAATTACTTTGTAGCGGAATATCAATAAAACAAAATTAAAATTAACAAGTTTGTCTATTTGTTAAAATTGATTTATGTTCTTTAGATGCTTTCTGAGAAGAATATAAGATTAATTGTAATACGATTTATTGTAATAATGAGGTCATTACCTCTTGGTCACCTAACCAGTATCTTCCTGCACCTCCTAGGCATTTATTGCTGAAGAAGGCTGCCGAAACGTCCAAATTATAGTTTTTTCAGAAAATCCGACTGTTTTTCTTAGCCTAAACTGGATTTTGGCTAAGAAAAACAGATTTTGGAATAGTTGGACTATTTTTTGGGGGGGTCTCCTCGTGGTCTAGTGGCTAACATCTTAGATTCTCATACGGGAGATGGTGGGTTCGAGTCCCACCTGCGGCAGAAATTTTCTCATCTCACGGCTTGTTGGGAAAATTCCTCACTGTATATCGCCTCAACCGCTCTTTATGAAGAATGAAAATTGGAGGCCTGATCAGCTTTATATATCTAGTGATTCCTTAGCACATAAATAATTCAGAAAATGAGCAAATTTTCATGTCAGGGAAGAGTGAATAAATAGTTAAAAATAGAAAAAACTAATTAATAAATTTCGTGGTATTTCATTGAATGGAATTCAAAGAAGGCTTATGTGTTTGGTTTTGGAAGCAGGAACTTGTGTTTCTACTAAGAAAATAAATGTTTCTACTATATTTTACTTAAATATGCAATATTAAAAATTGTACATATTATTATATCATCAAATAATAAGGTTTTTCAAATACATAAGTGCCTGCTTCTAACTGAATTCTCGAATTCAACTTTATCCTGGTCCCGATTAGGGAGAGTCTACTGTATATAAATTTATGAATTTTAAAATTATATAAATATATTGACTTGTTTTTTTTTTTAATTACTTCCAGGTGGAATTTGCTGTTGAAGCCATTTCTAAAGCCTGCTATGAGAGGATGTTCCGCTGGCTAGTAAACAGAATTAATCGATCTTTGGATAGGACGAAGAGGCAAGGAGCATCGTTCATCGGCATTCTTGATATGGCTGGGTTTGAAATTTTCGACGTAAGTTTATTACTAATTAAAATATCAGGACTTAGCTAATTAGGCTAGTAGAACATGTAGCCTTTTCACAAAGCATGATTACAGACTTACAGGCAAAACAATCGACAAAAAGATCGGCTATAGACATAAACATTCTGCCTATATCAGACGTAGGTACAACTATACATGCACTGAACTTACATAAATAGAGGTCAGGCGGGCAGAACTCTAGCTCAAAATATGGGAAATCAAAGTCGCTAGGAAAACCGCATCAAATAAAAACCATAGTAGTGGTAGATTTTGACTAGACTATGTATTTGACGCAGCCTATTATTATGGGCTCGTATATACTCATTCTTATTAATCCTTTAGAGACCGTCCTATGGTGGAGTTAAAACGGGCTCGCTGGACCGAGTGGTAGTGATGCCAACTGTGCTTGCTGAACCGACTATTTTTTGTCTGTGCAATTGCGTTCTTTTTTTTTTTTAATTACTCATAGTTTCCTATCAACCTTTTTGATCCGGACACTGAACCGGCACAGTTGGAAAAAAATTTTTTTTTCTTTCATTTTTAAATTGTTTAGTAATTTTTTGTTAATAATTCACAAATTAACTTTTTACATTTTTTTTAAATACATATTTTTTAAAGAAATTAAAAATTCTTTTGCGTGTGGTAAATGCCAAAACACGGCATGACACGATACACAAGTATTTATCACATTCCTTACAGAAGTATTTGGTTTGCAACCTTTTTTGTTTTTTCCTACACACATTTTGACATTTTAATAAAGCACCACCCTGTTCAAAGCCAGAAAGTAGACTGAGGGGACCTACAAGGCAGGGTTGAATAGATGCAGCAGGTGGAAAAGAGTTAAGATAAAAAGGTGCGAAAACAGTAGCAATACTTCAGCTTGTCATAAGGAAGACTAGATGGCGCTAGGAACAGTGCTACTAAAGTAGCTCATGGTCTCTAAATGGTTAAGTGAAGAACAAATTGATAGCAATCTGTGCGTTTAAATGAAAATCAGACAATTAGACACATACTGACAGAATGTAGACTTGTCAGTGGCCTAGACATTCCTAACTACCTTCACGACATACTGACTGAGGATAATTCATACATCAACACAGAACTCTAACATTTCAAGACACTAGACATAGAAATTTCTTTTGTTTTATTTATTTTTAATATATGTGTGTGTGTAGACCCAGTGACTGTGAGCATTCCTTGCCTAAAGTCATGGGTTCAATTCCACGTGAGTGTAGTGGCTTTTCTTTGGGGAAAGAAAAATCATCAGCCCTATTCTGACTAGAAAAAAGTAATCTATCCTAAAATACTGTGTCAATTATAAATGGACTTTAAAATTTAACTAAATAAATATGTATGTGTTTATAAATGAAAGTATGCATGTTCATGTATTTTGGCAGATATACAGGGTGGCCCAGATTCACGTTGTATACTTTTTGGGGAGGGGTAATTCAGCTTAGGAGAGTGTGTTCAGCATTCAACAAAACGATCACCTTTGCTCTAAACCAAAAAAGAAAAGAACGAAAGAAAGAAAAGAGGCAGGAGTGTACTCAGAGTTTACCAGGTGAAGTAGGTACAAAAAAAAGGGTACGTTTTTTGGGTAATAAATCCAATGGATTTAAATCAGGTCACAGGGCCATCTTGTCCTATGGCAGTTGGAAAACATCCTCAACGATGAGTCCACACTAGACGCTGAATTAGCCCTCCCCCAAAAAAAAACTACTTAACCAAATTAAAGTGCCTTTTTTTTTTAAATTCAGAGGAGTAATGCATGCTAATAAAAACATATTTTTACTGAGAACTACTTAGCACGGCAAAAAGCCACACGGTTCTTCCTTTTTTTTTTTTTTTAAACTACATTTAGAAAATTTAATGCAACATATGGATAAAGAGGGAAACCTTCCCTTCAATGGTCTATTTGAGTCCTTAGAAGGGTTATTTTGTTAATTCCGAGGGCACCATTTTATAGATCTCAACGTAAACTACAACTTTGTTCCTTTGAAAAAATTTTATACGTCCAACCTTTAGGAATTATTTCTCTTTTGGCCTGTTATCTGGGCCACCCTGTATATAAGCACATACCACATACGCAAATTACTTGGTACTACTTTTAATTTCTGTAATTTAATTTGATTTTTATAAAGGTTTTGTTTTTGTTAGTTTCTCAGAGTTTTTGCTTGTTTTACTTATTAATTTTTTTTTTTCTCGATTATGCAAGTAATGGACCGGCAGACTAAATTTTTGTCATCATGAGCTTATCGCCTAAGATCCTAACCTCTCAAACAAACAAATAAATACCTAATTAGAATAATTTTGTATTACTTAATGATTTTTTTTAATTAGACATTTCTATTTTGGTTTTTAGTTAAACTCATTCGAGCAGCTTTGCATCAACTATACTAATGAGAAACTTCAGCAGCTCTTCAATCATACAATGTTCATCTTGGAACAAGAAGAATATCGTCGTGAAGGAATCGAATGGAAGTTCATTGATTTCGGCCTCGATCTTCAACCTACCATCGATCTTATTGATAAAGTATTTCATTCTACGATAATTTTGTAATTACTATTATTAGAAAACAATTTTTTAGTAATAATTTATTTGCAATATTTCTAGCCCATGGGAGTTATGGCGTTGCTTGACGAAGAATGTTGGTTCCCGAAAGCCACAGACAAGACATTCGTCGATAAATTAGTCAGTGCTCACAATATACATCCCAAGTTCCTTAAGACTGATTTCCGAGGTGTGGCAGATTTCTCCATTGTCCACTACGCTGGAAAGGTAACAATTCTCTAAGTATTTTTAGAAATAACTTTATTCTCAAAACATCAATTTATTGCAGTAATCTATTTATATTTGTTAATAATCTTCTCAATAGTGTTGCTAAAATGTTTCCACTCTCCACATTCACGTCAAATAAGAAAGTTTGGTTACTTTTGGGAAAAATGTGTGAAAAAACAATTATTAAATGAACAGATATCACCATTTTTGGACTTTTTGTATATTTTGTTTAACCCTTTCCTTACTAAAGACTTCTGTAGAAGTCGAAGTTTGCCGTGCCCCTGGAACGAAGGACTTGTACAGCAGTCGAGAGCTGCCGTGCCCCTGGAACGAAGGACTTGTACAGCAGTCCGACCCTTCTCTCTCGCTTACCAGCTCCCTACGGCTAACTTTTCCAGGAGTTTGACCTTGGGGCTATTAAGCAAGGATTTAGAGAAGCTTTAGCTATTTATTTTACCACTGGTCGCCAGAAAAATTAACTATTTGTGTCGAGAGAGAGCTACGGATTATAGATACATGGGTTGGGATCGTAAAAATTAACATCGCCAGTGTTAGATCCAACTCGATTCCAATCGAAAAGGATGATGTATTTTTCTTGTTTTTAATAAAACAAGAGGCTATTTATTTATTTAGCTTCTTTGATTAATACCTATATAATAAAAAAATAATATTTTTCGTACTAAAAAGTATAGACTATAAAAAATATTTATTGAAGCATCTAATTATATAATTCACCTAAATATTTAGAGCTAAAAGTAAACGTAAATGAATAATAAAATGCAGTTTTCCTACGATTAGAAATGTTAAGGGAGGAAATTATATGAAGGTTTTTAAGCACGTGGAGAGGAGGGCGAGAATAGCTTCGTAACTAGGGCCCGGCCAGGTAGAGAGATCGCCGTACTACAGGGTCGGTCAGCCCGCACTACCCGTCGTAAGCTAAGGGTTAATATCCCGAAAACGGTTCAGACATTATTTATGGTAAACAGAAAGTAGGCCAATCGAAAGTATAATACATTTCCTAAAAAAAAGGTTCAGGCATGGATTTTCCAGTGTTGCTATATGCTTTACATACAGTGTAAAACTACTCAAAATGATGTATTATGAATATAAGTAAAATCTCTCCATTAAAGCTTCCTTTGTCGTTGACTGCTCTAGCAGTCGAGAGCGGCTGGGCCCTTTGTACCATTGACTTGTGTACTCAAGCTGAAACTTTGGCGATTATAACTTATTTTTATTTAAAAATTAGTTATTAGTTGTTAACTCTAATGAACGAACCCATAATCTTCATCTTGGAAATCTGAAGGGCCAAAAATCTCTCAATTGACTCAACTGGTCTCATTCAACAAAACTAGCCATACATCATTTGAAGCTATTATGTGAAGCAGATATTTACTAGACAAAAACTTGTTCTAAATTATTTTTCTCCAATTTTTTTTTTTTTTTACACATCATAGAAAGATTTTTTAAATTTTATTTTACTATAGACTTTTTCTCTCTAGGTTGACTATTCAGCAAATCAGTGGTTGATGAAGAACATGGACCCGTTGAATGAGAATGTAGTACAACTCCTGCAGAACTCTCAAGATCCGTTCGTGGTACACATCTGGAAGGATGCAGAAATTGTCGGAATGGCTCATCAAGCATTGAGCGATACACAGTTCGGTGCACGAACAAGGTGAGTTTGTTTTTGTTTACCCTCTCTTCCTCACTACTCCTCAGATTCCTACCCATAGCTTTCTAACTTTTTTTATCATCACTGAAAAGCTTTTACTCGCAGTTATTGAAATCTCCTCGACACTAAGGCCAGACCCTATTATTTTCGAGTGATACACTGAGCTTCTACACCTGCTTATAATTAACAAAAATGTTTTGAAATAATTTTAGAGTCAGAGTAAATTATTGTGTGTTCTTGTGTGAATTAGTTTGTTAATTTACTGCTCTGCATGGTATGAACCACTCTTTTAATGAAAGCAAATGAAAATGGAAGCCTAACCTAACATTTTCATTTTTGGGACTTGCCTTAGATAATAGTTTTTGTAGTACTATTTAAGGAGCCAATACTATATGTAGACAAAAAATGTAAATCAAAAATGTCTTCGGATAGTTATATAGATAGAGTTAACATCTTGGATTAAAATATCTTAAAGTTTTCCAACATTTTTTTGTGTCAGAGTTTCTAATGAAATCTACCCTATTTAAAAAAAAATAAATAAAATTTATGTGATGAATGAAAGCAGTGTCATTTTATGATCCAACACTCTCATAAACATTTTATCAAAAATATCCCATGCAACCAAAAAAAAAAAAAAAATTGTTTTTGCCGGGCTACGTTATTAGCTGTATAAATGACTACAGGGCCTCCGGGAGAAGGGGAGGGGCAAGGAGGACAACTGGTCAGGGGCCGTAGTGATTTTTTTATTCGTATTAAAATTTGAAATAACAAAATTATATATCTTACCATTTTCCACTTTATTTAATTTCAAATGTATTTAATTTTATTTCCTGAGAAATATCAGTTTTAAATAATTGCATTAATAGTTTTTGGTAATGTCAATGGGAGGGGGTTAAGGGGGAAGTTATTTGGATAGGGGCTGGCTAGTAATTCCTCTCAGAGGCCTTGGAAGACAAACATTAAGCCTAGTATCAACAATGTCGCATCGAGCATGCCCCGCCTCATCAGCCTCAGATTGAGGCATACGCTGTTCTATGTTAACTAACCTCGAATGCTCAATGCGAGTGGACGAACCACCAATAGCGTCGCATGGATCGAAACGTATTTAGTAACATAGCAACTTCATCACGACAAAACTTGCAAATCACTCCCGCTGCTTATATTGTAATGGTCACAATTATTTAGAAACAACAAAAAAGACATAAGCCATTTTGGTGGGCCAAAAAAATATATTAAAAGCATTCATTATATGGAAGCAGATTGCTACAAGACATGAGATACGAACAAGACTACCCAACTGTTACTTCTCAACTCTTTAACAGAAACATTTACTGCTACAGATATTTCACACTACAAATCTTCTCTTTTGTTTTTGTTTTTATATTTTAAGATGTTTAGAATGCCTCAAAAATGTTGTCGTTCATACGAGTTAACAATTTGGCAAACGTTTTTATTTTCAATGATGCAAACACTCGGCTATTCAATAAGAGGAAACAAATACCCGTCTCCACGCTCCGAACAGCTCGGACTGAGGAGCCTTTGAGCACGACCGTTTTACCGACAATCACAAGGATCGGGTCGAACAGTGTGACACAAGAAGCTCATAGCGAGCAACCCAGATATTGGCATCCCAAGCATTCGTCCTGAGGCGTTCGAAGTGAGCAGCCTCGCATTGTTGATACTAGGCTTTATAAATTCACGCTGAAGTATATAATTTTTCCTACCAGTTACAAGCACATTATTCTCTAACATTATGAATATGCAAATGAATGATTTTTTCACAGTGCATAAGCTTTTCACAAAATACTCTACACATATGTCACAATCATTGCCTCTTAACAGTAGATATATTAGTGTAATGAAATTTAATATCTTTGTGCATGATAATGTTTGCTCCTTCTTTGCTATTAAAATATTTAACCTTTTTTTCACTCCAAACCCTCCCTGTAGTGGTCCCGAACGGTAAGTCTACTCTCATTCTATCTCTACCTCAGCATGCTTTCTCGGGCGAGAATTCTCTTATTCGTTACTTGTTTTATTTCGACAGGAAGGGAATGTTCAGGACCGTTTCTCAGTTGTATAAGGAACAGCTCGCGAAGCTCATGGTCACTCTCAGGAATACAAACCCGAACTTCGTGAGGTGCATTTTGCCGAATCACGAGAAGAGGGCTGGGAAAATCGATGCTCCTCTAGTTCTTGATCAGTTGAAGTGTAATGGTGTGCTCGAAGGAATCAGGATTTGCAGGCAAGGCTTCCCTAACAGGATACCTTTCCAGGTAAATTACAGGATCTACTTTAAATTAATATTCATTATTTTATATTTTTTTATGAATCTACATAAAGAATGGTTGAATCTTCCCTAGAAGGACATTGGTTTTTGTCATACCTGTTGGTGTAGACTCTCGTCATGGCATCGGTCTCCACCAACAGGCATGACAACAGTATATTTACTGGCGGACCTAATCCCTTGGATTATTTACATTGGTTTTTCATAAATGTCGTTCCAAATTGTATAAAGAAAAACCTCTTCTGATATATTTGTAGGGCCCTAGGGCCACAATAGAATGACAAATGTTAATTTGGTTTCGTTCTTTCATTTATAAGTTTGAAAATTTACATGAACCTTCTTTTTGAGGTTAGAAAGAGCTACAATTTTTTCCAGAGTTTTTGGATCTATAAGGCCCCTATTTGAGCTCTTCAAAATGTTCAAATGACATAACAGTAACCAGGATATTAAATTATGTACAATTTTACATTGATCTTGTAAAAGGTCCCCCCCCCCACACACACAAACAATATATGACTGATTTATGTATGTTATATGAATTTTGTTTGAACTGATTTTCTAAAAAAAACACACAATGTGAACGGTAAGATGCAATATAATCTTACCTTATAAATTGTGTTATTTTTTTATATGACATTTTGAATCTTCCATTATTTCTTAATTGTTGTAAATAGTTGTTTTGTGTGCTCCGTAATTAAGTACATCATGTTATTAAACTATATTCTCTATTCGTGTAATTTTAAAGTTAAATATATTTTCGCAAGCTTACCTAAATCCAAACTCGTATCCTTTATTTAAACTGTGTCAATGTAACTTAATTATTTTATAAAGATGCATAATCCATTTTTTTTATATTTTATTCTTTTTTGGCAATATATAGCTAATTGAATATTTTTTTTGCGTTTTTACAGGAATTCCGTCAACGGTATGAGCTGCTGACTCCAAATGCTATTCCAAAGGGTTTCATGGATGGGAAAAAGGCTTGTGAAAAGATGATAGCTTCCCTTGAGCTCGACCCTAATCTCTATAGAGTTGGACAGTCGAAAATATTCTTCAGAGCTGGAGTCCTCGCTCATCTTGAAGAGGAACGCGATTACAAAATTACAGATCTTATTGTCAACTTTCAGGTTAGTTAGTAATTGTTAATTTCATGATATTTTCCATATTATTCAGATGATTATGGTTTTTTTATTATAATGGGGTGGGGTATCTCAGATTACTGGGGGATAGTTCCAACCAGTTAAATAAATTATTTTTATTTATGGAAATATTTTTTTTATTTATTAATTATGGGCATTAAGAAACTTTCTAACAATTCTAGCAGAGTCAAGTAGAACTGCTTTCTGGAATAATATTAAGTGTTCCTCTGACAATTTCAGATACTTGGCGGCACTGATTGTAGTATTCAGTATCAAACCATTGGTTGAAATGATAACTGCAGTAACTCCAGCAAAATCTACGTTATAGAGATCTTTTAACTCACTGGCCAAATCTTGATATTTTCACAGCTTCTCGGCATAGGCTTTCCGGATATTTTCATCATTTGGCACTGAGATATCAATTATATCAGCAGTCTTATTGTGCTTGTCAACAATGAGAATATCTGGTTTATTATGGTGAACACTTCGGTCCGTAATCATAGCTTCGTCCCAGTAGATTTTAATTCTATCATTTTCTAGAAGTCTGTGGGACGTAGTGATAACACCATACTTAGCATACTTTCCATAATACCGAGCCTAAATGATAGTGCTTCATGATGTATCTTGGCAACATTGTTGTGTCTCTGAAGGTAATCAGAACTTGCAAGAATTTCGCAGCCTGCCGTCATGTGTTGAATCGACTCATACATCTTGTTACATAATCTGCACTTGTCTGAAATACTAATATATTTTAAAACGTGTCGTCGGTAGGATCGTGTTGCAGTTACTTGGTCCTGGATGGCTATTACAAAACCCTCAGTTTCCGAAAATAGCCGACGAGAAGTCAACCATGCTACCGACAACGTCGTCTGCACCTCCGGTTCAAATAAACGATTGCAATATCGCCAGTGCAATTTTTTCGTTTGCCATTCAGAGAGGCGATCAGAATCTGTCCTTAGATCCGGTTCATTAATTATCTTAAATTTCAGAGCTGTATAATTCTCATCCAATTTCCTTAAAAATGTGGCTCTCACTCGATCACTTATAAAGCCTTAGATTACTTTCCTGAGATCTACATAAATGTTCAATATTCATTATTATTGATGTACATTAAACTGGTAATACATACTTTGTTAACAGGCATTCTGTCGGGGTTATCTTGCTAGAAGAAACTATCAAAAACGAATGCAGCAACTCAATGCTATCAGAATTATCCAAAGGAATTGCTCTGCTTACCTTAAACTTAGAAACTGGCAGTGGTGGAGACTGTATACCAAGGTTTGTATACTTTCATTACTCATCATTTAGTTTTTTATGTCATGATTTATTTTTTAACAAAGTAAAAATGTCTATTAATTTTTAGGTTAAACCTCTGCTTGAGGTAACAAAACAAGAAGAAAAGTTAACACAAAAAGAAGACGAGCTGAAGCAAGTTAAGGAGAAGTTAGAAACCCAACAAAAGACAAAGGAAGAGTTTGAGAAACGTCTTGATGTCGCTCTCGAAGAAAAAGCTGCTCTTCAAGAGCAACTCCAAGCCGAGGTCGAGCTCTGTGCAGAGGCGGAAGAAATGAGAGCTAGGTAACAAAATTCCATCTTTTTTTTTTCATTTAATTTCATTGATTGGGAATAAGAAAATACCATCCATCCTTAGTATTTGAAAAGTCAATTAATTTAATAACTCTTTCTTATAAAATTTGTTTTATTTCCCTGACACGATTCTAGTCATTGTTGGCATTTTATAAGTAAAGATGAAAATATTAGGTAGAAGTCATTACTCTAATATATATGTGTGTTTGTGCTCTAGCATTTACAAAAATGGTATGATTTAGATAAAAATATGTTTGCAAAATCACTTTATCCAAAATGAAAGATCAAATTCCTCAAACAGCAGAATGTGCCCACTGGAAATTTATTTGGCAAAAATTACACAAAAGAAATAATACTTACAGTTCTGCATAACCAGGCTTCCAAGTACGCCTTTTCGTTATATTTTAAAGTAGGAAATCGATTAGAACCAACTTTGAGAAAAGTGAAAGAAAAAAATAGACTTTTTTTTTATGTTCTACAAAATGATAGATCGAGTTTAAATGTTTTCACTTATTTGATATTCATTCCAACTTGGATATATAAATTTTGTTTAAAGATTGTATTCACAGCGAACCTGTACGGCTGCTGACTACACTTCAAGCAGTTGCTGCAATAGTATACATACCGTTCAAAGTTACTGTCTGTAGCATTTATCTTCCACCAGGTGAACCTATTGATGTACATGCATTACACGATCTCATAACACAACTCCCGCAACCTCTGCTCTTGGTAGGAGATATTAATTCTGAGAGCAGAATATGGGGAGCACAGACCACTAACACTAGAGGACGTACAATAGAAAGTATATTCGAACAAAACGATCTTCTTCCCCTTAACACAAACCGACCAACACATTTATGTCCCCGAACAGGAACGTACACTAATATTGACGTATCTGTCTGCTCACCAAGAATATTTACAAATTTTTCTTGGGAAGTCAGTTCTGATTCTTTTGGAAGCGACCACTTCCCCATTATGATAACCCCCAATATGATACAAAGATATTTTCAATCCATACCCCGTTACAACTTCAAACGTGCAGAATGGGAAAAATTTCAAAATTTAATATTAGATCAATTAGGAAATTCGTGTTTAAATGACATTGATCAATTTTCAAAATTAATTCGAACAGCAGCAGATGCGTCAATACCTAAGACTCCGGGCACTTACAAGAAAAAACCAGTTCCCTGGTGGAACGATGAATGCCAAAGGGCAGTCTCTGAACGTAGAAAAGCACTTCGCCAGTTTAATAATAACCCATGCCACACTTTCTTGCAGGAGTATAAGCGTAAAAAGGCAAAAGCACAATATATTATACGGTCTAGCAAAAAGAAATGTTGGATAGATTTTTTAACATCCATTAACAAAAGCACGCCTCAAAACATTATCTGGGCTAACATTAATAAAATACTACATAAAAGGTACAGAGCTCCAATTACAGCACTAAAGTACAATAATACTATAATAACGTCTCCAGTAGAAATTAGTAATATTATCGGCCAACATTTTAGTCAAATTTCTGGAAATTCTAAGTTATCCGGTGAATCTCTAAATTACAAACATAGTCTTGAAAAAATACCCCTCAATATAATAGCCCATCAAATTCACCCTCTTAATGAACCTCTCACGATGGCAGAATTAACATTAATTTTATCGAGTATTAAGTACACAGCTCCTGGCAACGATGGAATCTGTAATCAGATGTTGAAAAATCTACCACCTACTGGACTGTCGATCTTGTTAAAATTATTCAACAAAGCCTATGTTACAGGATCTTATCCAGAAAATTGGAAAGAGTCAATTATTGTGCCTATCCTAAAACCTAAGCAAGATAATACGCTAACCAGCAACTATCGACCGATAGCACTCACCAACTGTATCTGTAAGCTATTTGAAAGAATATTGAATAAAAGGCTACTATGGTTTCTTGAAAAGAATCAACTTCTGTCTAACTATCAGTGTGGATTCAGGCAAAATCACTCAACCATGGACCACATTGTGAGATTAGAAAGTGAAATTCTAAAAGCATTTGTTAAAAAAGAATCTATACTAGCCGTATCCTTTGACATTGAAAAAGCTTATGATACAGTGTGGCGTAGGACTATCCTTTCAAAATTATCTGAATGGAATATTCATGGAAATTTCTTGAACTTCGTAATTAATTTCCTATCAAATAGGACATTCAGAGTGCAAATTGGTGTCACATTATCTAATGAATTCCTGCAAGAAAATGGTGTACCACAAGGAAGTGTACTAAGTACGACATTCTTTAAAATAGCTATGGACACTGTACGAGAACATATCTCTGCACCAGTGCGTTATTGCCTTTACGTAGATGATTTGCTTATTTATGTTAAAGGAAGAAATATAGACTATGCTAAGGATATGATACAACAAAACATAGCAAGTCTCGAAAAATGGAGCGTTACTAACGGACTACACTTTTCAACAATAAAAACACACTATATAATTTTTACCAAAAAGAGACAGATACCAAAACTCGACTTATATTTATCTAATGAATTAATCAATTCCACAAATACGCTTAAATTTTTAGGACTACAATTTGACTCCCGACTCACTTGGGTGCCCCATCTGAAGGAACTCGTTAATAGATGTAAGAAATCTCTGCATCTACTAAGGATTCTTAGTAATACTAAATGGGGAGCAGACAGACGTCTAATGCTTACATTCTACCGAGCATATACCAGGTCTCTACTGGATTATGGGAGTGTAGTGTATTCGTCTGCCAGAACCAGCACACTGAAAATACTGGACCCAATACATACAACAGGTCTACGTCTTGCAACTGGTGCCTTCAGATCAAGCCCAGCCGTAAGTCTCTATGCTGAAAGCGGAGAACCACCATTGGAGCTCAGACGTATGTTCAACTGTATAAAATTTGTGCTGAAAAGTAAGTTCCTACATAGTCCATGTACTCCAAATTCCTTAGAACAAACATACCTCGAACTATTTCAATATCATACGAAAAGACAACGTCCCCTGCACATGAGATACTTAACATACACACAAAACTCGGATCTACAATATAGCATACCTCTACAAACTCCAGACTTGACTTGTATACCGTGGACAACAAGAAATTTAAAAATGGACCTCGAACTTACAAAATTCAAAAAAACTAACCCTACA
The DNA here is from genome assembly GCA_946811695.1 of Gonocerus acuteangulatus. Lineage (NCBI taxonomy): Eukaryota > Metazoa > Arthropoda > Insecta > Hemiptera > Coreidae > Gonocerus > Gonocerus acuteangulatus. The sequence goes on along the minus strand of OX328129.1, from coordinate 12,110,299 downwards.
TCCAGAGAACTATATAAAAATATTTTTTATTCACGACTGACTGAAAACACTGGAACACTGTTCATCTACACTGACGGGTCGAAAACAGCTGAAGGTGTAGGAGCGGCTGCTGTAGTTGGAGATGTAATCAAGTTGCTAAAGCTACCAAACATAACAAGCTCCTACTCAGCCGAACTACATGCTGTTATACTCGCACTGGACAACATACCTAACACTGAACACAGAAACATTACTATATGTACTGACTCACTGAGCGCACTTCTTACATTACAGGACATTTACAGTACTAATCCTTTAATACAAGAGATACACTATAAAATATCATTACTGAACAACACAGTTACTCTGTATTGGCTACCAGGCCACGAAGACATCGGACCAAGTACCAACGTTGACTTACTAGCAAAACTTGCAGGGCGAAAAGAACAACAGGACATTGACATTTTGACGTACCAAGACTTGCACTCTGAGGGTAAAGAGAGAATAATGCAAATTTGGCAGGATACCTGGTTTAAAGTTACAGATAATAAATTAAGGGAGATTAAGTATACAGTTCGGGAATGGCCTTCAAGTAGCAGAAGTAATAGACGAGAAGAAGTCGTCCTCTGCCGGCTGAGGATAGGCCATTCCCTACTGACTCACTCATACCTTATGACACGACAAGACAGACCAATATGCCAGTACTGCAATACAACACTTACTGTTAAACACTTACTGACAGACTGTAGACTCAGGTTAAACACTGACTTACCATCAAACATGCATGAATTACTTTCAGATGACAGCAAACATATTTCAGACATATTCCAATTCCTTTCCAACATCAAAACTCTGGATAAAATCTAGCTACGCCCTTTCTTTTTTTTTTTTTTTTCTCCCCTTGTTTCAATTGTTTATTTAGTTTTTTTTTTTTTATATATAATATAAATTTATTCTTCCCTTCCTTCTTGTATCTGTCTATTTATTGTCTTATTTTTGCCTTTTCTCCCCTCTTGTTTTCCTTCCCCCCTTTTTATTTCTGGAAGTAAATATCACTGAGTGAGACACTGAAATATCAACACAGCATTAAGTTACTTCTATCAGCTAATACGTACTACTTTACTTACGACTCGTACTTTTAATTTACTTTACAATTTATCACTGACTATACAATTGACTTTCTTCTACTTACCTCAATTCTTTCAAGCTGCAGTTTCGTCGCCTGAGTTGCGATAAGCTTAATTAATAAATAAATAAATAAATTTTGTTTAGGTTTGGAATAGTATTATAAAAATATATATACATATATTTGGAAGGTGTAGATGATCAGGATTCGGTCATTTATTGAATAAAACTACATTTCATAACTAAAATGAGTTAAATGGGTAAATGCCTCATCCATACCTGTTTACAGCCCTGAAGAAGGCTTGCATGTCAAGCTGAAATGTTGGCATAAATATAACTAATTTTCGTTATAAAGTGTAGTTTTATTCAATAAAGATCGGACCCAGATGATCTACAACTTCTTAATCCCAATGGTTGACTATCTCTTCTTAATAAATATATTTGAGCAATTTTTGAACTTTCTGTATTCTTCTAAATATCTTGAAAACAGTTTCAAAATCATGGTAAATGCATGTTGATCATTTGTAAGCCTAATAAATTTCCTACAAAATAGGTTTAGACCTTAATTTTGATAGAATAACCTCGATGACCAAAAAATTGTGCTTGAAGTTTTGTTTTATTGAAGGCAAAATGATTAAATTTCTATTTAAGCTTTCCAAATATTGCTGGAAAGAATCACTAAAAGATGGCTTGAGTTGGACTTTATTAAAAATCAATATTATACCTTTTTTCACCCATTTTCTTTCCTTTTTCCCCTCTCTTTTATTTATTTATTGAAATAAATATTACTGGGTGCGCCACTAAAATAAAATATCTACACAGAATTAACTAAATTTTCTCACAGTTATTAAGATGCACTTTACCTACGACTCTATTTTTTTAGACTGCTTATTTGTTCTTGTTTGTTTTAACATTGAAAACATTGACTTTTCCTGATTCTTTATCATCACAGTTTAATCTCCTGAGTTGTGATAAACTATTAATAAAAATAACTATTGAGATTTCATAAACTAATTCTTGACATTTTTCCTGGAATTTCTGCTTGTGAATATTCTATTTGTGAAATGAAGTAAGAGATTAAAGCAAAGCACTATATTTCTCTGTGAAACATTGTCAAATTTTTCATTATTCAAATTTATGTTTTCAGATTGGCTGTCCGTAAACAAGAATTAGAAGAAATCCTTCATGACCTTGAAGCCAGGATAGAAGAAGAGGAACAACGTTCCAATGTACTCGCTAACGAAAAGAAGAAACTTCAACTTAACATTCAGGTACATTCTTCTTAGGTATAGCCTTTAGGTCTATTTCAATTGGGCCTTCAAAGCTCATTGCTAGAGCCCGGAAATAGGCAGGCAAAAAGGTACATGAAATACTGAAAATAGGCAGTACTGTAATTAAAATAGGCATTTATTAGGAGTGAAGGCACTCCTATCTCACTCATTATTAATGAAAATATGTATTTTAAATACTCATTCGTGTCATTATTACCAATTTATCACAGAATTAGTGTACTTAGTCTTACTTTCCCTTGTTACAAGCAACAGCAAGATGCTTTTTCAAAGTATCAAATGTCATAGACCTTCTTATCATTTCTAAATCCGGAATACCAGGTAATTACACCATTGTCACATCAAAAGGGGTGTGAGGAAGGAGACGTACTTCTCTCATCCTCTCTCTTTCCTCCTATTCATTATGCTAGTGCATTCCTTCAACTAAGGAAGGTTCTGTTATTTACAGAGGTTAAATCCATGGGTTGGGAAAATAAGCTTTCGAATAGATATTTGTGACGGCAATATGTAATTTAATTTGTGTAACATTTTTTGTCTTCGATGAACGGAAATTCATTATGTGCTTTTTAAAGTGTTTAAATCGAAGAAAAAATTGCATGACGAGCAAAAAAGGCAAAAAAAAGGCTTTAATAGGCAACGGAAGCCAAAATAGGCAAAAAAGGCAAAATAAAAATTGTCTCTACACTTCCTAAATACACGAAAACATATTTATTTTTATCTTATTCTTCAATATATCCATTCTGATAAAAAAGGCATTTTGCCTAACTTCCGGGCTCTACTCATTGCATTCATGGCATCCATTATTTTCCGTTTAAGGAAGTTTGAGTTCCAATTAAACTAAACTAAAAATATAATGAGATGAAGATAGTTAGCTTTTGAGGTGATAAGAAGTCAAGGAATAGTTGGGTTTCGGCTAAGAGAAAATGTCAGATCTTCAGAAAAATCTATATTACGAACGTTTAGCAGCCTTCTTCAGCTAAAAAATAAATATACTTAATTACAAACAAGAATCATCAAAACAGTGCAAAACATTTTTTTTTTCTTTTATGTATTTATAACATCATGACAATACAGTCCAGGCATCAAACAGTTATAGATGGCAATTTTTGGAACAACATTTTTTTACTTTGTTACTTTGTTTGGGCTAGTCAAGACGTCAAAATGTCAAAAGTCCCTGCCCGTCGCCTTGTGAACCAGGGGGAGGGGGTTTTAGAAGGTCCCATTTTTCGGAGTTTCGCTTATATCTTGGAAACCCTGTGTCCTAGTAACATGGCCATTCTATAACAAATGAAAGACGAATAAATTTGCTACAAGTTCTATTCAATCAAGTTTTTTGAGATATCTTTAGTTTTCAAAATATCCGCTCTTGAAAGTCTATCATTTTGGGCAAAAATACTTTTATCGCACATTTTTTGACGGGATAACTCTTCAACGATGCACCCAAAAATACGGTCGATGTTCCTACTACAAACTCAGCAGCAATGTTCTTTAACGATTCTCCCTTATCAATTCTTGTCAATGCTTCCAACCTTTTTTCCATAGTCACAACAATGTTTTGACATTTCGTCTGCATCGCGGCAAACGAGCAAAGAAACCAGCAAACCGATACTGCACCTCGACCGAGAGGCTAGGAAAACTTGCGTAATTAATCTACTAAGAATAGCAATTTATTGTCTGTGAAACAAGTCTTCATATACTATACTGAACAACATAATTTCGTTTTCAAAACTGGTCTGGGTTATCCGGACGTCCGAGTTAAAGAGTTCTGGGTTAACGAGGTTTTACTGTACTTGCATAAATGGGCGCAGCTCATCTACCAGATGAAAACGTTCACCTTGTAGACCGGAAGTGCACTGAAAAGCTAACACAAGTACACACGTGTGATGTGAGGGGTGAGGAGACAGGAAGCTACAAGGCCCACACACTTTCCCGGTAAAAATTGCTCTTAGCCCTTCCAAAAACTAGGCACTTCATCTCACAGATTAGCTGTGCCCACCCGAAGGTTAAATGATATACTTCACTGTATATTTAAATGATCACTGTATTTTATTGTATTAATGTCTATTTTTGATGAAAGGCTATTATATGTTAACTTCTATTCCCTTAGTCAAACTAGTTATATTCTGCATTATTGTAAGTTGCTCCTATAAAATACATTGTAAAATTATTAATGTTAATGGTAACTTTTTAGGACCTGGAGGAACAACTAGAAGAAGAAGAAGCTGCTCGACAAAAGTTACAACTTGAAAAAGTTCAATGTGACGCCAGACTGAAGAAAATGGAAGAAGACCTTGCACTCGCAGAAGATACAAACAGCAAATTAGTCAAAGAGAAAAAGGTTGGTATTATTGTTTTATTCTTTTTATCCTCTTTTAGAAAACGTTACATTCCTCCATTTGTCGTTTATTATTAATGTTCCACAAACGACCTGTAAGGATGAATGTGCTCAATTCCAGTTGAAGGTAGGATAATAGCATGGCCTAACCGAATCATTTTGAAGTTCATATTAGCAAACATTTTTTAAATTATTTTTGTTTAATTTATAAAGGTGCTCGAGGAAAGAGCTAGTGATTTAGCCCAAACTCTTGCCGAGGAAGAAGAGAAAGCTAAGCATCTACTGAAATTGAAAGCTAAGCATGAAGCTAGTATCGCTGAACTAGAAGAGAGATTGCTCAAAGACCACCAGCAACGCCAAGAAATGGATAGGAACAAGAGAAAAGTCGAGACTGAGGTTCTTAATTTATTATTTTCTCTAACTGAAAAATACTAATATTTTATTAATTTTATTCTAATATTTTGTATAACTCCTTCAGGTGAATGATTTGAAGGAACAATTAAATGAGCGAAAGATCCAAGTGGAAGAACTCCAACTCCAATTAGGAAAGAGAGAAGAAGAGCTTGCTCAGTCAATGATGCGCATTGACGAAGAAGCTGCTGGTAAGCACTTATTAAAAAGAATGTTAAATCACCTCCCTGGGAGACCTTAAACACTTTAGTATAAAGATGTTTGATAAGACTCACCTGGGTGACAAGTGTGCTTCCGTAGGGGCATTTCACCCATGTATGGGCGATGCTTTTTTTTTTTTTTAAATTAATACGATTTTTAGCCGTTGAATAGATGGCTGGACATTGGTTAAATATGCTACCAATAGTGGCGGATGACCCAAAGAGATGACATGTTCCCGGAACGTGGCCAGCCCTGGTGATAGCCGAGAAACACGTTTCCAGAACATGCTATGCCATCTATGTGCTTAGCAACATCCAGGGAAAATCATGAGCTAGTAGCATTATTATAGGGTGCCAACCTACAGATAGTCCGGCACTAATTATCCAAAAATTTGTATGCTGTAAAAAAACATAAATATAAGATTTATAGTAGAATTTTTAAAATCAATTTACGAAACAGTGCACCGACAGTCAGATTTTGGCCTAGCGAGAAATTCACCCAAATTGCGCTGGGCGACATACATGTTAAACAATAACTCAGTGAAAACATTTGTATGTCAATTGATATTGATAGCAGCCACAATTTTGGTTCTTTTTCGCTGAAACTTGGCATACATTACACATAAAAACGATTGGATTAGTTTGTCTATAAGCAAAATCAATATATCGGGGGGGGGGGGGTCTCCATAACCAAATTATTGATTTGCCCGTACCAGCAAAAACTCTGTATATTTTGTCTGACTAATGAAAAAGATGTGTTGTGAAAATAAGCAAAATCAATACATCAGGAATGGTCGTTTACCTGAACTAAATGTCAATCTACAATTTAAATGCACCTCTTTGGATTGTAATTTTTGTTCTCATTCAATGAAATTAGCTATGAAATTACCATTCAATACTGAGTGAAAATTTACCTAATTTTCTCTTTAGTCTGCTGGTTAAAAGAATGTAAAAGAGCATGCATTTTCAAACATATTATATTGACATCATTTAGTATAAGTACATTCCTCCGAAATAACTATCTTTTTGGGAAAGTTTTTTTTATTTTTGGTTAATTAAACAGGCTACAACCAGTTATGATATTTTCAGGTAAAGCGGGTATTCAGAAAGCATTGAGAGAGCTTGAATCGCAATTGTCAGAACTCCAGGAAGACCTCGATGCAGAAAAAGCTGCTCGAGCTAAAGCCGAGAAGCAAAAACGTGAGCTCAATGAGGAACTAGAAGCACTTAAAAATGAACTCCTCGATTCACTCGACACAACAGCAGCCCAGCAAGAACTTAGAACAAAACGTGAACAGGTCAGTTGGTATTATGGTCATTAATTTTGTTGTGATTAAAAAAATGTATTAAAATAATAAGGGATAAATCACTCAATTATGTCTCTATTATAAATGATTTTCTATTACTAAATATACACTATTAGAGGCCAGAAAGTTAATTACAAAAAATTAACAATAATCTTGACACATGACAAAAAAAGTTTGAAAAATAAAACAAATGGCCTTCGGGTAAAAGGAACAATAGGAATGAAGTTGTATTATGCAACTTAAGAATTTTCAGTTCACTACTGACAGACGTATCATAATGAGAGAAAGGAGACCAACATGTGAACATTCCTGACTCACAACTGACTATAAAGCACATATTGACAGAATGTTTACAGAGACACAACTATAGCCTGTTCAGATAAACCCAGGAGTTCCATTGCGCATGCAGGAACGTCCGGGCGAGAATTTCTCCCTGCCCTCTCCCTTCTGTTCTGCCATTTGCAAAGCCTTTTAGTGATCAAACACTCAACGTGAATCACTATAAAAACTGATTATGTCTAGTTTAGGAGCCGGAAAGGCTTTGAGAGGTCAGGCAAGGGAGATAGTGTTTAATGTTTATCAATACTTAGCCAAAGCTAAGGAGGAAAACAATTTAAACTATAACATTGCCGATTCCACAGGTGAGGCGACTAGGGTAATGCTTGAAAACTGATAAGGTTATAATAGGGAGTTCTTCCCGCTATTTTTATTGCCTCTCGGGAATATAGGCCCTAATACTCCTACTGGGTAGTAGGAACAAATATTCAACTACCTAAACAAGACAAACTTACTCAACAAATTACAATACATATCTTACGACATACAAATAAAAAATGACATCTTACACTTACGACGTAGCACTAAAGCCTGGGATGGGCGTTGACTTCCCTAACAATTTTCCGTCATTCGGTTCTAATGATGGCTGTCCTTCTCCAGTCTCTAGAACCCAAAAACGTTTCTTAGGATTTTCCTCTCAAATACATTAAGCATATTTGTGGCAGCCTTAGTCAGGACCCATAATTCAGCGCCATATGAAACTATTGGTCGTAAGAGAGCTCATTACAGTCTAGCATTGGTACTCCTGGATAGCAAGGGTGTTTGAAGGAGCCTCAGATTTGAATAGAAGGCACAATTTCTGGCTATAATCCTTTTTACAATTTCATTTATGATCTTATATACGTAATTAATTTTAAATAAAATGAGATTAAATGAAATTTTTTATTCTTATTCCGGGACACATGTCCCATAGGAATAATTTTTAGTGTACAGAATAGTGAACAATTTAATATATACAATTATAAATAATACAGCTTGTTTATAAATTAGGGATTGGGTGAATCTTGCAGGCAATAAAAAGTGGTGGAAGAGTCGGGATTTAAAGGTTTCTAGGTTGGTAGAATGACAAAAACATGACAGAGGTAAGGAATTCCATAGTGAGGTGGCACGGGTGACAAATGATTTTTCCAATAATGCAGTACGGTGGGAAGGAATATAAAGATCGGAAGGATGAGATCGGGTGTTACAGGAGTGAACAGAGGATTTAAATTTAAGGAGTTGAAAAATATAAGAAGGTCTTTGGGATTGAATTACTTTGTAAAGGACTGAACCGAGGAGGTACTGACGATGATAAAGAGGGAATAGCCAATTTAGCTCCTGGTAGAAATGTGATATGTGGGAGTCTCTGGGGATCCCAAGGATAAAACAAATGAAACATTTAATGAGGCGTTTTAGTCCCAAAATAAGTGAAAGAGTGAACCTCCTGAAACGTATGACCATGCTGGGTTACACTCTGGAAGGGCGTCTGCTCTCCTCGGTATTAGAGTATAATCTATAATAGTATAACCTTAAATACCAAAACCAAAACATCGTAACATAAATCTATAAATTTAAATTGTTCTCTCAAATCAATATTATACTCGTACTATGAAAACTTGTATCCCCTAGTCTCGACAGTTTAATAAATAGATAAGATTAACATTTTTCTTTTATGAAAATATTTTTATTTTTAGGAATTGGCAACACTAAAGAAAACATTAGAAGAAGAAACACAGGTGCATGAAGTGAGCCTTACAGAAATGAGGCATAAACACACACAGGAAGTAGCTGCTCTCAATGAACAATTGGAATCGTTAAAGAAGGTATGAAGATTCTATAATTTTATCTTTATATTATTAACAATAAAACTGTAAGTCATTTTTTTTTCATCTTCAAGTATTTGAATGTTTTTGAGAATCAATCAATGGATTAACAATATTTACACTTTCAAGACTGGTGGCTTAGAAAACATTTATAACAAGCCCAGGTCTTCCTTTTGTTTATATATTTCAGTAAAAATATAAATAAATAGAAAAATATTTCAAATGATGTACTTTTATTTGATAATTAACTGACAATTAAAATTTAGAGAAAAATTGTTGAATAAACCACTTAGCTAACACTGAAAAATAATTATAAACGATTGAATAATATCTTCTACTAACTAAATATACTTTAGACATGTAGTGACTTGTACATGAAACGGTCGTTGGTAGCAGCTAACCGTTAGATTATCATGTGGTTTGTCTAGATTTCTCTCACATACTTTATGCGAGAAACATATTAGACGGGAAATAAGCTTTTACCGACCTAAAAACGTCTAAAAAGTAGATGCGACGTGGTAATAGTGTGGCCTGCAAAATTTTACAAGATAAAAACAACACGATTTCTAGGTCACCTGTGGTTAGAGGTGGACCTGTGGTCGTGTATATAGCATTAACTCGTTAAATTTATTTTTTTATTTTTTTTAACGTTCATACCTTATCTAAAAATATCACAAAGCCATCAGTTTTTCAAAATTCCATGTAAATTCATTCCATCCCATGGAACTTGTGTATTATTGTTTTACTGTAATCATCATTATTTCAAGAGTATGTTAATAAATCTTTTCAGGCTAGAGGCTCTCTGGAAAAAACTAAAGCTCAACTGGAGTCTGAAGCTTCTGAATTGGCAACCGAGCTTAATACGGCGAATGCGAGCAAAGCGGATAGCGAAAGGAGACGAAAGCAGGCCGAAACTGCTCTTCAGGAAACCACTGCTAGGTTGGCGGAAGTCGAGAGGACTAAAACAGAATTAGCAGAGAAAATGGCAAAACTCCAGCAGGAATCCGATGCTATCAACAACCAACTCGAAGAAGCAGAACTCAAAGCATCTGCAGCACTTAAAGCCTCGACTACAATGGAATCGCAGCTTCTTGAGGCACAGGTAAGAAGAAATCTAGAGCGTTTTTAAAAATTAAATGTTTACTTTAAGCATTGTAATTTGATATAGTGATGTAGATATCCTTTGGATTATCAGGGTGTCTACTGCACGAAAAAGTCACAAAAATCATGAAAATGTCACAAAATTGACAATAGGGCACAAATATCAGGATAAAAGTGATGAATTTTGAACCCATGTCACAAAATTTGAGTTTTACCGGGGGCTAACCTAATCTTGGGTCTTCTGCACATTCGTAATTGTTGCCGCTTTTGTATGGCAATTTCATTTGCCTCTCACATTCCCTTACTCCGTTAGTTTCTTTGTTGTAGGATTTACAACTCAATTTTCTACTGTTTACATACATGCAGACTTAAATATGGAAATTCTGTACACATTAATTTTCTAAATTATGTACATTCACAATAAATATTTAGTTAGTAATATTTTTAGAAATTTTAAATTCTGCTGCCATTGTGCAATATTGTTTCAATAGGCTGCTAATTCCTTAGTCATTTTAAAATTTGTAGTATCATCGTTTATTCACTTTTAAAATGAATATGACTATCCTCTTTATCATACGATGTACATTTTATAGTTTTATAAATTGTAAGTTTATAGATATCATGGTAATCCTTGTAAGGTTACAAATAATTTAAGGCTAATAGTAAAGGCTTTTTATTTTTAAGTGAAATTATTTTCCTTTTAATGAGTATGAAATTTGCTTTTCAAATCACGAAAATGTCACAAAAAAGTCCTAAAATTGACCTTCACAAAAGTAGAAGACATCCTGCTTATGCTATTAACTATTAATTCTCCAGATGACACAGTCTGTGATAAAACATAAAAAATAAAATATTACTGTACTATAGCGGTAGAGATATAACTTGTCACTTGACTATGGACGTGTGGGGGAAGGTGGAGGCACCGCCAGCCAATGACAGCTTTGCTGGGTTGCCATTCCTCCCTCTCCTAGTCTCGTGCCCAGGCAGAGCGGGGGCTGGAAGGTTGAAGAACTGGCAACATCGAGCCCCCTCTACACTTTCCCCAAGTGATAAATTGTATCTCTCCCACTATATAAAAAAATCAAATACTAAACTAGTAATAAAATAAAATAGTGCTACACTATAAGCTAATAAAATATTATACTATTAGACTAAAATACTATAGTAATAAAAAAAGTCCTATACTAACAAAAAAATAAAATAGTGTTATACTATAATAAATAAACAAGTATAGTAATATAGAAAAGTACTAAACTATAATAAATAAACAAGTATAGTAATATAGAAAAGTACTAAACTATAATAAATAAACAAGTATAGTAATATAGAAAAGTACTAAACTATAATAAATAAACAAGTATAGTAATATAGAAAAGTACTAAACAAAAAAGAACAAAATATTACTGTACTATTTTATTTGTTTGTTGTTCATCTTTATTTACTTCATCAGAAAATTCCGTCCATGCTGAAAATTACCACTTTTCTAAAAATGATATCCTTTATTCAATTTAAATTAATCACATAAATAGTATTCCTTAAGAATAATGACTAAAATAATGATTGAAGAGAAAAACATAAGAGTTTCTTACATATCTCCCTTATTTTGGTGTATTTCCTCTTTGTGGAATGATGAAATGTCATCAACATTACGGCAGATTTTTTTCAGATCTTCCATTTAAGCTCTTCTTTTTTCGGTAAATAATCGATCTGGAATGAAAAATAATCATCATCACTTGGTACATTCCAGTGCTGAAATTTACATTGAATTTCATCATAACATAACCACTGTTGGCGAACTATGCCGAAATGAAGCTGAGTTGCTGAGCTAGGAAACCTGAATGAATAGAAAAAATTATTATAAGGATTTTCACTTTTACAATCTTCATTTTCATTTATTATTATTTTTAATAACAATCATTTTTGTACTTGCAGGCTTTACTAGAAGAAGAATCAAAACAGAAATTAGCCCTGAGTTCAAAACTGAGGCAGATTGAAAGTGAAAAAGACCAGCTTCAAGAGCAACTCGAGGAAGAGGAAGAATCGAAGAAGAACTTGGAGAAACAGGTTTGTTACCATTTAGATTTACTGGAGGAAAATTACATCTATACACTCGTTGAGGATTTTAGTTTTAATTGTAGCTCCAAACCCCACTTATACATCCTCACTTTCATTCTCATAACATTCAAAATCCTCCAAAATTAATGCTATTTACTATTGAAGTTATCTTAAAAGAATTAAAGCTGTCTCTTTAGAGTTATTCCTTATGTTCCTTCTAGCTAGCTTTCTCAGATGTGTTCCGCTGTTGTAAACTCATCCCACAGAAGAATTATATTTGTCTTGGTTATTTTTTAAACCATTTCATTGAAATCACATATAAACAAATTTTGAAACCTAATGCATTAACCTCCACGTTTGGAAGTATTTAAATTTCCAAGACAATTAAATCTGTAAATAGGAGCTTCATACTCATAGTTACACAAGATCATAAACTTATTGGGAAATTTGAGTATTGACTGTAAAAACATTTCTACATTTTTTTAAACGTAGAAATGTTTTTTTGCTTTTTTATTGGATGAAGTAAATGCGAGTGAGATATTTTATCTGATTCTAGCTGTAAAGTATCCTTCTTTTGTACTAAATATTCCATTTTGAAAGAGACCATTAATGGCTGGGCGGACTCAGAAACTAACTAGGATCCTGAATCTGTTTAAAAGGATTAATAGATGCGCAATTAATTTTAGAAAAACATACAGATTTTTATGAAGAACAGACACATATATTTATTGAAATATTTAAATTTGTTTCAGATCATTGTATTAAACCAGAATATGGCAGAAATTAAGAAAAAGGCTGAAGAAGAGAGTGAGCAGGTGGCTCAATTGGAAGAACTCCGTAAGAAAATGCTCAAGGTTTGTATTGATTGGTAGTTTATTATTCTGTTAAATTCAATTGACGAAAATCAATTTCTCGTTTTTTCCTCCTATGGATGAGATTCAAAAATATGAGAGGTTGTGTTATTACTAAGAAGAAATCCAGATTTTCCGAAGAATCCATATTTTGGTGTTATTCAAGCCATTCATACCTGCAAAAGATCTTGCCAAAGCGACCAATATAAATTCTTTTGAAAATCTGTTTCTTCTTTGCCGAAACTCAACCATTGATTTTCTTGTACTGCTTCCGTTGATTTCCTTGTATTAACTTTTAATACTGAAAGAAAACAACTTCTTTTGTGTGTTCTGAAAAATCACATGTCCCAACAAGCTACGGTGTTGATAATTTTCATTCTTAGTTAATAATTTTTGTTGCAGGACATTGAACTACTACAGAGACAAGTTGAAGAACTCCAAACTGCTAATGACAAATTGGATAAGAGCAAGAAGAAATTACAGACAGAGCTTGAAGATATTACTCTTGATTTAGAAACACAAAGAGCCAAGGTTATTGATCTGGAAAAGAGGCAAAGGAATTTCGACAAAACTTTGGCAGAGGAAAAAGTAAGTAATAGTGTTAGCCTTAGATTCATAAGCGGGGGATGATGGGCTCGATCCTCACCGGCAGCAGGAATTTTCTCATCTCAGGGGTCGTTGAGAAAATTCCTCGCTGCACCCTGGATGCCGGCGCTAATGGCCCAGATTTGTCAATGCGCCGTTTAAAAAAAAAAAATAAAAAAAAAAACTTACTTACAGATGGGCGCTACAGTCATTGAAAGACCTGGGCCTCTGCCAACAGCTATCTCATTACGATCGGGTAATGATACATCATGTATAATTTGGAGAGGCCTGGAGACTTTTCCAGGACTTTTGGACAGTTTCGGTCTATGTGCGGGGGGGGGGGCACGTAAAGAATATTCCGTGATCGAGCACGCATATCTCAGAGATTGTACTCAACCATTTTACAATTAAAATAAATGAATACTTAAATATTTGATATATGGCTTGAATTCATAGATTAGAAGTGGTTGTTTTATAAATAAATAAAATAAAAATTATGAGGACGGTATTTGAATATTTCAGACAATAGACATTATCAATCAATCAGACATCTGTAAAAAAAAAAAAAAAAAAAAATTATCTACATGATTTATTGAGACTCTATGATTCTCTTTTTGGTTTTTGAAGAGAAACCAATTCCTTCGTATTTAAAAAAGAAAAACAGTATTGTTAAAACTTACTTGATTGGACGCATGGTATTTAACACATTAAATTCGATGTCCGGCAAATAACACGATTATATCAGACATAGAGACATAACTGAACACTTAACTCAAAGAAAAACCCTACATTATCGAGGAAGTATGGGAAATATTTTTCTATTAACAGTGTCAGACTAAGAGTTAAGGCTAGGGGTTGACATCTTCGTTTTTTATTTTTGGTGTATTTATCTATATAACTATAGCAGAATATATCTCCCCTTGAGTATATAAATTACTGGACTGGAAGATTTTTTATGATTTGTTTATGAAAAAAAAGTTTACATAAAAATTTCAAAGAAAAAATGCACCCGGTACTGAGGTATTCCCAAGCAATGACAGCCGCAGCGAAAGTGTTAAGCTCAACTTTCCGTTCATTTCCCCAATAATGTACTATTAAAAAAATATGATGATTAGATAGTTAGCCGTCGAGGTGATAAGTAAAGATGGAATGGTTGGGATTCGGCTAAAGAAACCTTAATACAATATTTGTTAAAAAAATCGTATTAAGGTTTCTTTAGCCGAATCCCAACCATTCCATCTTTACTTATTAAAAAAAATATATATTGATGATTCCTCTAAAATTTTCGTCTCGATCAGAGTTTTGTTTGACATTTTGTTAATCTAAAATAAATTAGTTTAAAGATTTAACTAATATTGAATCTAGACCAAAAGGTCCTGACTCCATTATTCTTCATCTTGAATAACTACATATTTAATACCAACATGATGTTCATTTTGATCGTGTTTATATTTAATATGTTCTCTTTTATACTTTAAAACTCAGGCTAATGAATATATTTTTCTCCATTCATGAAGAAACATTGTAGATTTGTCTAGAATGTAGGAAAATTTGAAGAATGTACAAAATTCTGTAGTGTAGGAAGTATTGTTCGGCATAAAATTGTTAGTTAGGCAGTATTGCTTTAGTTATTATATTAAACTGTAAAATTCCACTGGTTTCTTATTAGTTTCCTCATTTTAGCTTCTGGTGTGTTAATCTTTCCTTTCCACAGGCGGTAGCCGAGCAAAATGCCCTAGAGCGGGATGGTGCTGAGCGGGAAGCTCGAGAGAAAGAGACTAGAGTCCTTTCATTGACTCGAGAACTCGACGACCTCATGGAGAAGGTTGAAGAGCTCGAGAGAAGCAAGAGACAACTCCAAGCAGAACTCGATGAGCTCGCCAACAACCAGGGCACTGCTGATAAAAATGTAAGTTTATTCTTGAGAATTTTTTTCTTAAAATAAATAGATGAGCAAATTTAATTTATTATTTTATTTGGATGTTTTTTCTCCCCAATCTTTGCGATTGCTTTTATGAAACATAAAAATTCTGTTATTATAATTATCAGATATATTTTATGGAAAAGCATAGCAATTTTAAGAACTTTCAGTTATTGACGTAATGAAAAGTAATTTTTTTTACCCTTTGCCTTTGGAACTAGGAAGAGGTAAGGTAATACTTCCATTGTCAGTTTAGATATCCAAGTAGTATTTCTATTATGCAATATTTAATTTTATCAGGAGCTTTTTA
Organism: Gonocerus acuteangulatus; assembly: GCA_946811695.1. Lineage (NCBI taxonomy): Eukaryota > Metazoa > Arthropoda > Insecta > Hemiptera > Coreidae > Gonocerus > Gonocerus acuteangulatus. The sequence goes on along the minus strand of OX328129.1, from coordinate 12,094,692 downwards.
TTAGTTTAGTCAAATTGTTTTTAGCTTTTTTTTTTTATATTATCTCAGATTATGAACATTAGCGCTATCCTTGAATAAAGATGCTTTAAAATATTTGTGAATTTTAAATTACCAATATACTAATAATTTCATTGATTAACTTTTGTATTGTACATTACTTTGTTTCGTTAATAAATGCTTTCACTTCACATTAACATATCCCACGTCGGCTAGAGCATTGTCACCTATTTGTCAATTTTGACCCTATAAAAGAAAGAAATTCCCTTTTGATAAAGATTGATCTACTAAGTGTAGGTCTTCACGAGGTATAGAACCGACCGGACTCTAAATGAAAGAGAAGAGACAGCCTATAACACTTAAACTATTCAGTTGGCACCAATGCTTTGGTGCATATATACACTTTGAAGTTAAATACTTGATAATTTATTTACAAACTTACTTATCTGAAGCTGAAATATCTTCATTATAGAAAGTATAAAAATACAACTAAAAAAAAAAAAAATGTAAATAAAAATTCTAAAACACTGTTCTAACTTTATAAATAAAATATGTTTATCACAAACGATGAACACAATTCAAAGCTCATTATAGCTAATTATCCTCTTTAACACTTTCAGGACCGATAGCTTCTAAAAGAATTTCTATCAGGGACCAAGTCTTCTTTTTGAATAGTTATTTCGGAAAACATATAAAACAAATAAATAAGTGAAGAAACTTTTAAAACGATGTAGTTTTAGCGGATTAATTACAATTTAGCAAAATGTCAAATACGCCAAGATAGCTGAAGGAAGTTTTCGGGCGGATTTAGTATCATACGATACTAGACCCGCAAACCTAAAAGGGAATACGTAATGAGGTCCCAAATCAAATACGAAGGGTATATGACAAGGCCCGCAGAACACATCTCTCTGACGCATATGCCACGACGCTGGGCCCGAACGTGTTAAAGTAATTCTGAATTTTAAAATTCTGATTCCCAAAAGTTTAGAATTTAGATCTGTGACAGTGTTCTTGCTGATGTGTGATATATTCATTAAATATTTGAGATTAAAGCTACAGAATTGATAGATATTTGAACAATTATTTATAAATGTGTAATTTTAAATATGGCAGCTTATATCATCCTGCTTTATATTCTATTTTATTTATTCATTGAATCACATTTTAAGCTTCTTTTTTTTTACAATTTTGTGACTGTAATTAAAATAGCAAACTAAAATAAAAATATTTCTTTCAAAATCAAATATATGTTTCTTCTTGAGATAGTTTAGTCCAAATTTGTCCAGGGCTCTTTATCTGAACTTATTCGTTCAGTTCGACTTAATTTTGTTTTGATCTTATCTTTATATTTGTTTGTTATCAGTGAGATAATTTTCCTTCTAATCCCTCTCTCCTTTTGTAGGTCCATGAGTTGGAGAAAGCAAAGAGGGTTCTCGAGTCACAGCTTGCTGAGCAGAAAGCACAAAACGAAGAACTCGAAGATGAACTCCAAATGACTGAGGATGCCAAGCTTCGTCTCGAAGTGAACATGCAAGCTCTGAGAACTCAGTTCGAGCGAGACCTCCAGGTACATTATTTTTTTTGTTTTGGTCCATTGGCTGATGCCTGCATAATAATTATTATTTATTTATTGTTTAATGCCACAAAGCAATGAAGCAATTCAGACTGTTTTTTATAAGAACAGAAGAAAACAAATCTTACAAATTGAAACTTTGTGAAGTGTATCTGAACTGTTCATGTTAAATTTGGTAATAATATATAATAATTTGTTCATCAGTGGTTTTCAATAATAAATGAATATATAAATCTCAATAGTGTTGAATAATAATTTTCTGATATAAAGTATCTATTATATTCTATGTATATTCATTCCCGGTCATATTCCAGGGTGTCTCTACTGCATGAAAAAACCACAAAAATGTCATAAAATAGAAAATAGGGCACGAAAAAGTCATGAATTTTGAAACTATGTCACAAAATTTCATTTTTACTGGAGTCTCACACAATTCACGCATTTGTAATTGTCAACTTCTTTGTACGACGACACAATTTTGCCTCCCCGACCCCCTTCCTCTGTTAGATTCCTTTGTTGTAGCATATACGCATCAATTATCCGTTATTTGCAAATATTTTAAATTTCTTTAATCAGAGTTTTTCATTCAGGCTTAAATATTGAAATTGCGTACACATTAATTTACTAAATTATGTACATTGTCAATAAATATTTAGTTAGTAATATTTTTAGAAATTTTTAATTCTGCTCTCATTGTTAAATACTTTTTAGCCTGCTAATTCCATAGTCATTCTAAAATTTTAAGTAACATCGTTTCTTCAATTTTAAAATTAATGTAACTATCCTCTTTAATATACGACTGTCACTGAGGAGTTGCTGATACTAAACCAGTCTGAGGCTCGTCGACCTTTATCAGGAAAGGGCTTCTTGAAAAACTTCACCAAAACGTTTCCCGCTCTTTTACGCTTAGAAAGAGTGATAACCTATAGATAACCAGGAGCTAATGGCCAAGGAAATCAATGCGCCATATAAATAAAAAATAAATCATAATTGACTTGCAAAATTATATATTTTACTAATTTCAGAGCAAAGAGGAGGCTTGCGAGGAGAAGAGACGAGGTTTACAGAAGCAGCTAAGGGACGTGGAATCGGAGCTTGAAGATGAACGTAAGCAGAGAGCAGCAGCCGTAGTAGCTAAGAAGAAGGTTGAAGCCGACTTCAAGGATATGGAGCAGCAGCTCGAGATACAATCCAAGCTCAAGGAAGATGCTCTTAAGCAGCTCAAGAAAACTCAGGTAATTATTTTTAATTTGCTTTTTAGAATAAATAATCAAATCAAAAATTTAAATCATACTATAGTATCCTGAGTACTTATTCTTAACCTTCGCCTAATTGAATTTACTATCCTCCTGAGCGCAAAGTCACTTTGTGAATTTAAACATAACATCTAAATAAAAGGATTTTATTATTGTTTTACAGTCCTCCTCTTCTCTTGTAATAATCAATTAGAGTAAAATCTTAAAAGGAATTGAGTAAACTTAGTGATTTAGCATAAATATGCTTTAGTGATGACTAAACTGAAAAAAAAAAAAAGTTACAAAAAAGTGTCTGCTGGCGTTCGCGCATGCTCAGCGGCCATGTACAAAAAAGAAGACTGTATGTTATACAGTACATTACATAGGTTTGTCAAGTGGAACTAAAGCAAATTTATGTTCCTGAATTTGAGCAGAAGGCTCTAAACGATTTTTTTTTTTTTTTTTTTTTTTTTTTTTTTTTTTTTTTTTTTTTTTTTTTATTTTAATTGATATCATGAATGAGATATCAATATTTTATTAATACTATACACTTGAAAGTATTAAAAGTAAGTTGAATTACTACCAAACTATCAACTAGGATAACAAATATTAAAAGACAATGAACAATCTGCCCAAAAAGTGATAACTTCCTTTTCTGTCTAATTATTACTACATAATATAAAACTTACAATTTTTTATAGATAATTGAGAAGATATTGTCATCCGTTGAGATATAGAAGGTTTTGATCATCGGGGTTCGGTCTTGTGATTGAATAAAAACTACATTTTACAGTTCAAATGAGTTTATTTACGCCAACGTTTCGGCTTGATATGCGAACCTTCTCCGGGGCTCCATACTGTTTCTAGTTGCCCTTTCTTTTATAAACCCTGAAGAAGGCTTGATATGCAAACCTTCTCCGGGGCTCCATACTGTTTCTAGTTGCCCTTTCTTTTATAAACCCTGAAGAAGGCTTGATATGCAAACCTTCTCCGGGGCTCCATACTGTTTCTAGTTGCCCTTTCTTTTATAAACCCTGAAGAAGGCTTGATATGCAAACCTTCTCCGGGGCTCCATACTGTTTCTAGTTGCCCTTTCTTTTATAACCCTGAAGAAGGCTTGCATATCAAGCCGAAACATTGGCATAAATAAACTCGTTTTAACTATAAAATGTAGTTTTCAATCAATCAAAAGACCAAACCCCAATGATGAAAACCTTTTATAATTTTTTTTTTTTTTTTACTTTTTTCTCCAGATATATTTTAGCTTGGAACACACTTTCATTATAGGGGGTTAACTTACAAAAATTTATTACATTAGCACATCCGCCAACGGCAGTGCCCATGGGCACATCCCAAAATCAGATGTTTTTTCTGACTATTTAAAATAGATTTGATTAATATAATAATGCATAATATAATTGTATAATGTTTAAATTGTAATTTCCACCCTTCAATTGAATAAAAAAAAATACACATTAAAAGTATGTGTCAGATTTTTAATTTTAGCCAATAGGTTCAGAATTTTTTTTTTTTTTTTTTTTTTTTTTCACGGCGCATCTACATCTTGGCCATTAGCGCCGGGCTATCTATAGGTTGCCACCCTTATGTATATTTATTATTTCTTTATGTAAACTAAATTTAAAATTTAATTTAATTATTACAATACTGGCTTTTATTTTTTTTACTTTTATATAAATTTGTTTTTTTTCTCATAAATTTCAAAAATATCCTTCAGCCAATAATAAAATACAGGTGCATCAAATATAAATAAAAAATATATATATAAAAGGAAAGAAATTGAGGGGTAAGGGATATGAAGACATTAAAGTCACATTATTTTTTTATTAGAAATCCTTTTATGCATTCTCTGTAACTATCTAACATAACCCATATCTACACTTAAAGTATACTTTATTTGATCTTGTTTATTTAGGCCCAACTGAAGGACGCTATTAGAGATGCCGAGGAAGCTCGACTTGGCCGAGAAGAACTCCAGCAGTCTGCAAAGGAGGCCGAAAGGAAGCTGAAGGGACTCGAAGCTGAGCTCATTCAAGTGCAAGAAGAGCAGACCGCGAGCGAACGCCAGCGAAGATCTGCTGAGGCCGAAAGGGATGAACTTCAAGAGGAAGTTGCAAACATGGGTAACAAAGTGTAAGTACAGCCATGCTTTAACAAATGTTAGTTTGTAATACTGCGTTCTTTTAGAACTACCAAAAGTTTAAAGAAAGAGAAGTGGATTATTTACACTTTTGGTGCATTATGGCCATTTTAGTACCAAATTTCTAACTTTTCTTGGATATTTCAAGTCATCTGAAATTAAAATATTAGGAATTTCTTTACTAAATTTTCTACACCGTGGAAACGCCATGACACCTCAGTTCCTGCAAGTCAGTCTGTTTTTGTTTAATGAATATCCATTCGTGATTATTTAAAATTAATAGTATAGACTTGTAGTCATGCATTGAATATCCCATTTTAACCATATCTAGTGATCAGCTTTTTGATAACAATTCTACATTTTCTTTTACTTGCAGATCATTCTTGATTGATGAGAAGAGAAGGCTAGAAGCCCGCATTTCAGCATTAGAGGAGGAGCTTGAAGAAGAACAGAGCAACTCGGAAGTTTTCAACGATAGGGCCCGTAAAGCACAATTGTCTCTTGAACAGCTTTCTTCAGGTATTAGAATTTTTTATATTTTTCTTTTCACTTTTTAATCTATATTTCAACATAAGTACATTTACATATTTGTTATATGTTCTACAGAATTAGCTACTGAGAGGAACACATCACAGAAACTGGAGAGCACCCGCGTCGTGCTGGAGAGACAGAACAAAGAACTGAAACAGAAGCTCAACGAGCTCGAGACAAATGTTCGCACAAAATCAAAAGCTACTATATCCAACCTCGAATCAAAGATCAACAACTTGGAAGAACAGCTCGAGGCTGAAGCAAAGTACGTTTATTCTTTCATGTAAAACATTAATATATACGTAAGTTGAAGGCGAGGGTGGGGAAGGATCAATGCATTCTTGAAGTGACTAGCAGGAGTTGCTGTCCAAAATTGTTAAATCAATTAAGTTATAATTGCGAGATTTCAAACCTGGTTAGGTTCATCTTCAGGCGTCTACGATGTAAAATAAAAGCAAGAATAAGGAGAAAACTGCTCCTATGTCAATATACGAATACAAATACAATATATAAGGTATATAATACTAATAAAAAATATAAGATACCTTAAATTAGTAACCCCCACACGAGGCAATTCAGCCATCAAGCGCCTCGCAGACCAGTTTGGCGATAAATTGTCGATCGTTTAGTCGAGGGCATCGCATGCAGGTGATCGACTCCATCCCCCAATAATAAGATCTACTATAAGGCTAATCATAATGTTGTCGATCCATAATTTTGAAATTTGAAAATAAGGCGTTAAATCCGGGCAAGAATCGCAGATTTTTAAACAGTGCATCGACAAATCTGGGCCTTTAGCACCGAATCCAGGGTGCAGGGAGGAATTTTCTCAACGAGCCCTGAGATGAAAAAATTCCTGCCACCGGTGGGGATCGAAACTACCATCTCCCGCTTATGAATCTAAGGCGCTAGCCACTAGACCACGGGAGACCCCTCAGATATTCTTAACACCTTATTCCTAAATTTCAAAATTATGGATTCGTCAACATTATGATTAGCCTTATAGTAGATAGTTATAACTATGGAACAGATGTTATTTTATTTACATATTTTTTTCTGATCCGTAAGTTTTGATGTAATTGTACCCGTTTTAAGTGATTTTAACGCATTTTTTATTTTACATATTTTGTCAAAATATATATTTTTACATATTATGCCATAAATGCGTATTTTTGCTACATATTTTGATATTCTTTTTATTTTGTAATTGAAAAAATAACTGGGAAACCGAGAAAACAAAACAATACTTTACCCATTGAGGCTAGGTCACTGTGTTTTTTTTAATTCCAAGAAAGGTGTTTGGCAGCCATGTTGTAAAAATATGTGTAACCAATTATTGTTTAACAATTGTATTATTCCCTTATTCTACTCTCTAAAGAAATAAATTAGTGAAAGAATCATGTCGATATCATTTTCCAAACTCGAGGTATAAAATAATGCATTTTCAACCTATTTTTTATTATTTCTTAGCTCCTAAGGTGCATTAGACGAAACGTTCGGAAACGTCTCGACTATTTTTCGATGCAGAATCACCAGGGAAAAAATGGGCCTGATCGGTGACCCCACCGCTGTATACTCGCCTTATGAGATCAGACGGATGTCATTTCACGTTTGACCATTTTAAAGATTGATGTTGTTGCAAACAATTTTTTTTTTTTTTAATTTCAACTGTAGACATTTTTAACTTATTTATAATTTGTTCCTAATTTTTATTTATGCTTTATTTTTCAATATTTGATAGAGTTTTAGTAATTTTGTCTATATATTTTCAACTTTTGTTCTTTCCATTTATAATATCACAGTTCCTACTTATTATTTATGCTTTTCTTTTCAATATTTTATAGTTTTAGGTATGTGTTACTAAATATTTTCAATTATTTATTACATATTTCATTATAAATAGTTAAATATATATGTACTAGACATGCGCGCCACGCTGGCGCCGCTACACCACGCCGGGTTTTGAGTGGCGCGGCGCCGCCGAGCCCAGTCAGTCGGCGCGCCGATTTCGTTGGCAATACTGGACGAAAGGGTGTAGCGGGTGGGTTAGGGTAGGAAAACAGCGAGTGTACTGCGTGGTGACCTGCCGCCATTTTTGGCTTACCTTCTCTTCGAATAAACGCTTGTGAGTTGTGCTATTTGATTGGAAAGAAGCGGAAAATAAAATAATTTTAGGTATATAAAAATGGTATTTAACTCAAAAAATAAATCCAGCTTTTGTGGGAGATATTTTGAAAACCTCGTAATTGAAGAGCAAAACAAAAGTCTGACTCGCAGGAACTGCGTCATCTTAGCGCGGTTCCGTTCATATCTCTAGTGTCATTAGCTAAGTAGTAGAAGCAGTTGTTGGTAGGTTTTGATCATTCGTGAAAAATTTAAAATGAATCTCAAAGAGAAAGAAGATTTAAGGCTTCAAAACAGGAAACTGATAGTATTCTAAGCGGAAATTAGTCCCCCTACCTTCTCAAGGTTTGCCAAGGGAAACACTATTACCAATACGTTTCTTATTTTTATACCTTATTTTATTAAAATATTAATTTTACTATTAAATGCGATTAAAAAAACAATAACCAATTAAAACGTTTGGTATGTGACAAAATCCTGTTGAAAAAAAAACAAAACTAACAATTTTGAAGTTTGAAGCATCTATTTCTCGGATTGACATCGCTTCATCAAAAAATTACATCTGAACCTTTTCTGTAAGGAATTTAGTGAACTTCGAATTTCCACCTTCCACTTACCACGATTTCCCTCCGTTTTCGAGATATGTAAGATATACCAAAATCCCAAAACCTTTCAAGTCTGTTAATGAAATATTTTATTTCTTGTACTTCCTTAACTCCAAACGGAACCAAAAATCTACCTTAGTTTAGATGAATATCAAACGTCTGGACCATGTTTCAACTAAATTAATCGTTTATGAGTACCCAAACTGAATATTACTTTGGAAAACGAGGTGTTTTAATGTTTCTCAAAACGGGGAAAGATATCGCTTTAAAATGGTTTTATTCGTTGTTCTACGTTAAGAAATCTATAAAACGAGTACCTGCAAGCATATGAACTCGAAAACATGAACGTTACAATTTTTTTGCGCGAATTTCGCTCCAATAACAATCTTCCGGTTAACAGATTCTGCTGGTTTAAGAATTCGACCTTTCAAATTAAGAAAAATATTTTTGTACCAAATTTCATCAAAATCGGACCATTTTTGAGACATCAGGAGCGAGAACTGCGTCATCTTTAGCTCAGTTCCCCTCATATCACTTGTGCCCTAAGTAAAGGAGTACATACAGTTATTGGTAGGTTTTGATGTACCGTTAAGAATATAAAATAAAATCTCAAACAGAAGGATGTTTACGGCGCAACAACGATCACCCTGCGAAAACACTAAGTTTCTCATTTTCTTGCTTCCTTTTACGAAAAGACTAATTTTACTGATAATGTAAATTTAAAACAATCAATTACAAAGTGAGATAAACCAACGGACGCCCCCCCCCCCTACAAAAGAACAATACAAACGCTTTCGAAGTTTTAAGCCCTTATTTCTCCGATTGACATCACCCCATCGAAAATGTCTTTAGAACCATTTTTGTAGAGATATTTTGTAGCGAACAGACATATATATATGCTTGCCATACGTCCCGGTATTTGTCTCTTGTCTGTGGTCCACCCGGGTTTATCAATGTCCCGGAAACGGCTGTAAGATGTATAAAGTAATGGATTTAGTTTTTAAGAATCATTTATGAATTGTTTACTTTTCTACAATGAATGCAGTGCCAAAGAAATGAGAACGATTGTAACTGTAATCAGAGAGCAAACGCAAGAACTATCAAAAATAAGTAGCAAAATTTCCTTTTTTATTTTAACAAAGTGGGGAGACTAACAATTTAGAGTTACAGATCCCCCACTCCAGTTACTCGCTGCGCTTAATAAAAAGGCTTAAAACTCACCATTTTGCTTCTAATTTTTACCAGCTGACAAATAAAAACTATAGTCAATTGTTTGATAAGTTGTTCTATGAAAAAACTTAATTTTCACATTTGAATTTCCTTTTAAATATTTTAGAGAAAAGCAGCTTCAACAGAAGGCAAACAGGAAACTAGAGAAGAAGATAAAGGAACTCGTTGTCCAATTAGAAGACGAAAGAAGGCACGCTGATCAGTATAAGGAACAAGTAGAAAAGGTGAGACTTTACTTTTTAAAACGTTGCATTGTTAATAAAGCTGTTCATAATTGGTCTCTTTGAAAAACTATGCTTGGAAAATAAAATTCATATTTGTTAATCTGCCTGTTATTTTCAGGTAAATGTTCGTGTTAAAACATTGAAGCGTTCGCTTGATGAGGCTGAAGAAGAGATGAGCCGAGAGAAGACGATGAAGAGGAAAGCACAACGAGAACTGGAAGACATGAAGGAAGCAAACGAATCGCTCACCAAGGAAGTTAATACCCTCAAAAATAAACTCAGGTAAAGCAAACTGATTCTTATACCAATATTTACGGTTTTTTTTTTTTTTTCAATTATATTGTTTTATTAGAAGCTCTATTTCTTTTAAAAATTGTTTGTTAGTCATGGGTTATTGAGGAGAGGGAGAACTATTCCGTTTCGTGGAAACTACATTTCTGAAATACAGTTCTCCCTTTTCTCCGTAGCCCAGAAATAGGCTTCCATGTCAAACCGTAACGTTTGCATAAATAAAACTCATTTCAGTTATAAACATTTTATAACTAAAATGAGTTTTAGAGAATTCTTCTATATTTAATGTAGTTTTATTCAACACATGACTGAACCTTGATCATCTATAACTTTTGAAAGGTCACACTTTTAGCTCTCATCTTTAACAGAATTCTTTGATTATGCAATTGGTCGGCATACTTTGTCTTTACTCATTTTACACACACTCTTGTTTTATTATTCAAATTATATTTGTTTATTAAATAAAGTAGTAAAAATTGTCTTTGCCTCCTGATGGGCCAAGACATAATGTCATGTCTGAAAACAATAAATTTCATTCAGGCCAGCTGCTATTACTTTAGAACTCTTATGACGAGGCCTTTGCCACTGTTCAACATCCTAACACAAGTGTGCCAGTTCTTAACTTCAATACTTTTTGTATTGTAGTGGCACAAGATCTGTAATAGATTGGCTGCTAAGGAGCTTCACTTAATAGCCCTACCTAGCAACCACCTGTTTTAATTAACTTATTACAGTGGAGTAAAAAGAAAATTAGAGTGTGATGTAGGCTTCTTGAGTGTGTTTCTCTACAAATATTAACAAACAATTAAGAGTGTTGTGACTAGCCGCGAAGTGCAGCGAACACAATAATTCTCAAACAATTAGCGAGTGAACGTTTTAGACAATTCACGAGTGATTAACTCAGACAATGCTTAAGTAAACCGTAACTCGATTATCTTCGCGACTCTCGCTGCTTGACGCAAGGACGTATATTTATGTATACGTATATATTCTTCCATGAACTTGTAAATATGTCTGTATATATTTGTTTTGTTTCGTTTAATATAATTTTTTTGTGTTTTCTAATTCATTTTTATTAGTATTTTTATTTTTGTTGTGAGCACGCATACAAATTTCTTGTTGTTGGGACCTTCTGACAAATAGAACAATAATAATATTTCTCTAAAGAAAAACCCCAACACTATAATTATTTTTGGCAGATAATACATATCTTTGCTAAATGATATAGATAATTTTTCTAAAGGGCGTCAACCTCAGCATTTTTGACCCCAGTCCTATTGGCAAATGATTTATGTCATGGTAGTATTACTAAAAAATAACATGTACAATGCAATGAATGTGTAAATTATTATATATAATTTTTGTGTTGTTACTTTGCATTAAAGTTTTGCAATTTTTGCAGACGAGGAGGTGGTATATCTAGCCTGAGTTCAAGTCGCCTCTCTTCAACCAAGCGAGGTTCTATCCCAACCGAAGACCAGAAAGAACTTAATAACACCACTGATGATAGCCTGGATGGTGAAGATTCTGCTCCATCGTAATCCAAAATTAATACGGTAAATTCCAGGAGTATTTTGTAATTCTCTTTTTCAATAATTGCATTCATTCATTGATATTAGTAATCCTATTATCAATTCATTATTTAGCATAAGTGGACAAATCTAGTTGGTTAAGCCATTAAACCTGTTGTATATATTGCAAAATACAAAAAAAAAATTGAGTAAATTAGTTAATAGAAAGAAGTTTAAATTTTTTAATTGCACATTTTAAGGTTTCACTCCTTGCTTTACTCTACAGGGTGTCTAATACACTCACATCAGATATTTATATAGGTATTCGTTCTGTGTTTTCGATAACCAGAGAATTTTCTTTTTACTCAGCGTTATGATACTCACCAAGGTAGCAAAAATACTGTAGAATTTTATAATGAAATGCAGATAGTAGTCGAAGAATGTTTGAATTCGGCTATGAGAAAACCACAGATTTTCAGGAAAATCTATATTTCAAACGTTTCGGCATGCTCTTGGCAGTTTTTTACAGCAATAAATGCCATGGGGATGGACGAAGACCATGATAACTTTTACGGGACCATGAATAACTTTTAGGTGACCATGGATAAGAGTGAACAAATATTTATCCTTGCTTACCTAAAAGCTATCGTGGTCTTCCTCCACCCCCTATTACTGTTAAATATTTATTTATTTCTGAAGAACAGGGTGTCTACTGCACAAAGAAGTCAAGAAAATCATGAAAATGTCACGAAATTGAAAATAGGGCTTAAAAATCACGAAAAAGTTGTGAATTTTGAAACCATGTCACGAAATGTCAGTTTCTCCGGACTCTTAATGACTTCAGTGCATGTGTAATTGTTGAATGAATGAATGAAAAAATACTTTATTCTGGGACTTCATCCCATCAGAATAACAAATAGATACATGTGTTTGAATATACAAATTTAACACAAAAAAAATATAGTTTTACATAAAGAAAAAACAAAAACAGAAAAAAAACTAATTCAAATATTATAATAAAACATAAGTACATAAGTGATATTAATATAAATAACAGTGATTATGGAGGGATTGTGGAATACTGGAGCAAGAAGAGGATGAGAGAGGGTGGAGCAATGATGAAACAATATTCAGAGTGGGATAAAATATAATTAAATTGTTAAATACATATTTTTAAAAAATGGGGAATATGGAAGGAAATGAATAAAGAAATAAATTATAAATTAATAAAAAAAAAAGGAAATAGTTTGGAAAAAATGATTCATACCACTAACAAGAAAAACAAGTGTCGATTTAATTAAACGGGAAAACAACAACAAAATATACTGAAACAAAATGTGTATTACTAATCTGGTCTTGCTTGGTGTTCAAATCTTAAGAAGCGTCTTCCTGGTAGGATAGGAGAAAAGCAAAGAGGTGGGATTTTAAATACAGGTAAGGAAGGATTGTTGTTTTAGTAAGGCGACGCAATTCTATCTGCCTCCCCCACCGCCTTCCACTGGTGTAGCATTTATACATCAATTAGTATCAATTATTACATATACATATATGCAGACCTTAATATTAAAATTCTGTTCACTTTAATTTACAAAATTATGTACATTGACAATAAATATTTAATTAGTAATATTTTCAGAAATTTTTAATTCTGCCATCATTGTTCAATATTTTAGAGGCTGCTAATTCCATAGTCATTCTACAATTTTTGGTATCATTGTTTCTACACTTTCAAAATTAATGTATCTATCCTGATTAACTTATGATTTAAATTTTATACAGTTTTATTAATTGTTTTAAATGTGTGTCAAATTGTAAGTTTATAGATATCACAGTAATCTGTGTAAGGTCACAAATAATTTTAAGCTAATAGTAAGGCTTTTTCTTATAAAGTGAAATTATTTTATTTTTAATTAATGGGCATGAAATTTGCATTTCATGTCATGAAAAATTCCTGAAATTGGCTTTCATAAAAGAAGTAGGCACCCTGATCTATTTCAGAAATAAGAAAATTTAGCGCCAATGGCCATAGCCACATTGAATGCACCATAGCCATTGATCACCGATGTTAAGCAAAGTCGGGCGTTGCCAGTACCTGAATGGGTGACCGACCTGTTGGCATTATAAAAGGGCGGCAACCTCTAGATAGCCCAGCACTAATAGCCCAAGTGTTGATAAACACACACAAAAAAAAAAAACAACTTTAGTTTTTGTTATATTGTGTGTTATGTTGTTATATACGTTTTCATTGAAATGAACACGTAACAACTACTTTTATTCCCATTTGTAATAAATTAAGTTTACCTATTTCTTTTTGACTAATGGCCTTAAAAGAAAAAAAAAAAAAAAAAAAAAAAGAAAGAAAAAAAAAACAACCAATTTCTTCTTTTGTAATTATGAAGTTTTTTTCCTTAAATAAGGCAGTATTGAGGTTTTTTAAATATAGAGTTTTTGGAAAAGGAGTTAAGAGTTCTAACTGTTCTGTGTACTACCCTTACACCCAATATTTTCACTCCATAATAAATGAGCTTTGAACCTGCTTCTCTTGGCTGCACTTGCAGGGTTTTCTTGGTTTGTTTTTGTTTTGTTTTTTTAAATACTTGTTCATACTTATCCTGGGAATGGGCAATTATTTCATTTATAAATACTTCCTTAGTTGTATTCTCCTTAATGCATTTGCAATATTACTTTATCCAAATATTACTAACTTATAAAACATTTATTTATTTGTCATTAATACAACATTTATATGTTTTTTAGGAGTAGCATAGAAAAAGTTAACCAATTCCAGATTCCTGTACTTGAGCTACTTGCCAGATCAACCGAAGCTGATAAATCTACTGACAAATATGCAACAGGCCCGAGATTATATCCCGGTCGTACTTAAAGAGTTTTTAATTGTAAATTCATTGTTGTAGTTAGATGCGATGTAAAAAGAAAAAAAATTAATGGAACATTTGTACAATATTTCTGGTGCCAAAAGAACAACTTATATATAAATATGGCAAACTCATAGGCAACTGAGCTTAACCCGCATGGAACGTTTATTTATTTTATTTTTTTTTTTTATTATGAACAAAAATGAAAAATACATTTTATAAAATTCCATCGGGTTGTAACTAAGTACACACGTAACATTCCCCCTCTGCTTGTGAGATGCTATTTCTTTCAAATTTGCTCACAAGTTTACTGAATATTTATTATTTACTAATTTTGTTTCATTTATTTATTTCTTATTTTTAATCTTATTAATTAGAGAAAAGTGGATATATTTATATTTTCTAGACACATGAATAACAAGCAAGATGCCTTAGCGTTTCGGCTTTTCTTATGTTAGTTGTTATGGAGAAGCCCGAAAAACAGATTTACATAATTGGTATTTCGGTGTACAGATTTTTATATAGTAAAAATAATTTTATTATGTGAATTGTGTCATATTTAATTATTGTATAATTAATAATTATAAATAAATATTTATATATATAGTTATAAATACGAATAAACATAAAATTTGCCTTTGTTTCTACTCTAGGCTATTAAAATACTGCGTCCTTTGAATAAATTAATGTATAGACAATTTTTATATTGAATGTGTAAACATTTTTTTCTATATCTCATTTATGGATATATTTATATATAGATATATATAGTTTTTCAGTATTTATACCATTACCATATCGCCTCCTTATTGTTACAAAGTGTGAATGCAGCTTTGTGTTTGAAAGTTTTTTGTTATAATTTGTGAGTATGTTTGTAAATAAATTTTTAAATAACACCCAGCCTGCTGTGAGCATACCATGGGATAATAATAATTGCATAGGTTGAGGTCTATAAATGAAATAAAACCGTTAATGAAATGTAACGGACTATTTAAATAAAAATATGTTAAAAAAACATAAAGTTTTGTTTTATTTTCCCCTAAATTATATTATATTTTTCTTATTATTGTACCTAGGTCTGTTGGAACGTTTTGAATTATGAGTTACATGAAATAGGTCAGAGGAATACCCTCCTCCAGTCGACCAACATCAGCTGTCTGCTCATGGTAGCAGTGAATACTGTTCTGTGGCTACTGCCTTCCTACAGGACAAAGAGCCTTCTTAATTAGTTTTTTGGTAATAAAATATAGCCCTTTCTTAAAGGAATTAAATAAAGATGTTGAATTTGTATAAGCTCTAGATTAAATGACCCGAAACTTGACACTGCGCCTTAAGTTGACAATTTAAATTTGAAAAATAACAATTAGATTCAAGAAAATTCAATAAGTTTGCGTCCAATAGAAAGAATGGTTGTTAAAGAATAATGTTGACTAACCTGATCAATTATGTAACTCTGTTAATAACATCTGCCGCCATTTTAGTATACAAAATTCTCAAGTCAACTCTTGTTCCTCTCTTCACATAGTGAATTTGATAAGAGATTAAGAATATTTCGTAAGATTTTTTTTTTTGTAATGTGAGCATTAAATTGTTTTTTTGGGGGGATATCTAGGAACTCAATGATACAAATTTAGGACTGTAAAATGTATGACATGCGTTAAATAAACAAATCTTGAGATTACGGTAGTGTCAACATTGAGAATACAACAAACACCATGGCCCCTTTTCTTGACACTAGTGTCAACTTTAAGAAACCGGTTGTCGGTGATGCATACTGAAAAATTTAGTTGGGATTTTCATTAGAAATCCATTTATCCTGATTCTATTAATTTCTTAAAATTCAATTCTCTACAATAATCCGTCTTAAAAATAACCCCTTTCCATTGGAGATTCCAGAGTTAGGGTCTCTGGAGAAAGTTGAGGGGTCGTGCATTAGGTCTAATGAAAGTTCACTCGACCATGTTAAGACCCACCAATTTTCGTTCTATGGGATCTGAAACATGAAGTTTTCTAGTCGGCCCTTTCGGATTCCGTCACCGCCGAAAGCGGTTGGGAAATCGTGGTAAGTGGCCTTTCGAATGCTTACTAAATTCTCTACTAAAAAGGTTCTGAGGCAATTTTCGATGGAGCAATGTCAATTGGAGAAATAAGAGCTTATAACTTTAAAAGTGTTTGTTTTGTTCTTTCGAACAGGGTTATGTAAATACGTAACCCTGTATTTATCTCACTTTTTAATTGGTCTTTTTTTTTAAATTTAATGTATCAGTAAAATCAGTATTTTAATAAAAGAAGGCAAGAAAATGAGAAACTTATAGGCAATAGAGGTTTCCTAGAGCAAATGTGGAGGTAGAGGGCGAGTTATTTCCGCTTAGGATACTGTCAGTTTCCTGTTTTGGCGTCTTAAACTTCTTTCTCTTTAAGATTTATTTTATAACACACACACAAACACATGCACACACTATTATTACTTTTTTTTCTCTCTCTGTTTGCCTTAGTTTTTTTATTAGTTGATGTTGTTTTAATTGCATTTTTTCCCCTTAAAACATGAGAAGAATGTTAGTATTTTGAATTGACATATAGAGGCTTGCTTTAGGGCAAGGCAAGGGAGTGCCAGATCTTAACCTGTAGGAGGCTAGTAGGTTTTATTTAAATTTTAACATTCATTTATTATAAACTACGAATTTTAGGACGGATTATCTATAGGTTACCATCCTTTTCTAGCCAGGTGATGCCTTTTCTTTTTTCGAAAGAAAAGCCACCACCCCTTGTGGGAATCGAACTCACGTCCTTTGGCACGGAGTGTTAAGTGCTCACGCCTTAACCCTCACGGCCATCGGGTCTCGGTAGGTTTTATTGCATTCCATAAATCAAGAAGCATCCTAGGAGAGCTGACAGCTATTTTACCGAGGTCCGATGTGTTTACGATTTTGGTTACATTTGGAGTTAAGGAAGTATTCGGAAAAAAAAATGTTTATTAAGAAATGAAAAGTTTTAGGATCTTCGTATATTAAATTGTATTTAACAGTAATTTGAGTATTTTTAATTGCATTTAAGACTAAAATGAATATTTTAGCAAAGAAAGTTAAGTAAATTAGAAACATATTTGTAATAGTGTCTCCCTAGAGTGAACGTTCTTAGGACGCGGGAAGGAGTAATTTCCGCTTAGGATACTGTTTCCTGTGTTTTGCCGACAATCTTGCTTTTCTTTGATATTTCATTGGAATTGGTGTTTCACGATTGATCTAAACATAGTAATAACTGCTTCTATTCTATGTCTTCAAAATTACACTAGGTGTATGACTGGAACCGCGCTAAGATGACGCAGTTCCTGCGAGTTTGACTATTTGGTCTTTTCAACGGGTTTTGTCACTGTTTACCTAAAGTTTTAATTGGTTATAGTTTTTTTTAATAGCATTTAATAATAAAATTAGTATTTTAATACAATAAGGTATGAAAATGAGAAATGTATTGGTAATACTGTTTCCCATGGCGAACGTTGGGAAGTTTGGGGGAGTGATTTCCGCTTAGAATACTCAGTTTCCTGTTGTGGCGCCTTAAATCTTCCTTCTCTATGAGATTTTATTTTATACTAGCTGTTACCCAGTGTTCCATGCTACTCCTACTTTCTGCCTATGACTCTCCCCGTATCAAGATCTAACTGTATACCCAGTTATGTCAAAATCGGTCAAACGGCGTGAATTTGTATATATCTGTCTAGTAATTCATAATGCAGCCGACAGAGGCCAGCACCACAGCAATTCATAAAGCAGCCGACAGGGGCCAGCACCAGTGCCTGCAAGTAGATAGCTCTTATTTTTTTTTTTTTTTTTTTTTTTTTTTTTTTTACGGCACATCTACGTCTAGGTCATTAGCGCCGACATCCAGGGTGTAGCGAGGAATTTTACCAGCGAGCCGTGTGTTGATAAAATTCCTGCCGGAGGTTGGGAATCGAACCCACCATCTCCCGCTTATGAATCCAAGGCGCTAGCCATTAGACCACGGGAGACCCCGATAGCTCTTATTAAAAAAAGGCCAGCGCTCCTTAGTTAGACAGTGACGTTTGATATAAAATTGAAATAAACTGCATTACATGATTATAAAATGATGTAAAGGACGCCGGGTACTGTTGTCCCGGGCCGGGCCTCGTTAATTGGAAAAAATGTATAAATTATGAGCTTGTAAAAAGAATGAGGTTTAGAAATATAGACGGGCGTAGCCTGTATTTATTTGAATGGGATCTATATTTTTTTAATGCACATAAACGACAAAACAAGTGCAGTCCCAGAATAGTAAATTTCATTAGGAGTCGTAATAAAACTACAAGTACCGAAAGTGACCTTTGTTGCACCGATTGTCGGCATTTATTCTCATTTCGCTCAAAACTCAAGATGAAAATGATTTTAAAATTTCCAAACTCCTATATCAACGTACTAGAATTTTCAGTCTGGCTCTGGGAAGTGGGGGCCCGGCTCTGAGAAGGGGGTCCCGTGATCTGGTCTTGTGCCCGGCTCGGAGATGTGGCGGCCCTGGTTCCAGTTATTCTAGTTATCAAGAACATCAACAAATAAATTTGAGACATTATTCAAAATGGCCGTCAGAATCCGAATGGTTCAGTGTAGCCAATTTTTCTTGAACAAAACTTTTGACCTTTTGGCCAAATTTTGAAATTTGACTATTTTGGCCTAGCCTAGGAGAATTACCGTTCAAGACCTACCTGTGTGCCAAGTTTGGTCAAAATCGGTCAAACGGTGTAGATTTGTATAAGGAACAAACTGGGCAATTGATGCCCAAAGTTTGGCTAGTAAAAAAAGGATAATTTTTAATTTCTTCACACAAGGTATTTGAAAGTAACAAAGCTACATTCCACATTTTTTTGACAAAAGGGAGCCAATCGTTCAATTTATCCCTTAATAAACCTCCACTTCATTTGCATGGATTTAATGTTTACTAAATGTAAAAGTTTTTGTGTAAGTATTGAATCTGTAGTGCGTTAGGGGGCTGAGAAAAATTCGCGAGAAAACTCTGATTCATTCATAAAAACAGAAGTGCGTTATAGGACGTCCAGAAAGTATCTTTTAATAATGGTTCTAGTTAGTTTAATTCCTGTTTTTTTAAAGGAAATTTTATCTATTTTATGATGGCATAGTTCGAATTTAATTATTTTAAATAGTTTTGGAGAAATATATTCTTATTCATTAAAAAACACGACTACGTTAAAAAAAAACAGAAAATTGGACATAGCTCCTTTTCCTTCCGGAATCGGACCATACTTCAAAGAACTTTTTTGTTGGAAATTGTCTACAATCACCTCCTTGAGTTTGGCTACTTAGACCTGAATCACCCTATAATATATACAGGGTGTCCTAGTATATGTGTCCACCCCCTTTTCCTCCTAGAGTTGTTGGAATTTCGAAATGAAACTTGGTAGGTCATAGTTATGTTGCATGAGGTTTCTTTTGAAGGTTTAGTTGACTTTGTAACATTCTCCAGTTTTTCTCCAGCGCATCTAACTCTTGAGTTTCCAATGGCAGCAGGTATTTTTTATGACGAATTCTAATAGGAAATTTAATTTTAAGACTAATTTATTCCGAGACATGTTTTGATCCGACGCACCGTTTGCGCGTAATACGCAAAAAAATAAAACAATATCGCCCTTTTGTAGACAAATTCCTACTTATCACTGAAACGAAGCCTTGTGCGTAAAAACACCTCGATACAAACGTTGTAGCCTATTAATTTTCCTTTCAGATGATACCAAGACCAAAGTTGTAGATTGAATATTTAACGGGATATTATGAATGAAAAATTTACCTTAAAAGTTTTAAAAAATAACAATTCAGAAAATCGATATAAATAGAAAAAAAGTCCGACTCGCAGGAACTGCATCATCTTAGCGCGGTTCCGTTCTTATCCGAAGTGCGATTAGTAAAGGAATAGTAGCAGCTATCGGTAGGTTTTGATCTTTCGTTAAAAATATAAAATAAAATCTGTAAGATAAGGAAGCTAAAAGCGCCACATATGGAAACTTACAGTTTTCTAAACGGATGGGACTCTCCCGTCATCGCGACGCTTACTCTAGGAAAACTCTATTACCAATATGATTCTTATTTTCTCAGCTTTAATGAAATACTCATTCCACCGTTAAATAAACTTAAAAAACAAAAGTGAGGTAAACAGAGACAAAAACCCGTTTAAAATAACAAAACTAACACTTTCGTAGTTTTAAGCACTTACTTCTCCGACTGGCATTGCCCCATCGAAATTTGCTTCAGAATCTTTTTTTTAGAGAATTTAGTAAGCTTTTGAATGGTTACATCGTACTTCCCACGATTTCTTAACTGTTTTGAAGATATTAAGGGGGGAAAATGGTGCTAATACCTACCGATAGCTGCTATATTCCTTCACTAATCGCACTCGAGATAAGAACGGAACCGCGCTAAGTTGATGCAGTTCCTGCGGGTTGGACTTTTTTGTCAGACAAATTAATGTATTATGTTTATATTATAATATAAATATTATGTTTATAAGAAGAGCAAATCACTTTAATTGCGGTGTAAAATATTGTTGCTAGCTAAATCTAAGTATTATATAAGCTCATAAGGAAAAAATGGTGCTAATGGCTCAGATTTCGATACACCATAAAAGAAAAAAAAAATTAAGAACAATACAAAGATTCCGAAGTATTTCATGTCTGTTAATAAAATATTTTATTCTAATCCCAATAACGCAACACTTATACACAAATAAACTTTTTTTAAGTACCTAATTAATACGTATAAAATAAGGTTATAATGAGCGATCCGCATTGGCATACACCAAGTACTACCACCGTGTGGAGTGCAACTAGTATAGACCGGTACGTCAGTACCACTGTGGTAGTTAAAGAGCGGCTGTTCTGATACTCGCAAAAATTAGAAATCCCTTTATGACCCTAGAAAGGGACTTACAGATGACGAGGGTACACTGGGCCCTCCACCCTAAGCCTCCTAGCTCCTCACCTTCGAATTCATATGATTTCGTTCAATGAATTTAAAAAAAAAAAATTAATAAATAGATAAAAACTTCTGAAAATAGGGAATACCAAAAACAATTCTAAAGAACGAAATCAACACCAGTACAGTCATCTAGATATTCATAGGGCATCTTCGAATTCCAAGATACCGTTGAAACAAAATATTGTTTCTATATATACGTATCCTGTTTTATTGCCTAATACATTTGACTACTATAAGCAATCACAAAAATAACGAGCAGTGAAAAACACTGTAGGAAACACACAAAAAGATTCGTTCAAATGAACGAAATTACCTATGTTTTAAGCACTTATTTCTCCAAATATGACCATCCCATCGCAAATGTCTTCAAAACATTTTTTGTAGAAAATTTAGTAACCTTTCGAATGGTAATCTTTTGCTTGCCAAGATTCCAAACCGTTTTCGTGATATTAATGAAAATATACGAAGTTCCCAAAACTTTTCATGTCTAAAAATGAAATATTTTATTTTAATCCTTCCTTTACTCCAAACGTAACCAAATTTTCAACATATTAGTTTTGATAAAATTCAAACATGGAGAAAATGTTTCAACTGAAGCCCATGATTCTAAGTACCAAAATCAAAGACAAAAAGAACAGTTCGGATAAGCGAAATCAATTACTTTAAAGTTTTAAGCACTTATTTCTCCGATTGACATCGCCTAATCAAAATTTTCATTAGAACCTTTTTTGTAGAGCATTTAGTAAGCATTCTAATGGTAATCTTTTGTTTCACAAGATTCTCAACCTTTTTCGAGATATTAAGGAATGTATACAAAGTTACCAAAACTTTTCATGTCTGTTCATAAAATATTTTATTCTAACCCTTCCTTAACTCCAAACGTAACATAACTTTCTACATATTAGTTTTAATGAAAGTAGAACATGCAGATAATGTTTCAACTGAATCCCGTGATTCTAAGTACCCAAACCAAAAACGGTATTCAAAAACTATTTTTCCAATTTTCTCGAAAACGGTTAAAGCTATCGCCTTGAAAATGGTTTCATTCGTTTTCCTAGCCCAAGAAGCCTATAAAAAGAGTACTTACAAGCTTATGAACTCAAAAACGTAAGCGTTACGATTTTTTCTGCGCGAATTTCGCCCGAAACGCCATCTTCCAGTGGGCGGATTTTGCTGGTTAACGAACTTGACCTTTCAAATTGGACGACTGATTTTTGTACCAAATTTCATCAAAATCGGACCATCAGGGAAGCCAGAAATGAGCGAACAGACAAATATATATATATATATATATATATATATATATATATATATATATATATATATATATATATATGAATATATACATATATATATATATATATATATATATATATATATATATATACAAATTTGAACCACCGTTATTTTCGGTCTCAAGGGGTTCTGAAACGCGAAATTTTCTTGTCGGCACTTCCGGATTGTTTCATTGTATCAACCTTATAAGTGGGGTTCCTCCCTATGGGGGAGGGAGGGACCGCGCTAAAAGTCTGTTTAGTTCTTATGAACGGGTGTTTGTCGTTCTTTTTGTAATTTTTGTCTCTTTCCCTTAGTTTTTTATTGATTTTTATTTTTGTAATTTCTTATGTTAAGAAAATGTATTTGTGTGTAAAACAGGATAGGTAAAATGAGACCAATTTTCTATTGCTAGAAATAATGAAAAGTTTTGGGAACTTCGTATAATTTCTTAATATCTCGAAAACGGTTGAAAATCTTGCGAAGCGAAAGGTTACCATTCGAAAGCTTACTAAATGCTCTACAAAAAATGTTCTGACGAAAGTTTTAATTAGGCGATGTCAATCGGAGAAATAAGTGCTTAAACCATTAAAGTAATTGATTTCGTTTATTCGAACGGTTTTTTGTCTGTTTTTATTCCTTGTTATTTCTTAATTGCTTATAGTTTGATAATGTATTTTACAATAAAACTAGGTAAGTAAAATAACAAAACAATTTATTGTTAGAAATATAGATTTCCTAGATTCCAAGACCTTGTAACTAGCGGGACCCTTTCAAGTGTTGACCGACCCTTCCAGGTAAGATCGTAAATCAAGACCTTTCAAGACTGGTGGAACCAAAATAATAACTGCTTCTATTTTAATCTTAAGGCGATTCGCCAAAGTTGCGAAGCCTTATCAATAAATAAATATTTTAATCTTTCCAAATTAGACTAGGGCTAAGAAAGGAACCGCGCTAAGATGATGCAGTTCCTGCGAGTCGGACTTTTAGCGCGGTTCCTCCCTCCCCCATAGGGAGGAACCCCGCTTATAAGGTTGATACAATGAAACAATCCGGAAGTGCCGACTAGAAAATTTCGCGTTTCAGAACCCCTAGAGACCGAAAATAACGGTGGTTAAAATTTGTATATATATATATATATGTATATATTTATTTATATATATATATATATATATATATATATATATATATATATATATATTTGTCTGTTCGCAGATTTCTGGCTTCCCTGATGGTCCGATTTTGATGAAATTTGGTACAAAAATCTGTCGTCCAATTTGAAAGGTCAAGTTCGTTAACCAGCAAAATCCGCCCACTGGAAGATGGCGTTTGGGGCGAAATTCGCGCAAAAAAAATCGTAACGCTTACGTTTTTGAGTTCATAAGCTTGTAAGTACTCGTTTTATAGGCTTCATTGGCTAGTAAAACGAATGAAACCATTTTCAAGGCGATAGCTTTAACCGTTTTTGAGAAAATTGGAAAAATACTTTTTGAATACCGTTTTTGGTTTGGGTACTTAGAATCATGGGATTCAGTTGAAACATTTTCTGCATGTTTTACTATCATTCAAACTAATATGTTGAAATTTTGGTTACGTTTGGAGTTAAGGAAGGGTTAGAATAAGATATTTTATTAACAGACATAAAAAGTTTTGGTAACTCTGTAAATTTTCCTTAATATCTCGAAAAAGGTTGAGAATCTTGGCAAACAAAACAATACCATTAGAAAGCTTACTACATGCTCTACAAAAAAGGTTCTAAAGAAAGTTTTGATTAGGCGATGTCAATCGGAGAAATAAGTGCTTAAAACATTAAAGTAATGGATTTTGCTTATTCGAACTGTTCTTTTTGTCTGTTTTTATTCCTTGTTATTTTTTAATTGCTTATATTTGGATAATGTATTTTACAATAAAACAGATTAGGCAAAATAAGAAAAACAATTCATTGTTAGAAACATAGCTTGCCAAGAGAAAAAGATTCGATGACGTCTTTTGAATATTTTCAATTGCCTTTATGCTGTTGGTTTTTTTATTTTATTTTTTAATTGATTTTATCTGTAGAATTATTACTATAGTAAAAGAACACAGTGTGAAAATTTTTGATATTTTCCAATTCATTGAAACGTATGAAATGAAGTATCGCTAGAAGAGGTTTCTAGGGTCTTGCGGACCCGACCCTAACCCCAGGTATAGCCATAAAACCCTTTGAACAAAGGCCGAGGAAAATATTATCTGTTTCTATTCTATGCTTTTCAAATGAGAATAGGGATATGAACAAGAACCGGGGTCTCCCGTGGTCTAATGGCTAGCGCCTTGGATTCATAAGCGGGAGATGGTGGGTTCGATTCCCAACCTCCGGCAGGAATTTTATCATCCCACGGCTCGCTGGTAAAATTCCTCGCTAAACCCTAGATGTCGGCGCTAATGACCTAGATGTAGATGAGCCGTAAAAAAGAAAAAAAAGAACTGGAACCGCGCTAAGATGACGCAGTTCCTGCGAGTCGGACTTTTTCTATTTATATCGATTTTCTGAATTGTTATTTTTTAAATATTTTTCATTCATAATATCTCGTTAAATATTCAATCTACAACTTTTATCTTGGTATCATCTGAAAGGAAAATTAATAGGCTACAACGTTTGCATAGAGGTGTTTTTACGCACAAGGCTTCGTTTCAGTGATAAATAGGAATTTCTCTACAAAAGGGCGATATTTTTCAGTTTTTTGCGTATTACGCGCAAACGGTGCGTCGGATCAAAACATGTCTCGGAATAAATTAGTCTTAAAATTAAATTTCCTATTAGAATTCGTCATAAAAAAGTCCGTCACGCAGGAGCTGCATAACTAAGCACTTTCCTCAGAATTTGGGTAGTGTAGACTGCTTTCCAGAACAATTTGCTTAAAATATCCTACATAAATTAAATAAAAACATGAATAGTTCTTTTTTAAATTTGTAATGAGTAACTGATCAATTATTAATTTGCTTCCAGAGTTATGTTTACACATGGTACCTACTACACTACGTAATAAATACAAAAAAACTCATATTATCGTATTTTGATCTAACGCAGGAACAGGATACAGTCACTCTAGTGGTAGAAAGCGCTCCTTGCGGCGGCTTTGTGAACCTACGTTTGGCGGGCTTTTCTATTGAAATATATTACAAATTAAACCCCCGCTTTACGATTGACCGATTCAGCTCATTTTTGCAACACTTCTTTCTCATGAGTTACCCACGACGTATACCGCGTTTCGTTACAATACAGCAGTAATTACGACCGGTATGAGTATATTAGGAATTTGGGTCCGGAGTAAACCCCCCCCCCTTCTAATGAATCGATTTAGTTTATTTTTACAACACATATTTAACTGCAGATTACCACTACGAATGCCGAGTTTCGTCGAAATATACCAAAAATCACGGCTGGTAGTGGCGAATTGGTATTGTGGGTCCGGAGTAAACCCCCCCTCCTAATGAACCGATTTAGTTTATTTTTACAACACATATTCACCTGTGGATTACCTACGAATACCGAGTTTCGTCGAAATATACCAAAAATCACGGCTGGCAGTGGCGAATTGGTATTGTGGGTCCGGAGTAAACCCCCCCTTCTAATGAACCGATTTAGTTCATTTTTATATGTCACTTTTCTGTCTATATTACCACTACGAATACCAAGTTTCGTTGAAATATAACAAATATTACGGCTGACATAGTCAAATTAGTGTTTTGGGTTCAGGGTAAACCCCCCCTTCCGGTGGACCGACTTTGGTGGTTAACGAACTCGTTCAATCGTTTGCTAATTGAATGCTATATACCAAGTTTCGTGACGAAAAAACAAAAACTCTGGCCGCTATCGTGTTAACAGACACACACATATATATATATATATATATATATATATATATATATATATATATATCTATATATATATATATATATATATATATATATATCTATATATATATATATATATGCATATATATATATATATATATATATATATATATATATATATATAGATATATATATATATATGCATATATATATATATATATATATATAGAGATATATATATATATATAGAGATATATATAAATTTTAACGGGGGTCATTTTCGGTGTCTACTAGGTAGGATCGATAAAGATTTGAAGACATTTTTAAAAAATTCCGTCATGAGTCCAACCTCAATAGCTACTTTCCTTCGGAGGAAAGTGCTGCCATTGGAAACTCGAGAGTTTGATGCGCTGGAGAAAAACTGGAGAATGTTACAAAGTCAACTAAACCTTCAAAAGAAACCTCATGCAATATAACTATAACCTACCAAGTTTCATTTGAAATTCCAACAACTCTAGGAGGAAAAGGGGGTGGACACATATACTAGGACACCTTGTATATAGCTACCTTCAACTCTCCTACGCTCCCTGAAAGGCTGTACATCGGCTATCTTGCTGTTCCTCTGCGAGTGTATGTGCCGCCTCCACTTCTCTGTTATAGGTGCGGCTGCTTGGGCCATCATAAGTCTCGTTGTGAGAAGGATGCAGTGTGTAGATAGTAATCATTACATTACAACTCTGGGGGTGGACACATATGCTGGGACACCCTGTATATACATTGTTCCCGAAAGATCAAACCCTATTAAATAACTCCTTCTACTCCTTTGCTAATGACGCTAGGGATATGAACGGAACCGCGCTAAGATTACGTAGTTCCTGCGAGTCGGACTTTTCTGTTTTTTTAATCGTCAGAATTACTCAACACCACTGCACAACGAGTTCACTACTGACGGGATCGGATCGGTCGAAATCGGGACCAATGTAGGCCCTCACTACGGACGACACACAGTGGTGCCAAACGTCCGATTTGGGGGGGGGGAACCTGTAGGCACTTGAATCTTTCTGATTTTGGTGTCGGTTTTAGGGAATTCTTAAAAGAAAGTGCCGAGTTGAATGAGACCACTGCCTATTCGATAGAATTATTATTTCGGAAGATAAACGGGTTTTATATTACGAAAACCGTGAAAAACAGCAAGTATTCTATTTAAAAAAGTGATATTTTATTAAATTGGTAGAGATATGTATATTTCAAAATGTATTTTCGAATGCTGAGTTGAATAAATTAACAAACAATGTTATACAGTTAATTGGTCTCGAAGTAATTATCTTTTCGCTAATTAAAATTTTCGCTTATAACGAATACATTTTGACATTTTTACACGAGATATTAGGTAGATCTCACTGTAAAAGTTCAGTTACTTCCTATCAAAAACTGTTCAACAACTCTCTGCAGAAAATAGTTATGATAAACTCGTATTTTTCGTAAAATAATCGCATCGCTTCATTTTATCAGACTGTGCACACATACGGCCGAGTACGGCGATGAAATTTCTTTGAAAGCAACTTCAAAACATGTACATTTAGGTAAAACTATGCGGAGAGCATAGCTAAGTACCGCTTTTTTTTCTACACCGAATAAACTACGGATAATTGAGTTCCATTACAGATATCTTTACAACCTAAATGCACCAAGTTCATGGTACATTTTGGGAAAAAAGAAAATTCGTTTAAAAGCTACATATATTCATGAGACTTCCTGGGTAATATAGATTTTTCAGGAATAAAATAAGTGGTATAAAATATTGTTTTACTTTTCACTAACAATTGTGAGATTTAACTCTTAGGCTCCACGGTCCGAGTCATTACAAATATTATAGTCTTCTGGTATTGACCGTGTCATAAACTTCTTTGCCGACGTTTCGCTAGTCATACTGCCAGCTTCCTCAGGGCTTAGTCTGAGAATGAGGATGTTCTTCTAGTTGTTCAGTATAAATACTCGTCTTTGTATTCATCCGCGGGCGTAATCTGCTCTTCCATGTATCTGATTGGTTGGTCCCTGTCTTGCTTGAACCTGGTAGGTGGGTTCCATCTGGACCGTTGACTGGTTGAATTTCGTTTCTTCTTTTTTCCTTCGGCTTAATCACCGGATGCCATAATTTGCTGAGCCTATACCACCCATCTTCTTTGTTAAAATTTTCCGGGCAGCGTACTATCTCTATGGCCTCCCTAATGATCCGTTCTTGGTAGTTCTCTATTTTTGCCAGAATACTTACTTTGTCGAACTGGATTGCATGATTTGTGTTGTAGAAGTGTTCTGCTACAGCCGATTTTTCAGTATTGCCATTCTTAACCGTCTTCACATGTTCAGAGATTCTTGTACATACCAATCTACCTGTTTGCCCAATGTACTCCTTTCCGCAGGAGCATGGAATACTATAGACACCTGGTGATCTTGCAATTGTGAGATTTTTACTCAGTAAGAAAACGGTCAACGAAAAGGGTTTTTTGATCATACCTATTAATATAATTTAAAAGCAATATTACAGCAGTATTCTACAACTAATTAGGTACAAAAAAAAATCTTAGTTCAAACGCGATTGCACAAGTTCGATTTTGGAGGTTTTTCGGTACTTACCTACTAGTTGGACCGATCTAGAGAACTGGCTCCCATTCAGGCTCACGCTTTTTTTTTTTTTTTTTTTTTTTTTTTTTTTTTTTTTTTTTTTTTTTTTTTTTTTTTTTTTTTTTTTTTTCCCCATACCTTAGTAACCCTGAGGTGTGGCCGTTTATTTACTACATGCCCCATGCATTGCATATCGCATGTATTTTGTATACAATATTTTACAGTTTACTTAAATGATTTAATAGTTTTATATGTAGAAAAAAAATTAAACATAAATAAGATTATTAATTAGAAATTACAATTAAAAGTTAAAATTAAACTTAATGAATGTATTAAGATGATTAAATCAATTAATTAAACTGAGAACATTATGTGTAGGAAAATAGATTATCTGTACAGAAAAAATAAATCTATATATATAAAAATCACGTGTCTGTTTGTTTGTTCCTTATACAAATCTACACCGTTTGACCGTTTTTGACCAAACTTGGAATAATGGTAGGGCTTGATACGAGAAATCTCCTAGGCTAGGTCAAAAAAATCTACCAGCTGTCTGTCTGTATGTTTGTCCCTTATACAAATCCATACCGTTCATCCGATTTTGACTAAACTCGGTACACATGTAGATCTTAATCTGAGGAGAGTCGTAGGCTAAGTCAAAAACGTCTACCAGGTGTCTGTCTGTATGTTGGTCCCTTATACAAATCCACACCGTTCGTCCGATTTTGACTGAACTCGGTACATATGTAGATCTTAATCTGGGGAGAGTCGTAGGCTAAGTCAAAAACGTCTACCAGCTGTCTGTCTGTATGTTTGTTCTTTATACAGACCCACACCGTTTGACGAATTTTGATCAAACTGGGCACACAGGTTGGTCTTGATCAGGGGATTGTCATAGGCCAGGTCAAAAACGTCTACCAGCTGCTGTCTGTATGTTGTTGTTTCTTTTTATAAACAAGACCTATTTTTACCAAACTTGGCATACATGTATGTATTGATACGGGGGGAGTTATAGGTTATGTCAAAGCCGTCTAGGACTTACAGTTGAGAGGTCACGGGTTCGAAACAGTTACAGATTCGTGTTATTAGATTTTAATAATACTTATTTGGTTTCTAATTTATTTAGGCTTTTCTATATGCAGAAAGTAGGTGTAGCATGGCACGCCGGGTAACAGCTAGTAAATAAATAAGATTATTAATTCAAAATTACAATTAAAAAATTGAAATTAAACTTAATGAATGTATTAAACTCGTTTAATAAATTAATCAAACTGAGAACATTATATGTAGAAAAATAGATTACATGTTGAAGATAAAAAATAAAATAAAATAAAGACGATTATTAATTCAAAATTACAATTAAAAATTGAAATTAAACTTAATGAATGTATTAAACTCGTTTAATAAATTAATTAAACTGAGGACATTATATGTAGAAAATAGATTATATGTAGAAAAAAAAATAGAAAAAAAAATAAAATATATAAATAAGATTATTAATTTAAAAAAATAAATAAATAAATAAAATGAAGGAAGTGATTCTTCCTATCTTTGAAGATTTCGGTTCAGAGCTCCCTTGAAGTTGCTGTACAGCAGTGCAGGACTCGCCGGCCACTGGTTTCCGGCTCCTGTAACCACGCGTTCCAGCTCCTGTCTGTAGTCATCGGTGAGTCTGCAGTCGTATAAAAGGTGTGTGTATGTCTGTTCTGTATATTCCTCACAAGAACATGCGGCTGAGTCTCTAATTCTAAATCTGTGGAGGTAAGAATTTACTTGTCCGTGTCCTGTTAGAAGCTGAGTAAGTCTGTATGAGTGGGTTTTGGTTTAGCGATGTTTGGAATAAACTTATACAAGTGTTGGCCTTTTGTGGATTCGTCCCATCTTTTTTGCCACAATTCTACACGCTTAGTGATCCAGATCATGAAATGACAACTCAAATGAAGTTATCTCCATTATCAGCGCATTTCTATTGGTTCATCCCTAGGGGCAATTTCATTGGTTGTTCTTTCTTCAGTTCTAGTGTTCATTGTTTTGTGTTCACTTGCTCTTAAATTGGTGTTTTTACAATTTATTGTTTCAGTTCTTAGTGTTGTTTGTGTTTTAGTGTGTTTGTATTTGTGTCCTTTGTGCGATAGCGAATATGTGTCCGATATGGCGACAACGAAATGGCAACGAGAATAGAGATCCTAAATTGCATATCAGCTCATTTTCCACCGAAAACCCAGTTATCTATATTTCCAACGAGTTGGATTAACTAGAGTTTCGATATAACCTTGAGCGAGCTTAGCGAGCAATTATGAAATTACCTTAAGTGCTAATGTTAGGTATATAATTTAGGAAATTAGTAGCACTTATGTTAATGGCATAATTGCTATGAGTTTCCGCTCGCTAAAGGTTATATCGAAACTCTAGTCAATCCAACTCGTTGATAATATTAATACATGGTGTTGGTGCCATAAATGGTCACCATATTGCCAGATCCGGATCACTGATTGGGAGCCACTTCTCGAGATCGGTACAACGTCGGGCCTGGACGATCAGCCGATTTCGGATCGGGAGAAATACTGACCCAATGTAAGTGCTGACCTAGCGGGTATGGAGGGAGGAACCGCGCAAAGATTTATGACTTGGAAGAACATTCAGGGCACATTATTGGATATTATCGCGCAACCTGGCTGACGATACGAAACCCAAGCATTTCTCAAATCCTTGGTCTAGTCTGTGGAGTCTGTTGCTTCAAGGCAACAGGTGAGGGCCAGCCATAATGGCGCAGGCGCACTGCCTCCCAGATCCACATCTTCCTGCAGTCGATACTCAACAGCGGAGGGAAGTGCACGTATCTCCAGGAGCAGGTTAGTCATCGTCGTAACCTGTTTTAGTATAACCTCTCTCTTCTCTCCCCCCCCCCCCCACCTCTAGACAAAACCCCCCACCACCTTCCAGCGAGGTTACATTCAATCCGAGCCTCCTATCTCACGGCCTGTCAAATTTCCTCTCTCTCTCCATTCCTCTATATTCATGAGGCACTGATCCATGTCCTCATATTGAATTATGCATATATTGCCGTAGCCAAAAACATATCTATATGGCGGTGTATAGCTTTGTTAAGGGGCCCTCACACTGGCAAAAATGTTGCTCAAAATTTTGAGCACAAATATTGAGCTTATTTTTGTACAAAATATTGCACAAAATTGTATAAAAGCCGGTATGTGTGTATATATATATTAAAGGCATTTAAATCACTTTGGCCATTGTTTTCTATGTATATATGTGCAATTGAAAATGCATTGACGTAAAAATGTAGAAGAATGAATTATTTTAAACAAAATATTTAATCAAATCAATATATTTTTAATAGACAGGATAAAACAAAGAAGAAAAAATGATATAAAATATTTAAAAATGTATGGTAAACACATACACGCTGAATGAAACACAAGCATGGGCGTGTATAGAAAATAATTTCGGAGGGGGCTGGGAACATTTCGGGGGAGGGGGGCTGAGACCATTTCCGGTGTAAGGAATACTAACAATTTAGATCATGGAAGAGTTTTAGCCAACTTCAACGCTATTACACCCAAAATAGAATATGTTTTATGAACTAAATGATCTCATTTAATTTATTTTTAAGGGTTTTTATGCAATTTCGGGGGGGCTGCAGCCCTCCCCCCTTATATACGCCCATGAACACGAGCACAAACACACACTCAAATGCGTAATATTTTATCAGCCCCTTCACAGTGCACTCGGTCATGCTACAAAATATTGACCGGTCCGCAAACATTTTCAAAGCTTTCAGAAAACTTTTGAACGCCCTACTAAATATTGACTACCGTTCTTTGCACAACATTTTTCCTCATACTGTCAATATTTTTGCACAGAACCAACATCTTCAAAATTTTGAGTGAAATTTTTGCCAGTGTGAGGGCCCCTTAACAGGGGTCGAAAATAATTGTTAAGTTTTATTATCAAAAAAGTATTTTTTAAACTTTTACTTTTATTTTCATTTTTTAAAAGTTAAAGCTCAAAAGTCTTTGGGTTTTAACCATTTTAAAAAAAGTGTTTTTTTTTTACTGTTATTTTTCAACTCAAAAAATAGTTTTAAAGTAACTCTTATTAAAATGCTTAATAGGAAAAAGTTGTATTACATATGTATATATTTCTTTATTTGTTTTCTTTACTTGTTTTTTTTTGTTAGTTTTTCTTTTTTATTATTATTCAATATTGTGTTAAATATTAAATTAAAATGTCTTATACATCTATGTACGTAATCAAAATACGTGCACTATCCAAAAGGATGGCACTCGTACTTTAAATAAACTCCCACGATGGAGGGTTACTCCAACGTGGAAAACAGGAAAAAAAAAAAAAATAGGAAAAAGTTTAAAGGAATAAATTGAAGCTACTAATTTTTTTTTTGTTTTGTTTTGTATCAACAAATATATTTCAGTAAATCATCAAAAATAAATTTTTAAACAAAGAACATTTTAATTATTTTGAAGAATTAATTAAATTTCAATAATAGTTTATCTTGTATTTTGAAGGAATTTAGATTATACCTATAATCATTTAATATATACTTTAGGGTTTAAAAATCTCTTACAACACTTACTTGAGTGGCTGGGCTGGGGGTGTAGGATAAGTCCTAGTTAATATACGTATTTTATTTCTTTCCTGTATTCCAGGTATTGTAAACCTAAAATTCTTGATTATTTTTATTTTAACGTCCGTTTTCTTTTAACTACGAATTTTAGGACGGGTTATCTATGGGTACCACCCTTTTCAAGCCAGGATAGGGGTGGTGCCTTTTCTTTTTTCTAAAGAAAAGCCACCACCTCTAGTGGGAATCGAACCCACGACTTTTGGCACGGAGTGTTAAGTGCTCACGCCTTAACCCTCACGGCCACAGGGCCTCCAAATTCTAGATTAAAATACTGAATACTCTTATTTGACATTGAAAAAAACAAAAGTATTACATTAACTTTTATTTTCATGTACTTCATTTTAGGAGTTCCTAAATAACTTGTATTCTTAAAACTTTTAAATAAAAGTTAACAGTTATTTTTTAACTTATAAAATAAAAGTTTTTTTTTTTTTTTTAACTTTTTAGATAAAAAAATAACTGTTTCGATCCCTGCTCTGTAATCTATGATAATACTTACGTTCTTCTACCTTCTGATCTGCTCGAAAAAAACAAACAAAACATTTCCCTATTTGAGATGTATAGAATTAAAACTTTGTAGAATCTTCTAAATTTTATATACAATATTCTTGCAATGTTTCGGACTTCATTGTCCTTCTTCACGCTTTATTCTGTATTTTATTTAATATTAGCAGGGCCTCCAGGGGGAATTACGGGCCCCTGACCAAATATCTTCATGGCCCCCCTAACCCCCCCCCTCTCCATTAACATTACCAAAAACTATTAATGAAATTATTTAAAACTGGCATTTCTCTGAAAAAAGAAATTAAATTCATTTGTAATTGAACGGAGTGGAGAATGAACATACATGGGCACTTCCTGGGGCTACACATTTTCGGACTGACAATATTTAGAAGCTAGTTTATATATTAGAAGAAATAGAGAATTTAGAAAATTAACCAGTGGTTGTTTTAATAATAATTATGTGAAATATACTTAGGTATATAATTTTGTTATTTCAAATTATAGTGCGAGTAAAAAAATGACACCGGCCTCCCGAAGAGACCACGGGCCCCTGACCGATTTCCAACCGTGCCCCCCCCTCCCAAATGGGGGCCTGAATATTAGTTATGAATTATCTAGGTTTCATAAAAATGAAAAGGCCAATATATTTATTAATTGAAAACAATATTTTGGCTTAACGCCATCATCAGGAAATCTCTGGAAAAAGACTTTCAAAATCACAGAACACCAACATTTTTTTGTAATACAGGTAACCGACTGTATCTAACACTTATTAATATCACAGCCTAGAAATTATCACATTTTAAATGATCTATCTCATTTCTTTGCTCGTCATTCAAGTTTATTATGCACGGTTCCCGTCATACTTTAAGTTATTCATCAATTGATAAGTAATCAAAGTATAATGTTTCTTGACTTTGGGGCGCTCCGGACCGGTGTCAGCAAACAGATAACGCAGAGATAACCCGTTATCTATAGGTTAGCAGTAACAGGAGTTTAACCAGTACAGGTTAAAATTCGCTGTCAATAATAAATGTACGTTAAAATTTATGTTTTCAAGATATCATTTGAAAACGCCCATTATACTTGCGAGCATTACCAAGAAGTGCTCTGACTGTTGGGTGGGGAGGCTGTGCAAGGGTTCGGGATATTATTACCTCGGATGGACCATCACCAGGGCGTAAACTCTATGAGGGACAAAATCACAATTTATTTCTAATTAATTCAAGGTCAAATGAATTCAAGGTCAAATGAATGAATTGAGGTTCAAATGAACCTCAAAGAGAAGTAATATTAAGAAATAAATACAGTACGGTAACAGCCTGCTTTCTAACCAATTAAAAATTCAAACCCCTCTAAAAATACTTAAACATTTAAATATAAAAAAATCCTATCTTAACGAGTGTTTACATGCTAAAGAAAGTGTCCATGAAAAATTTGTCTGTATGGTTTGGGCTGGGCGATGATAGGTCAGTTAGTATGTGAGTGTTATTTGACAAATATATAGTAGATTTACCTGTTTCAAATATTTAATAAAATTGAATGACGTAAAAAAAATAATAAAGACAAAGAAATTATTATTTTCTTCTTACATGTTATGTACACGTATGTATTCTAGATATGACATTTTTCACATTTTTACTTGGGTCCTCTGTTATTTTTTTTTGTCTTCAGTCTTCAGTAACTTCTGAAAATAAATTCAGCTGTAACTACAAATATAACAGATCAAAACTATTTTTTATTTATTTTTATAGGTAACTTCAAGAAAATTATTGAGGAATGCTTGGACTTTTTTTATTGCTATTTGCATAAAATATCCTACACTTTTTTTTTAAAAATAATATCAATCAAAAATAAATCTTCAAAGTGCCTGAAATTCGTATAATCTTTTAATTGATTTAAGATTCTCAGGTATTCTTCAGTTTCTTTTTTACTGGCTTTTAACTTTTTTAGTGTTGTTGTTTTATTTATCTAATGACATTTTTGTAGATGGAAGCGAGACAGTTATCACCGCTGTAAACGTTGATAAGATAATTTCTTAGTGCTTCGCATTAATGTAAGGAAATATTTTGATGTTCTCGATTGTGTAACAGACATAGAGTTCATAAAATACTTTTGAATAATTGTTAAAGCAAATATTTAATAAAGAGATAAAGATTGTTTGGCAAACTGCTTGTGGGACGTTTTGATATGTATGTCGGTATATATATATATATATATATATATATATATATATATATATATATACAGGGTCTCCCGATTTTGAATGGCAAAACTTCAGGAGCGTGTAGGGGACCAAAAAACTAAGACAAAAAAGTCCGTCTCGCAGGACTGCATCATCTTAGCGCGGTTCCGTTCATATCCCTAGTCTAATTTGGAAAGATTAAAATAGAAGCAGTTATTATTTTGGTTCCACCAGTTTTTTTTTTTTTTAATTAATTATTATAATGGCGTGTCAACCCTTAAGGTCACTAACGCCATTCCTGTGAGTAGTAAAGTCTTGAAAGGTCATGATTTACAATCTTACCTGGAAGGGTCCGCTACACTAGAAACAGACCCGCTAGTGACAAGGTCTTGGAATCTTGGAAATCTATATTTCTAACAATAAATTGTTTTTGTTATTTTACTTAACAAGTTTTATTGTCAAATACATTATCCAACTATAAGCGATTAAAAAATAACAGGAAATAAAACAGACAAAAAGAACCATTGGAATAAACGAAATCAATTAATTTAAAGCTTTAAGCACTTTTTTCTCCGATTGACATCGCCTAATTAAAACTTTCTTCAGAACCTTTTTTGTAGAGCATTTAGTAAGCTTCCGAATGGTAATCTTCCGCTTCACAAGATTGTCAACGGTTTTCGAGATACTAACGAAATTATACAAAGTTACCAAAACTTTTATTGTCTGTTAATAAAATATTTTATTCTAACCCTTCCTTTACTCTAAACGTAACAAAAATTTCAACATATTAGTGTTGATAAAACTCAAACATGCAGAAAATGTTTCAACTGTATCCCATAATTCTAAGTACCAAAATCAAAGACAGAGAACCCTCCCTAGGAAGGACGCTAGGCAGTTGAAAAGCTATATATCTTGGAAATCCTTATCTCTAACATTAAATTGTTTTTCTTATTTTTCTTAACCTGTTTTATTTTCAAATACATTATCCAAAAATAACCAGGAATAAAAAACAGACAAAAAGAACAGTTCGAATAAGCGAAATCAATTACTTTAAAGTTTTAAGCTCTTATTTCTCCGATTGACATCGCCTAATCAAAACTTTCATTAGAACCTTTTTTGTAGAGCATTTAATAAGATTTCTAATGATATTCTTTCGTTTACCAAGATTTTCAACCTTTTTCGAGATATTAAGGAAAGTAAACAAAGTTACTAAAACTTTTTATGTCTGTTAATAAAATATTTTATTCTAACCCTTCCTTTACTCCAAACGTAACCAAAATTTCAACATATTAGTTTTGATGAAAGTAAAACATGCAGAAAATGTTTCAACTGAATCCCATGATTCTAAGTACCCAAACCAAAAACGGTATTCAAAAAATATTTTTTCAATTTTCTCGAAAACGGTTAAAGCTATCGCCTTGAAAATGGTTTCATTCGTTTTCCTAGCCCAATAATCATATAAAACGAGTACTTAGAAGCTTATGAACTCAAAAACGTAAGCGTTACGATTTTTTTTGCGCGAATTTCGCCCCAAACGCCATCTTCCAGTAGGCGGATTTTGCTGGTTAACGAACGTGACCTTTCAAATTGGACGAAGGATTTTTGTACCTAATTTCATCAAAATCGGACCATTCGTCTTCTATCTAGAGAGCGAACAGACAAATATATATATATATATATATATATATATATATATATATATATATATAAATAAATATATACATATATATATATATATATATATATATATATATATATATATATATATATATATATATATATATATACAAATTTGAACCACCGTTATTTTCGGTCTCTAGGGGTTCTGAAACGCGAAATTTTCTAGTCGGCACTTCCGGATTGTTTCATTGTATCAACCCTATAAGCGCGGTTCCTCCCTATGGGGGAGGGAGGAACCGCGCTAAAAGTCCTTTAGAGATTTGCTAGTTTTTGCTTCGTTTTGGAGAAAATGGCAAAAGAAGAAACGAAACAAGTTTTCATTATTGTACTTATTTTTGTTTAAATATTTAATGGAAAAAATTGTTTCAAGAAACCAATTGCTAAAGTTGAATCTCTTGATTCTGATAATGTTTTCGTGTACGGTTTCTGCAACGGTAATGCTTTAGAAGCGGTTCGAGAGTATGCGCGCTGATTGAGAAATAGAAGAGTGCTTAATCGACGAGTCTTTTTGGCAACTTTTAATAGACTAGGAGAGACTGGGTCATTCTTACTTCATAATGAAGGCGACCAATTCCAGGCAGCATAAAGAGCAGATCGTCGGTGAAGAAATTGAGTCCAACGCCTGCATTAGGAATATCGCAGGAGGAAATATGAGGAACTTTGAAAGGTGATAATCGCCACCCTTACAATCTTCAAATATTGCAGAATTTATTACTTAAAATTATGCAAAGATAATGAATTTTATTAATTGGTTTCTTCGTATGGGAAACCTTGAAGCAGGAAATTTATTCGGTGTTAATCAACTCAAGAGAGCAATTAAGAGACCGAATCATAGATGAAGTGCATCAAATATCATCAGAACAGTGTTTAGCTCCAATTTATCAAGTCAGTGCTAGATGTAATGCTCGCGTTTCTGCAAGAGGGCAACATTTAATAACTATAACTAAATAAATGATAACATAAAAAAATGGAAATAAATAAAATGACCTAGTTTCTCGTTGTCTATTAAAAGTTACCAACACGACTCGTCGATTAAACACTCTTCTATTTGTGAATCGGCGCGCATACTCTCGCGCCGCTTCTAAAGCATTACCCTTGCAGAAACCGTACACGGAAACTACATCAGCATCAAGATATTGAATCAGCGCGCATACTCTCGCGCCGCTTCTAAAGCATTACCCTTGCAGAAACCGTACACGGAAACTACATCAGCATCAAGATATTGAATCAGCGCGCATACTCTCGCGCCGCTTCTAAAGCATTACCCTTGCAGAAACCGTACACGGAAACTACATCAGCATCAAGATATTGAATCAGCGCGCATACTCTCCCGCCGCTTCTAAAGCATAACCCTTGCAGAAACCGTACACGGAAACTACATCAGCATCAAGATATTGAATCAGCGCGCATACTCTCGAACCGCTTCTAAAGCATTACCCTTGCAGAAACCGTACACGGAAACTACATCAGCATCAAGATATTGAATCAGCGCGCATACTCTCGCGCCGCTTCTAAAGCATTACCCTTGCAGAAACCGTACACGGAAACTACATCAGCATCAAGATATTGAATCAGCGCGCATACTCTCGAACCGCTTCTAAAGCATTACCCTTGCAGAAACCGTACACGGAAACTACATCAGCATCAAGATATTGAATCAGCGCGCATACTCTCGCGCCGCTTCTAAAGCATTACCCTTGCAGAAACCGTACACGGAAACATCAGCATCAAGATATTGAATCAGCGCGCATACTCTCGCGCCGCTTCTAAACCATTACCCTTGCAGAAACCGTACACGGAAACTGTATCAGCATCAAGATATTGAATCAGCGCGCATACTATCGCGCCGCTTCTACACCATTACCCTTGCAGAAACCGTACACGGAAACTACATCAGCATCAAGATATTGAATCAGCGCGCATACTCTCGAACCGCTTCTAAACCATTACCCTTGCAGAAACCGTACACGGAAACTACATCAGCATCAAGATATTGAATCAGCGCGCATACTCTCGCGCCGCTTCTAAACCATTACCCTTGCAGAAACCGTACACGGAAACTACATCAGCATCAAGATATTGAATCAGCGCGCATACTCTCGCGCCGCTTCTAAACCATTACCCTTGCAGAAACCGTACACGGAAACTACATCAGCATCAAGATATTGAATCAGCGCGCATACTCTCGCGCCGCTTCTAAACCATTACCCTTGCAGAAACCGTACACGGAAACTACATCAGCATCAAGATATTGAATCAGCGCGCATACTCTCCCGCCGCTTCTAAACCATTACCCTTGCAGAAACCGTACACGGAAACTACATCAGCATCAAGATATTGAATCAGCGCGCATACTCTCGCGCCGCTTCTAAACCATTACCCTTGCAGAAACCGTACACGGAAACTATATCAGCATCAAGATATTGAATCAGCGCGCATACTCTCGCGCCGCTTCTAAACCATTACCCTTGCAGAAACCGTACACGGAAACATCAGCATCAAGATATTGAATTTTAGTAATTGTTTTCTTGAAACAATTCGCAATGACAATTTTTTTTCCATTGAAAATTTAAATAACTATGTACAAGCCAACGGCCATAGCCAAGTTGAATACACCGGTTCCCATAGATCACCGAAGTTAAGCAAGGTCGGGCGTGGTCAGTACCTGAATGGGTGACCGACCACGTGCTGTTGGCATTATAAGGGCGGCAACCTATAGTTAGCCCGGCGCTAATGGCCAAGATGTAGATGTGCCGTAAAAAAAAAAAAAAAAAAAAAAAAAAAAAAAAAAACTATGTACAAAAATGAAAATTGTTTCGTTTCTTGTTTTGCGATTTTCTCCAAAACGAAGCAAATCTCTAAAGGACTTTTTGTCTTAGTTTTTGATCCCCTAAATGTTCCTGAAGTTTTGCCATTTAAAATCGGGACACCCATTTAGAAGCGAATATATTAGTGATTGGCGATTCTCGAATTTTTTTTTATTTTCTACAGCGCTTCTAGGCTCACAAGATCGATCTGCGATATATATATATATATATATATATATATATATATATATATATATAAATGCCATGGGCGTATATAAGGGGGCGCTGAGGGGGCTGCAGCCCTCCCCTCCGAAATTTTAGTTTGATCGGTAAAAGTTTATAAAACACTTAAAAATAAATTAAATAAGATCATTTTGTTCATAAAAAATATTCTATTTTGGGTGTAATAGCGTTTACGTTGGCTAAAACTCTTCCAAGATCTAAATTGTTAGTATTCCTTACACTGGAAATGGACTCAGCCCCCTCCCAAAATTTTCCCAGCCCCCTCCGAAATTATTTCCTATATACGCCCATTTGTCACTCTCACAATCACAATTTATAGAAGAATTAGCTGCTACCGGCGCTAATAGCCAAATAGTTGATGCGCCGTTAAAAACGAAAAAAAAAAATTAGCTGCCATAATATCGAATTTAATAGCTAACGATTCTAATCATGTCGCAAAGGTTTTTCGTGGATTCTTTTTACAAACTCTAATTTGAATTTCAAATTTCGTTATTATATTCATTATCGATGGTGATTCAATCAGCTTCGAATTCTAGAGGGAAATTATTCCGCGATTTTATTAATTAAATGCTAATAATGTAATGAAAAGGTGTCGATTAAAACACGAAACATTTCCTTACGGAATTATATATTCGCCGGGCATCCTCTAGGGATGGTCGATAGTCGATAGTTACAATCGATATATCGATAGTTCATTACTATCAATATTAGCTATCGATAGATATTTTACTTTTTTTCTAGAATTAAAGTTTTCAGCATCTGAAGGGCATCTGGCGAATTAAATACTGAAAAAACCCATCTGGTGAAAACAACCAACTACATCATGTAGCCAGTAAATACCTTTGTGTTCCAGGCTCGTCTGTAGCCTCAGAACGTGTATTTTCAGCCGCTGGAAAAATTCATTCTGAGCAGCGGAACAGACTGAGCAAAAAAAAAGCGGAAATGTTGGTTTTCCTTTGCGGCAATATGCGGCTCAAGGAGCATAACTAAGACAGTTTGATATAATTTCACTTTTTTGTGTCACTTGATATTCTTTTCTTTGGAAATTCATTTTACAAATTTAAATAAATCCTTTTTTCGTTTTAAACCTTTGTTTAATCTTATAAATATATCTAATCCTGCAAGTAATAGATAACTCAAGTCAATAACATTAAATTCTACATTGGACAGGTATGTAAGGAATAGGGAAAGCCACTATCGATAGTATCGGTATAGTTTAGCCGTTAGTATCGGCCTATCGATAGTCCTCAACTATCGACTATCGCCCATCCCTAGCATCCTCTGCCTATAAACCACTTGATCAAGCAAAGTTCTGAAAATAAACTAAAATCTATTAATAGTATATAAAAAAAAAATAGGATTTCAGAGGAGAGAAGAATAAAATGTTTCGATATCAAACATCCCTAAGATCAACCTTAACTAATCGATACTGTAGAATATTGTCCCTGGCATTTGAATAGGGGGGACTCGACAAGCTGGATATAATGCCAAAGCACAACGATTTATCTGTCAGATACAGTCATCGGCTGGCCCGCAAGAAGGGTAGCTGTGTTGCTTTCTTACATAATACATCAAATTCAAAATGTATCATTTGATATAAGTAAATTAGCATATTTTGTTGGAATTACCAAAAATTGCTGGATTTAAGACGGAGAATATACATCACTTTTAGCGCGGTTCGTCACTCCCCCCAGGGGAGGAACCACGCTTATGAGGTTGACGTAAACCAAAACCATCTTTTTGCGAAGACCACATCCAGTTACTTCTGTAGTTACTTGTGAAGTATCTGTAGAGATAATAACAGTGGTTGAGGAGTCTCCCCATCGGCGCACAGTGGGGCCAAACGACTTTCCATGTTTCAAAAAAGGCTACGGCCTCCAAATCTTAACCGATTTTAATGATTTTTATTTTATTTTATTATTATTATTTTTTTTTTTTTTTTTTTTTTTTTTTTTTTTTTTTTTTTTTTTTTTTTTTAATGAAAGCTAATAAACTTTAGAACATCTTTGTCTGGGCAGATATTTTGTTTCCCCAGTTTATTAAATTACGTGTAAATAATTCACGAACTATTACAATTGAACATAAAATAATATTATATTTTTCATCTAACTTAATATCAGTACTGATATCATTGAAATTAAACATTTAAAACCTGATTAGACTTGGAAAAAATCTGATTGACATCTTCAAAACGTAAAATCTTGATTCAACAGTGAGATTAATTGAAATAATATGATTTTTGAATAATTTGAAAATAGATTTTGATTTTTTCCAAGTCTAATCGGTGCTTGAATGTTTAATTCTAACGATATCATTGCTGATATTAAGTTAGATGACAAAAATATTATTTTATGTTTAATTGTAAAAGCTTATGAATTATTTACAGGTAATTTAATAAACAGGGGAAACAAAAAACAAAAATCTGGCCAGACAAAGTTGTTCTACATTTTATTAGCTTTTATTTTTTTTTTTTAAATCATTGAAATCGGTTACGATTTAGAGGCTGTAGCCTTTTTTGAAACACGAAAAGTCGTTAGGCCCCAATGTGCGGTGGTAGGAATTTTCTCATCTTACGGCTTGTTGGGTAAATTCCTCGCTCCACCCTGGATGTCGGCGCTAATCGCCTAGATGTCGAGGGGGGGGGGAACGATGTGGATTTGTATAAGGAACAGACAGATAAACAGACACGTGATTTACATACATATACATATATATATATATATATATATATATATATATATATGTTTTCGTTAGGTATGTAGACATTGTATTACACTTTCGTGTGGATCACTTTATATATATATATATATATATATATATATATATATATATATATATATATATATATATATATATATATACACTATTTGTATGTGTGTTTG
Organism: Gonocerus acuteangulatus; assembly: GCA_946811695.1. Taxonomy (NCBI): domain Eukaryota; kingdom Metazoa; phylum Arthropoda; class Insecta; order Hemiptera; family Coreidae; genus Gonocerus; species Gonocerus acuteangulatus. The sequence continues at coordinate 12,050,644 of OX328129.1, read as the reverse complement.
TGTAATGTATATAATTACTTCTTAATTTGAATTCTTAGAACCTTATTGTATGGGAAAAAAACACCAGAAGGGCCACATCATGACTGGTGTTAGAATGAATGAATCCAATATGGCGGAAACAGGTCAGCTGATCGATTATCTATATGTCATGTGTTCGAAATTAATTTTCCGAAGAAATATATACCTACCTAACTAAGGCAAACCTTTTATCTATTTATTAAACCACAATTTTCAGAACCGTTACCTTTAATTTTTGTCAAATAAATTAATAGAAATATTATACAGGTATTTTATTACAAATTTTTATTTGCTACTTTTGTTATATTTTTATTTATGTGGATGTTTTCTTTATTTTTTTATTTTTAATATGTTTCATTTACTTCTTAAAATGTACCTATTTGTTATCAAAATTATTTTTACATATTAGAAAAATGTAGCGAGGAAAGCATGCTGACTTGATAATAAGAAATATTTATAAACAATATGTGTATGTATAAGAGAGTTAGTACTTATCCTTGACCCGTGTCTGTGGGCGTGGTAGGAGATGTCTTGCATAACCCAAGAGACAGGCCTTACAATCCTAGTTCTGTTTGCCATCTCTAGATGACGCATTAGTCGGCCTTCGGGAAGGCGTCGTGGTGTCTGTCAGCAGTATGACTTGGCTGCCATAACAAGAGTGCAGGTTGTTTTAAGAAAAAACAAGAAATAATTGCCTGCAAGCCAACGTCCATAGCCACGTTGAATGCACCGGTTTCCATTGATCAGCGAAGTTAAGCAACGTCGGGCATGGTCAGTACCTGAATGGGTGACCGACCACGTGCTGTTGGCATTATAAAAGGGTGGCAACCTGTAGACATCCCTGCGTTAATAGCCAAATTGTTGATACGCCGTTAAACGCAAAAACAAAACAAAAAAAAATTTAAAAAAATGCCAGCAAAGAGGTTCTTATTTAATGTCGCGGGTTCGATTCACATTTTAGCGCGGTTCCTCCCTCCACCATAGGGAGGAACCCCGCTTATAGGGTTGTTACAATGAAACAATCCGGAAGTGCCGACTAGAAAATTTCGCGTTTCAGAACCCCTAGAGACCGAAAATAACGGTGGTTCAAATTTGTATATATATATATATATATATATATATATATATATATATATGTATATATTTATTTATATATATATATATATATATATATATATATTTGTCTGTTCGCTCTCTAGATTGAAGACGAATGGTCCGATTTTGATGAAATTTGGTACAAAAATCCTTCGTCCAATTTGAAAGGTCAAGTTCGTTAACCAGCAAAATCCGCCTACTGGAAGATGGCGTTTGGGGCGAAATTCGCGCAAAAAAAATCGTAACGCTTACGTTTTTGAGTTCATAAGCTTGTAAGTACTCGTTTTATATGATTCCTGGGCTAGGAAAACGAATGAAACCATTTTGAAGGCGATCGCTTTAACCGTTTTCGAGAAAATTGGAAAAATAGTTTTTGAATACCGTTTTTGGTTTGGGTACTTAGAATTACGGGATTCAGTTGAAACTTTATCTGCATGTTCTACTTTCATTATAACTAATATGTTGAAAGTTTTGTTACGTTTGGAGTTAAGGAAGGATTAGAATAAAATATTTTATGAACAGACATGAAAAGTTTTGGGAAGTTCGTATACTTTCATTAATATCTCGAACACGGTTGGGAAATCGTGGTAAGTGGATAAAAACTATTTGAAAGCTTACTAAATATTCTACAAAAAAGATTCTAAAACTATTTTTGATTAGGTTATGTCAATCGGAGAAATAAGTGCTTAAAACTTCAAATACGTCTGTTTTGTTCTTATGAACGGGTTTTTAGCGCGGTTCCTCCCTCCCCCATAGGGAGGAACCCCGCTTATAAGGTTGATACAATGAAACAATCCGGAAGTGCCGACTAGAAAATTTCGCGTTTCAGAACCCCTAGAGACCGAAAATAACGGTGGTTCAAATTTGTATATATATAGATATATATATGTATATATTTATTTATATATATATATATATATATATATATATTTGTCTGTTCGCTCTCTAGATTGAAGACGAATGGTCCGATTTTGATGAAATTTGGTACAAAAATCCTTCGTCCAATTTGAAAGGTCAAGTTCGTTAACCAGCAAAATCCGCCTACTGGAAGATGGCGTTTGGGGCGAAATTCGCGCAAAAAAAATCATAACGCTTACGTTTTTGAGTTCATAAGCTTGTAAGTACTCGTTTTATATGATTCCTGGGCTAGGAAAACGAATGAAACCATTTTGAATGCGATCGCTTTAACCGTTTTCGAGAAAATTGGAAAAATAGTTTTTGAATACCGTTTTTGGTTTGGGTACTTAGAATTACGGGATTCAGTTGAAACTTTATCTGCTTGTTCTACTTTCATTATAACTAATATGTTGAAAGTTTTGTTACGTTTGGAGTTAAGGAAGGGTTAGAATAAAATATTTTATGAACAGACATGAAAAGTTTTGGTAACTTTGTATACTTTCCTTAATATCTCGTAAAAGGTTGAGAATCTTGGTAAACGGAAGAATACCATTAGAAAGCTTACTAAATTCTCTAAAAAAAAGGTTCTAATGAAAGTTTTGATTAGACGATGTCAATCGGAGAAATAAGTGCTTAAAACTTTAAAGTAATTGATTTCGCTTATTCGAACTGTTCTTTTTGTCTGTTTTTATTCCTTGTTGTTTTTTAACTGCTTGTAGTTGGATAATGTATTTGATAATAAATTAGGTTAAGAAAAATAAGAAAAACAATTTAATCTTAGAGATATGGATTTCCAAGATAGCTTTTCAAATGCCTAGCGGGGTCCTTCCTAGGGCTGGATACCCTGGATGGGTATCCAGGTAAGATCGTAAATAAGACCTTTCTTGAAAGTAAAGATGGAACTGTCAACGTTGGTCCTCCTCTGCCTCCCGGCACTTTCATTGCTGACGAAGGCTACCAATGAGTAGCCAAAACGTCCTAAAGATAGATTTTTTAACAAAAATCGTATTGAGTTTTCTTTAGCCGAATCCCAGCCATTCCATCTTTACTTATCACCTCGACGGCTAACTATCTAATCTTCATGCTTTCTAGAAATGTGGACCCAAAATAATAACAGCTTCTATTTTAATCATTTTAAATGAGTCTAGAGATAAGATCGGAACCGCGCTAAGATGATGCAGTTCCTGCGAGTCGGACTTTTTTGGTGGTGGCTTTTCTTTCGAAAAAAGAAAAGGCATCAGCCCTATCCTGTCTGAAAAGAGTGGTAACCAATAAATAACCCGTCTTAAAATTCTCTGTCAATAAGAAATGGACGTTAAAATAAAAATAAAAAATGTATTCGTTGGGAAAAGTATAAAAAGAAGGGTAAATCATGGGCATTATTTACATGGGCATATATAAGGGGGCTGCAGCTCCCCCCTCCCGAAATTCTGACTTGATGGTAAAAATGTGTCATAAAACCATTAAAAATAAATAGTTCATAAAACATATTTTAATTGAGTTGTTAAAGCGTTTTGGTTGCCTTAAACTATTCCAAGTTCTATATGGTTAGTATTCCATACCCCGGAAATGGTCCCAGCCCCCCGAAATTTTCCCAGCCCCCCCGAAATTATTTCCTATATATGCCCATAATTATTTATAATTGTTTTAGGGCCTTCATTTTTTAGAAAGAAAATAACCGATTTAAACGATATTTGGTGGGTTGTTTTATTATATAATCAAAATTTTCTTCGTGGGATATTAACGCCTTAAATGCACACTAAGCTGACAAAAAAATCATATAAGAATACTATTTTCTACCCTTTTCCCATGCTGATTGCTGTCTCACAAAGCAACGAAATAGTGTTAACATTTCTAAATAATATAACATTATATGAAATTTCATCACAACTATTTTGACTTTTTAGGAAGGGCTCTAGGGAATTATGAGCAAGAGTACAAAAGAAACAATGTTTTCGATTTTTTTCACATTTGTTTATATGTATATTTATTTACGTGTCCAGGTAGTTTTAGCACTTTCCTCCGAAGGAAAGTAGCTATTGAGGTTGCACTCATGACGGAATTTTTGAAAAATATCTTCGAATCTTTATCGGACCTACCTAGTAGACACCGAAAATGACCCCAGTTAAAATTTATATATATATATATATATATATACATATACATATGTGTGTGTGTGTGTCCCCGTTAACACGATACAGGCCAGAGTTTTTGTTTTTTCGTCACGAAACTTGGTATGTAGCATTCCCCCATCAAACGATTGAACGAGTTCGTTAACCAATAAAATCGGTCCATCCGGAGGAGGGGTTTACTCCAGAGTCAATGTATTTATTTGTCAATATCAGCCATAATTGTTGTTATATTTCAAAGAAACTCGGTATTTGTTGTTTTCAACTGAAGAGAAAAATTTGTTGTAAAAATAAACTAAATCGGTTGACTAGAAGGGGATGGGGTTTACTCCGGACAGAAATTACTAATTTCCTTATACCGGTCGTAATTTATGTTGTATTGTAAGGAAACTCTTTATCCGTCCTGGCTACCTAATAAGAAAGAAGTGTTGTGAAAATGAACTAAATCGGTCTATTCGAAGGGGGGGGGGTGTTACTTTGTACTATGTTTGAATTGAATTCTCCCGCCAAACGTAGGCTAGCGAAACCCATCAAGATCAATAGATGAATATGTGAAGCTTTGTGTATTTATTATGTAATGTAGTACCACGCATACACAAAACTCTGGAAGGAAATTATTTATTTATTTAAGAGAATTAATTAAAAAATTAATAATTGAAACAGCTGCTCATAAAAGCAAAAGAGCAGAACAATTTATGTTTTTATTTTATTTATCTATGTAGGTTATTTTAAGCAAATTAAACAGAAATGCACTCGACCCTACCCAATTCTGAGGAAAGTACTTAGTTATGCTGCACCTGCGTGACGGACTTTTTCTATTAACGCATACCTTAATTATATATGTTTTGAGTTGTTCAAAATATATTCCGGTATACATTAGCTTGAGCCCTCTCAACATCTAATTGAAAACAGATGCGCCCTGTATTATAATAGAAGCGACCTGTAATTGTATGTGTATGTATGTGGCGAGGTGTTAGGGTGTTAAACACGTGATAATTGCATCTGGTGTCACCTTGGTGATTGATGTTCTAACACGCATGTGTTTGTTAATTATACGCTGTCTCCGTTTCGCATAATTACTTGTCCTGGCGGAATTAGTGGAAAATTAACCAATTAGTATATGTAGCGGGGGCTTAAATAGCTGGATCTGTGGATTTTAGTATTTTACGAAGGAAGTAGTTCCCCTGCCTAATGATCTTATAGTGTCGTCGTTCGAAAGTTGGATTTGGGGCCCCAAATCGTCCCTAGGCTCACCCAGCCTTTAATTAATTAACCGTCCTTTTGGAATGATTTATATGAAATTTACAAAGAAGGGCTCCCATAAAAATGAGTTACAAGAGAAGTGGAAGTCTGCAATAATTAATGACAGAAGTTTAAATATGAAAAGGATTTCACTGTCCAAAGTGTCAGAACGTTATTCGAGTTCCCACTTTTATACAAGTTTTTTTTTTTATTACTATTTCTATCTAAAAAAGTCCTACTCGCAGGAACTCATCACTCAACGCTAAGGAAACATCTTAGCGCGGTTCCGTTCTTATCCAAAATGTCATTTGGAAAGGTTGAAATAGAAACAGTTATAATTTTGGTTATACTAATTATAAGTTATTATAATTGTAAGTTATTATTATAATTATACAGTTATAATAAATATAAGTTATTACAGTTATAGCTTATATTGCTTTGATATATTAAACTTAACTCAGTCAGATCTCTGTTTTTTGTTTCCCTTGTTTATTAAATTATATGTAAAGAAGTTAAATTCACGACGTTTTACAATTCAGTCCAGGCAACGAACAGTTATAGGTGGACATTTTTTGAACAAAATTTTGGACTTCGTAACTTTCTTTGGGCTGGATAGGAGGTGAACATATCAAAAGTCCCGCCCGTAGCCTCGGTGCCGAGGGGGTTTAGAAGGTCCCATTTTTCGGGTTTTCACTTATATCTCGGACACCCTGCGTCCTAGCGACATGACTATTCTATAAAAAATGAAAGCTGATTAAATTTCAAACATGTTCTACTCATAAAATGTTTTCGAGATATCTTTAGTTTTCGAAATATCCACACTTGAAAGTCTGTCATTTTGGGGGAAAACACTTTTGCCGCACATCCCCCCCCCTCCTTTTGACCGGATAACTCTTCAACGATGCACCCAAAAAATAAATGCCGGTTATAGGGTTGTAGAGCATTACATTCCCTTCAATAATATATATATTATTTTGCTATTTTGGTCATACTAATTATAAGTTATTATAGTTATCGTTTATACTGCTTTGGTATATTAAACTAAACTCGTTGAAGCGTAAAAGCTTTCTTCCCTTCCACAAGTTCTCAAGTCGAAAACTCACCCTGGAGCTGAAGAACTTCTGAGCTTCCTACCAAGTTTCACGCTTATCTCGCCTGGAGATAAAAACTTTTCTTGGCAAAATCTTGTTGTTGAAGACATTCAGTTGTATTTTTACTTGATAATTTCCTTCGTCATAATATTAATGCCCTTGAAAAATAAATAATAGAATTTATTCCTTTTTATAGAAATAATAAAAAAAAAAGTCCGTCACACAGGAGCTGCATTACTAAGCACTTTCCTGAGAAATTGGTTAGTGTAAATTATGTTCCTGAATAATTTGCTTTAAATGACCTATATAAATAAAATAAAAACATGAGTAGTTCTGCTCTTCTACATTCGTTCTCATTCCCAACTTTAATTCCCAGGCATTTCCCAGCTTTCCGCTCGAGGAAATGTTTCTCATTTGTTGTTAAACGCAATTTAAAAAAATAACCAATTAGAAACTGAGACAAACAGCAAAAAACCGACAGTTTTAAGCATTTATTTCTCCGAATCAGAAAATTGCACAAGAACCGTTTTTGTAGGAAATTTATAAAGCTTTTGGATAGACCTTAAATTTAACACTTTTTCCAGACCGGTTTCAATACATTTAAAACGTTGAACGAAAATTTTAAAGCTGCCCATGTGAGCTTAGAAATGTTGTTTTCTGCTAATTCCTCAATGTATAATTTTGATGGAATTTGAATAAATTAAAAATATTTCAACTCAATCCGCCATCCAATAATTCTTTTTTTTTATTTTTTAAACGGTAATAGATATTGCCCTGAAAATGGTTTCATTAGATTTCCCAGCTCAAATTACTGGTATGAAGTATTCCTGAACGCGTATAAACCAAAAACCGGTCTGATTTTTGTCGCGCGAATTTCGCTAAACAAAAGAAAAAAGACAAGTGTTCCGGTTTGGATCCTCCTGGATAACAATCTTGACCTTTTATTTGAGACAACGTATTTTTTTAATAAATCTCGTCAAAATGGGACCATTTCTAAGCCTACTAGAGCGTGAACAGATATACATCCATTGTAAACAGATGTAAATGCGCCACTGAAAAATGCTTATAATTGAAGCGGTCGGGGGAAAATAGTGCCAAGCAACATTTTTAACAAAACTTAACTGTAGCTGCTATAAGTGGGACTATCAGCCTACGATGCAAATGCAACCAAAATATGACTACAAGCTCTGTATGCTACTTAATCTTGTTGCTCCTAACCATTTCAACTGATAGTCCCAGGTAATATTCAACAAATAGCAGCTTCAGTTAAGTTTTGTTAAAAATGCTGCTTGGCACTATTTTGGGTCCCGACCCCTTCAATTGTAATAGGCATTCCATCCCCCTTGGTTGAGAAATATTAGCAATTTAGGCCAATTCTATTATAAATGTATAATCTGAAACGAAATTTATTGAACGTTTGATATAAAAAAATGAATAAGTGAAAGTTAGAAAAGGAAGTGTTTGTTTATACTGTACAATGTTTATTTTACAGCCTGGTCGTTGTATAAACAAGCAGTTTCTGCCAGAGGAACTAGTGTGTGTTCAACGAGTATCGACCAGTTTGCTTTACAACGCTCGGTATATTGTTTATGTATGGATGAGGGAAGGTGGTGTACATATGACCTCAAGTTGACTCTCTCTCTCTCTCTCTCTCTCTCTCTCTCTCTCTCTCTCTCTCTCTATATATATATATATATATATATATATATATATATATATATATATATATATATATAGGGGAAGGTGTTGTACCTTTGACCACCGAGGCTGTGGTGGCATGTCTCAACATTTTATAAATTTTGGTGTAATTAGTGTTTAGCTCCTTCCCTAGAGGGCTTGTGTAACCTACTTTGGATTATTTAAGTCAATAATAACGTTAATGTTAACGTCCATTTATTATTAACTACGAATTTTAGGTCGGGTTATCTATAGGTTACCACCCTTTTCTAGCCAGGATAGGGGTGATGCCTTTTCTTTTTTCTAAAGAAAAGCCGCCACCCCTAGTGGGAATCGAATACACGACCTTTGGCACGGAGTTTTAAGTGATCATGCCTTAACTCTCATGGCCACCGGGTCTCCAAAAATAAAATAAAAAAAAAATAAAAAAAGAAGGAGGTACCTTAAAAAACCTGATGTACTCCCGACCATAACTTAAAGAGCTTTGCTGTCGGTACAGAAGGTTTTAATTTGAATTAAATACGCGCTCACCGTGTAAATAAATAAATATTAACCGCGAATTTATATACCTTAAGATCGCGAATTTAACTTCTTTAATTGTAATTTATTAAACAAGGGTAAGAAAAAAACAAAATCTAACTAGACAAAGTTGTTCTAAGTTTTATTAGCATTCATTTAAAAAGAAAAAATGCATTGAAATTGGTCTAGATTTGGAGGCTCTAGGCTTTATTGAAACTCACTCTGTCATAAGGCCCCACTGTGCCCACTTGTCACTTGTCACTTGTCACCAGCTCAGTGAGAGAAACAAGCACTTATAACAAGTATTAATTTCTTGTAAACTAAAGTTTAATACTTATAAGAGATATCTATGATCTTAATTATTTAGCCAGAATTCCTGATCTGCTCTAAAAGATATATAAAATAATAATTTAGTTATTAATTGGCCTAATTGTGATCTACAAAATAATTAAGAGATAAAATATTTAATATAAATTAAATAAAAACGTTACTGCTCATATTTAACTTTTTCAGAGTTAATTGTCTTATAAAGAGTTAGAAAAAAAAGTTCTTAGTTTCCTTTATCAACGTTTTAATTGAAGGAGAATAATTAATTGATTAGTTTGATGAAAGGGTCGCTAATTACATATTTCACTAATTAAAATTTCTACTTCATTGCACATAATTAAATTTACTCCTATAAATTTCTCGTTCCAATTAGGGCTTTTCAAATGATTTTTTCTATATTAAAATTTATTAAGATTCATATTTAAGAAAATCAATGGCCCCTTTTTTTTTGTATATGAAGAACATTTTTATTAATCATAATATTCAATTAATCAAAACAGTAAACAATGATTAAAAATTATTCAATATTTTTGTTGATAAATATGTTGTTTATCAGGTTTTTTTTTTTTAATAAATCTACTGCAAAAAGTATAGCATAAACAAATTATTTAAAAGGTCTCAATTTATCTTTTCTTATTTATAAATGTATATATTAATAGCAAAATATTTGAGAAAAAATTTTGTATCATATAGATTATTGTTTTATTTTTTTTTAATTATTCGTTTCAGAAAAAAAATAACTGCATCGGCCGGGAATCGAACCCGGGCCGCCCGCGTGGCAGGCGAGCATTCTACCACTGAACCACCGATGCTCATGTCTTCTCAAGGCTTCTTTTAAGGGTTATATCTGTCCATCTGAATGATATACAGAACGTTTTTGACGAATGTAAGCTATTTAGGTTGCACTCATGAAACGATTTTTGAAAAATTTGGATAAATTTGATGGTTTGGGTCTTTTTGCGAAGACCACATCCAGTTACTTTTGAAGTAGCAGTAGTGATTTTTACCAGTTACTCGTACTCGCTGATAAGCTTACCGATTAGCTTACAGGTTCTTTGCTGGTTATCTATTACTACTTGACTCGTTATCTACGGTTATAAACCATAATAGATAATAGCAAGCAATATTTATTAATAAAAAGGTTAATATGATCGAAATCAATAGTAATTGTTAAAAGGTTATTAAGCATTAAACTGTTTTGCATGTTATGAAGGATGACATAAACAATGATATTTGTAAACACATATATTTTATTCCTTTTTTCTCTCTCTTTTCAGATAGTTTACATTTATTTACCATTACGGGCTATGCGTTTCCGCTCGCTCAAAAATATATCAAATCTCTAGTGTATCCAACTCGCTAAAATTAATAGAATTCTATTAATTTTTCCGAGTAAGAAGCCGATCGCTTTTTAGCACTTTCCTCCGAAGGAAAGTAGCTATTAAGGTTGCACTCATGACGGAATTTTTGAAAAATTTCTTCAAATCTCCATCGATCCTACCTAGTAGAAACCGAAAATGACCCCCGTTCAAATTAGTATATATATATATATATATATATATATATATATATATATATATATGTGTGTGTGTGTGTGTGTGTGTGTGTGTGTGTCTGTCTGTTAACAGGATAGCGGCCAGAGTTTTTGTTTTTTCGTCACGAAACTTGGTATACAGCGTTCAATTAACAAACGATTGAACGAGTTCGTAAACCACCAAAATCGGTCCAACGGAAGGGGGGGTTTACCCCGAACCCAAAACACTTATTTGACAATGCCAGCCGTAGCATTTGATATATTTCAACGAAACTTGGTATTCCTAGTGGTAATCTAAAGACAAAAATGTGTTGTAAAAATGAACTAAATCGGCCCATTAGAAGGGGGGATTTACTCCGGACCCACATAACCAATTTGCCACTACCAGCTGTAATTTTTGTTGTATTTCGACGAAACTCGGTATTCGTAGTGGTCATCTACAGAGAAAAATGTTTTGTAAAAATAAACTAAATCGGTTCATTAGAAGGGGGGGTTTACTCCGGATCCAAATTACTAATGTACTCATACCGGTCGTAATTTCTGCGGCATTGTAACGAAACTTGGTATACGTCGCGGGTAATTTATTAGAAAGAAGTGTTGTATAAATGAGCTAAATCGGCCTATCGGAAAGGGAGGTTTACTTTGTACTATATTTCAATAGAATAGCCCGCCAGAAGTAGGTTCACAAAGCCGCCGCTAGGAGAGCTTTCTACCACTAGTGGGAAGTCCCCCTACAGTCCTGTATCCTCTTCCTGCGTCAGTTCAAAAGACGAAAATATGAAGTTTTTGTGTATTTATTAAGTTCATGTTTTTATTTTATTTATATAGTTTTTTTTTTTTTTTTTTTTTTTTTTTTTTTTTTTTTTTTTTTTTTTTTTTTTTTAAGAAAATTATTCAGGAATGCAATCTACACTACCTTAATACCGAGGAAAGTGCTTAGTTATGCAGCTCCCGCGTGACGGATTTTTCCTTGTCAGGAACATCGCGAACTAATTGTAAAAGACCCATTTTTCTCACGAACATAAGCAGAGCTTTTTAACAAACAAACGCTAATTCTCTGTTGAAGGTTACTTTACTCCCAGCAAGAACCAATAGAATTGATCATAGGAATCCTCCAATAGAAATGCAAGCGCTAAATCACTGTTAAAATCACTACTGCTACTTCAAAAGTAACTGGATGTGGTCTTCGAAAAGAGACCCTCCGTTTTTAAGTATTTTTATTTTATGTATATTTTGTAATGGGTTATAATACTGAATGGCATTGTCAGATAGGTTTAAGATAAGTTAAAAATAATTGAATTAGTATTTTTTTGTTGATCTAGTCGAATAAAAGTTCAGAAATAACATTTTGCACAGTGTGTTTAACATTTTGATGCTGAGTGTAGTGCCAAGCAAAGTTTTTAACAGAACTTAACTGAAGCTACTATATGTTGGATATTATGAAGATTAGATAATTAGCCGTCGAGGTGATAAGTAAAGCTGGAATGGTTGGGATTCGGCTAAAGAAACCTTAATACGATTTTTGTAAAAAAAATCTATATTCAGGACGTCTATATAGACCTGTCATTTATCTTACTTATTAACTTCTTTTTCTTTGTATTAATTTCTGTTTACAATTCGCTATGAAGGCAACAATGAAAATCAAAATGAAATTGTGAACAAAGAGAAGCAGGCCATCTATGAGAAGTGCATCTCATTTTATAGAGAAATGTTCCGGGAGACTTATGGAAGCAGAGAATTCTCCGTGAAAGGTCTATGGTTCGGCTCCCGAGGCACCATTCCCAAGGAAACTGCTGTATTCTTCCAGGAAATAGGAATCAGCGAGGACATACTAGGAAGAATAGCAGAATCTATTCTCGTAGACTCGCTTGCTATTATTCAAAGCCACATATATGGCTGAAAAATTCTATTTTTTTTTTTTGTTTTTTGTTTTATATTTTTTTTTAAATTTAATTATTATTTAACTTTTTGGTATATTTATCAGTAGTATTTTATATAACATCGTTTTTTTTTCGTTTTGTTGATTTTTATTAATACTTTCATCACTATATTCTCATTTATTTACTTAATTCATATAATGTTTTTATTTTTAGTTATTTATTTATTTATTTTTAATTTAAAATACCTACAAGGCTGATCAACATGTTGTGTACGGAGCAACCCAATTTAGTTGGGCAACCAAAATTTTTGTACAATAAAATTTTTCCTCCTCTTGTTTCTTGCCATTTTAGCTGACGAAGGCTACCAAAGAGTAACCGAAACGCCCTGAATATAGATTTGAAATCGTATTGAGGTTTCTTTTTAGCCGAATCCGAACTATTCTATGTTTCCTTATTGGATATTATGTGGGACTATCAGTTGAAATGGTTAGGAGCAACAATATTAAAGACTGATAGTCCCACATAATATCCAACATATAGCATCTAGAGTTAAGTTTTGATAAAAATGTTGCTTGTCACTATTTTGCCCCGACCCCGTCAAATCATCCTGTGGGTTTAAGCCCTGCCCCCTCCCACCCACTTCATGGGAGTATTTCCCTAGAAGGGCATCGGAACGAGGTTAGGGCGTCCCGGGAATCGAGTTACGTCTCAAAACGAGCATTGGGCGAATCGAATAAATCAAAATTGTGTTAGGGGCTTCAAATCTGCGCGCGCCGCAGTCTTCAAGAGGACGGCATCTGCAAACTCAATTCCTTCGTGAACCTTTATAGAATGTCTTGTCAAATTATTTCAAGGAAAAAACTCTTCCTAGCGTTTTTAGGACTTTGCTGCCTGTCGACGTTCCTCCCCATAGGAAGGACGGAAAACTCGCAAAACAATTTTTGTAACGTCCCGTTAGTTTCTAAAATCGGGCTTTTGATGGCACAATATGATGCATAAAGAAAATAAATAAATTTAGTACATTACATAATGATCTTTCACCGTCTATTTTAGTTTTTTTTGGCGCGGTTCCTCCATCCCTCTATAGGAAGGAAACGAGCTTATGTAGTCGACCTTATGATTCAATCCGCTGGAGCCAATGAGAAATGTTCATGTGTTAGACCAGATAGGGCACGAATAACCGGAATAACCCTAAACAATTATATATATATATATATATATATATATATATATATATATATATATATACAGATATAATATATATATATATATACAGATATAATATATAAGCAGGACCGCCACATCTCAGAGCCGGGCCCGGGACCAGATGGCGGGCCCCCCCTGTTCAGAGCCAGACTGAAAATTCTAGTACTTTGCTAAAGGACATTGGACATTTTAAAATTACTTTAATCTTGAGTTTTGAGCGAAATGACAATAAAAGCCGACAATCGGTGCAGTAGTTCTTTTTACAAGCTCATAACCTATACAATTTTTCCACTCAGCGAGGCCCGGCCCGGGCCCCCACGGCGTCCGGGCCCGGGACAACTGTACCCGGTTGTCCCCCCCATGTGGCGGCCCTGCATATAAGTATAAATATATACAAATTTGAACCATCGTTATTTTCGTTCTCTAGGGGTAGTCTGCAGTGCCGGATTGCATCTTAAGGTCAACCTTATAAGCGGGGTTCCTCCCTATGTGGAGAGGGAGGAATCGCGCTAAAACATCATTTGGTGAAAAGGAACACGCGCGAAGTAAAGAAAGCCGGTCTCCACGCTGTCTGAGCCAGTTCTTTCGAGTTGCCCTTGCTGTTCCAAGCAGGTTTTTGGACTTTCAGGAGGTTGGGGGGGGGCGGAGTTTGGAGATTGAGGGTCGACTTTCACCATGTTTAATTTGATTATTCATTTGCTGACATTACTGAATAATTAATAGTAACTTACTTAATAATTAATAGTGCCACCTCGCTATGGAATTTCTTACCTCTCTTTGTTCACCATGCTACAAAAGACAGTGAGAATATAATTCTCTGAAAGGCATATAAAAAGTGGGGATCCTTGAAGTCAGTATAAAATACAAAGAGATTATAAACTAGCTGTGTATATTTAAAATGTGAAGTTAGGTTTTTGAATAAAGGTGGGGCAGAGAGGAACTAAAACAGAACACGAGCCTGACAGCTAGACAATAGATACAAAGCTCCTATTGTACCCTCCACCTCTCTACTCCTTACAATTCATAGTATAGTACTCACAGCTATTGTACAAGGGAGATTTTACAGTAATAAGTAATATTACATAATCCTTCTAAATAATAATAGTCCGAGAGCTGGTAATGCACTTTTCATGAAGTGTTTTATGCACCTTCAAATTTTGCTATAATGTACCTCTTGGGTAGATAAGAAGGTATACATGTGTTGTCTAGACATACCGTGGAACACCAGGTAATGCGCATAGGGGAAATGTGCAAAAAACATTGCCCAAAAGATACTGTCTTATTCAGAAGTCAACTATCATTAATGTAAAAAAAAAAAAAGAAAATAAAAAATAAAATAAAAATTTTAGAATGAATAATAAATAAGGCAGAGAATTTTAGGAGGTTAATTCACGCTACGATTTAAACAGCGTCTTCAATAAACATTTTGAAAGAAAAAGCTAAAATATCGTAAAGTTCGTAGGATTTATAAGGATTTACATTTTTTTTTTCATTCGAAAATTCGTCATTTTCTATTAAAAAATCCATCAAAAATCGACCATAAAATCGTTATAATTCAACAAATGGAAAACCCTACGTATTTCACTATCATTAGGGAACTCCAGTTAAAATTAGAAGTGATGATCGGGTGTAAATTGAAGGCACTAGCGTATCGCCCGATTTGAAAAACGACATTGAAGTTTAATGTACCTCTGAAATGTTAATTTGTTTTCATAATTTCTTGTAATAAAGACTAAGAAATGTTTTTTAAATTCGCAATGTATCGGTAATTTTAATTAAAAATCGCGCACAAGATAACCACCTCAGGGACGTAAAGTGCAGTATACAGCCATATTCGTCAGGAGAACTAAGGACAAGACGCGACGAAGTAATACTGACACGACTCAGAATCGGACATACACGACTCACCCATTCGTACCTCTTCACAAGACAAGACAAACCACTATGTGAGGCATGCAATGTGCCTTTAACTGTAAAACACTTCCTAACAGACCGCCTTAAAAGAGACAACTTACAGATTCCTCGAAGCCTCAGTGAACTGTTGTTATCTGATAGGAGCCCCCACATTGATACCATACTGGCATACTAAAGGACGACAAAGACATATAATAAAATATAATTATACCAAACATAACTCCCAAGTCAAAGTTTCTTATTTCAGGATAATATTCCTCAGATATCAACTCCGCAAATATCATTATGATTACTATTTATTATTACCGTTAAAATTATAAGTTTAATTCTGTATTTATTTATTTTATTAATTCCTTATATATTTCTTTATTATTTTTTATTAATATTCTTTTCTTCATTTCATTTTCCATACCCTTTAATTTTGTTACTGATCATTAGCTTATAATTTATTATTTTATTTATTATACTTTATATAAATTCTTTTAGGGCAGATCACCATTGCTGTGCAGCTCTTAAAGTAAAATAAATAAATAAAAAAAAAAATAATTAAAAATCCGCATTTTTGGCATATTTAAAACTG
This sequence comes from Gonocerus acuteangulatus, assembly GCA_946811695.1. NCBI lineage: Eukaryota > Metazoa > Arthropoda > Insecta > Hemiptera > Coreidae > Gonocerus > Gonocerus acuteangulatus. The sequence continues at coordinate 12,034,535 of OX328129.1, read as the reverse complement.
TTCCGCCACATAAACACTCTTCGTTATCATTTTAGCGCGGTTCCTCCCTCCCCCATAGGGAGGAACCCCGCTTATAAGGTTGATACAATGAAACAATCCAGAAGTGCCGACAAGAAAATTTCGCGTTTCAGAACCCCTAGAGACCGAAAATAACGGTGGTTCAAATTTGTATATATATATATGTATATATATATATATATATATATATATATATATATATATATATATATATATGTATATATATTTGTCTGTTCGCTCATTTCTGGCTTCCCTGATGGTCCGATTTTGATGAAATTTGGTACAAAAATCTATCGTCCAATTTGAAAGGTCAAGTTCGTTAACCAGCAAAATCCGCCCACTGGAAGATGGTGTTTGGGGCGAAATTCGCGCAAAAAAAATCGTAACGCTTACGTTTTTGAGTTCATAAGCTTGTAAGTACTCTTTTTAAAGGCTTCTTGGGCTAGGAAAACGAATGGAACCATTTTCAATGCGATAGCTTTAACCGTTTTCGAGAAAACTGAAAAAATAATTTTTGAATGCCGTTTTTGGTTTGGGTACTTAGAGTCATGGGATTCAGTTGAAACATTTACTGCATGTTCTACTTTCATTAAAACTAATATGTTGAAATTTTGGTTGCGTTTGGAGTTAAGGAAGGGTTAGAATAAAATATTTTATTAACAGACATAAAAAAGTTTTGGTAACTTTGTATACTTTCCTTAATATCTCGAAAAAGGTTGAGAATTTTGGGAAACGGAAGGATACCATTAGAAAGCTTACTAAATGCTCTACAAAAAAGGTTCTAATGAAAGTTTTGATTAGGCGATGTCAATCGGAGAAATAAGTGCGTAAAACTTTAAAGTAATTGATTTCGCTTATTCGAACTGTTCTTTTTGTCTTTGATTTTGATACTTAAAATTATGGGATTCAGTTGAAACATTTTCTGCACGTTTGAATTTCATCAACACTAATATGTTAAAATTTTGGTTACGTTTGGAGCTAAGGAAGGATTAGAATAAAATATTTTATTAACAGACATGAAATGTTTTGGGAACTTCGTATACATTCCCTAATATCTCGAAGACGGTTAGGAATATTGGTGAACGGAGGGTTACCATGCGAAAGCTTACTAGATGTTCTACAAAAAAGATTCTGAAACAATTTTTGATTAGGCTATGTCAATCGGAGAAAAAAGTGCTTAAACTTTGAAGTAATTGATTTCGTTTATTCGAACGGTTCTTTTTGTTTGTTGTTATTCCTTGTTATTTTTTAATTGCTTAAAGTTGGATAATGTATTTGACAATAAAACAGATTAATTAAAATAAGAAAAACAATTCATTGTTAAAAATATATCAGGCTGTACCGTATGAAATGTCAGCTTTGGATTTGTCGATTTCCTTCAAATGTCTTGAAACTGTCGAGGCTCCTACTCCGAGTTCTTTGGCATATTCCCTAGTGTTTTTAATTGCTTATAGTAGTCAAATGTATTTGTCAATAAAACAGGATACGTATAATTAGAATCAATATTTTGTTTGTTAGAATTCGAAGATGCCGTATGAATATCTAGATTACAGTACTGGTGTTGATTTCGTTCTTTAGAATTCTTGGTATTCCCTATTTTCATCTGTTACCCATAGTTTTTTATTGCTAGTAGGTTTTTCTTATTGATTATAGATCTGAATCTATTTGGCTATAAAACAGGATACGTAAAATTAGTGACAATATTTCGGAGATTTCTGAGCGAAATACTTTTAAGATTTTCTACCACCACGAACGGCTTTTTTCCTCTATTTTTATCCACTAGATAGGCTTTATTTTGCATATTATTCTATATAAGTTTTATTCAGCAGGAGATTCTGATGAAATGTCGTGTTTTTGCTGTGGATTTTAAATACGATGTATCTAAGATTGGATAACATTGGCGAGTCTACATAGTTAAGAACCGACGACGGAGGATTACTTCTTGCTATGATTTAGTCTACATATGTATATTAAGTCCTAAATCCAAAAAATAAACTTCACAACGGTTAGATACTATGAGCGAATATGGCGGTTCAATGCCCGTAGAACACAAGGGGGCCGCAGGAAATTTACCTGCTAAGAGTTAATCCTCAAGAGCTGTAAATATACCCCAGGTATCTGCCGTCACAAATACAAAGCCTAGGCGGAGAGCACCCCAAAAACACAGATCCAAACATAGGTTATATACTAAATATTCATAAAGACTACTTAGTTGTAAACCGATTCATCAATTAGCAATCAATAGTTTTCAACAAAGGTTATATACTAAATATTGATAAAAAGTATTTAATTAGAAAAAAATCAATATTCCACAAGACTTTTTTTTGGTCCATTTGTGTCTACTCCATAGACTTAATTAGGTATATTATTCTATTGTAGTTGGGCAACTAAACTTTGTTTTATTTTGTTAAATAAAGTTTTTTTTTTGACTTGTTATTCGTCAAGACTTTTATTTGTCCTTGTGTATTTACTAGATACGTTTTATTCGGCATATTATTCTATATAGGCTATATTAGGCAGGGTATTCTACTCAATCTTGTGTACTTCTTCTTGATCCTACTGTACATGGGTGTATATAAAAACAATTTCGGGGGGGGGGGGCTGAGACCATTTCCAGGGTATGGAATACTAAATATTTAGAGCTTGGAATAGTTTTAGGCAACTAAAACGCTATTACACGTAAAATAAAATATGTTTTATGAACTAAGTGATCTTATTTAATTTATTTTTAAGGGTTTTACGAGAAGTTTTATCATCAATTCAAAATTTCGGGAGGGGCTGCAGCCCCCTCAACCCCCCCCCCTCATATACGCCCATGCTTCTGTATCCTCTAGAAAGGCTTTATTAGGCATATTTTGTATTGATTTATAGAGCTTTGCTTTAGAATGAGAGCCAGATTCTGTAATTTCCGCTTCTGTGTAAAAGTTAGCTACTGTCGGTGTCCCTGACGCCTTAATATCACTTTTATTCGAGATGTTCGAGAGGATTTTGACAATTTTCACGAGATATATAAAAAAAATAAGTTTATTTCTTTTCTAAGCTTATCAAATGGCACTAGGGACATGAACGGAACCGCACTAAGATGCTGCAGTTCCTACGAGTCGGACTTTTTTTTGATTACAGGTTCACCCGTCCGGCGCACCTGTCCGGTCTACCTCATAGTCTGTGGCGGAACTTTACTACCCCCACTCTACCCTTTCCGGCAACCTCACACCTGATGAAAATTCGATTATTTCCACCTCACAGGCGAGTATACCTCATGTGTGTGTGGGGGTTGTCAGGTGTACCTGATGAGGTCTCAGTTTTCTGCAACTCTGATTTGTGTTGATTTGTTTTGCAGTTGTGGCCTTTTTATTTATTTATTTATGGAATCAGTTTAAAGTGTAAACTGTGTCATAAAATTAACGAAGTTCTTAGTGATTTCATCGAAACTTATAAAAGTCCGACTCGCAGGAACTGCATCATCTTAGCGCGGTTCCGTTCTTATCTCTAGACTCATTTAAAATTATTAAAATAGAAGCTGTTATTATTTTGGGTCCACATTTCTAGAAAGCATGAAGATTAGATAGTTAGCCGTCGAGGTGATAAGTAAAGATGGAAGGGTTGGGATTCGGCTAAAGAAACCTCAATACGATTTTACTTAAAAAATCTATATTTAGGATGTTTCAGCTACTCATTGGTAGCCTTCGTCAGCATTGAAAGTGCCGGGAGGAAGAGGAGGACCAAAGTTGACAGTTCCATCTTTACTTTCAAGAAAGGTCTTATTTACGATCTTACCTGGATGGGTCCCTAGGAAGGACCCCGCTAGGCAGTTGAAAAGCTATATCTTGGAAATCCATATCTCTAAGATTAAATTGTTTTTCTTATTTTTCTTAACCTGATTTATTATCAAATACATTATCCAACTGTAAGCAGTTAAAAAATAACAAGGAATAAAAACAGACAAAAAGAACAGTTCGAATAAGCGAAATCAATTTCTTTAAATTTTTAAGCACTTATTTCTCCGATTGACATCGTCTAATCAAAACTTTCATCAGAATCTTTTTTGTAGAGCATTTAGTAAACTTTCTAATGGTATTCTTCCGTTTACCAAGATTCTCAAACTTTTTCGAGATATTAAGGAAAGTATACAAAGTTACCAAAACTTTTTATGTCTGTTAATAAAATATTTTATTTTAACCCTTCCTTAACTCCAAGCGTAACACAAATTTCAACATATTAGTTTTAATGAAAGTAGAACATGCAGAAAATGTTTCAACTGAATCCCATGATTCTAAGTACCCAAACCAAAAACGGCATTCAAAAACTATTTTTCCAATTTTCTCGAAAACGGTTAAAGCTATCGCCTTGAAAATGGTTTCATTCGTTTTCATAGCCCAAAAAGCCTAAAAAACGAGTGCTTACAAGCTTATGAACTCAAAAACGTAAGCGTTACGATTTTTTTTGCGCAAATTTCGCCCCAAACGCCATCTTCCAGTGGACGGATTTTGCTGGTTAACGAACTTGACCTTTCAAATTGGACGACGGATTTTTGTACCGAATTTCATCAAAATCGGACCATTCGTCTAGGAGCTACAGAGCGAACAGACATATCTTAGAAGAGGTAGAGGAAAATTGACTCCTCAAGATTCTCAAAGTAGCTGTTAGTTTTTCGTGTGGAGATATAGCGGCCCTCATTTGTGTATATTTCTTCTTAATGAAAGGAGATACAAGTGACAATAACTCTATGTAAACTGAGTCGTTCATGCGCAGATAATTGCGATAATCTGTTGGTTCATCTCTTAATTCGTTCAGCAGATTGATAAGGGTGAATTTATTTCTTCACTGCAACCATTCCTTACACCATTGTTTGCGGTTTTTTCGTTTGTTTTTACGTGTCTCAAATATTACTGCAAATAGAGAGAGATAAAGTAGATCATCTCCTGGAGGATCCATGTTGAAGACTGACAAACCTGTCCGGTACACCTGAACAGTGTGGGTCACAGGTAGACCGGACAGGTGCACCTGACGGGTATACCTGTCCGGTCTACCTCATAGTGTGTGGCCGGCCTAAGGAAGCATTTAAGCCCATAAAAAGAAAATGGTAAAAACTCGTAAATATATCGTTTTGGAGACATTTTAGAAAATACAACAAAGTCCAAAAGTGGTTGTTTGAAGACAACATATATTTTTTCCCGCTATGCCAAAGTAACCGAAATCGATATATTTTAATTTATAAAACGTATGAAAACATATATCCGACGTTATTTCGCAAAGAGAAATTATAAAAACGTCCTACTTCCAGGAAGTCCATCTTATCGTCCGTTCATATAACGCCTTTATTTGGAGTAAATTATAAAGCCTACAACAGAAAAGCTTAGTATTTGCACTTTAATAGAACGAAATCAACAATTTAGAATCCTAAAGAAACGCTTTCTCTGACTGTGGTGGTGAAATTTTATGTCTGAAAATAGACAGATTTTAATGAAATTCTTTACGAAAATACTTCGTGTGATTTGAAAGGACGAGTTCGCTAAAGAGCATTATCCGTCCACCGGAACACGGTTTTATGGAGGTCATTTGTGCGATACCAGGCTTCCGGATACACATTTTATATGTCATTGCACGTGGTGAATCTAATGAAACCATTTTTTAGGCTATATCTAGAGTATTGTTGTGGCGCCAATGATTTTGCTTCTCTTTGAAATTTTGGGGCGAGGTTAGCTCAGTGGTAGAGCACTCGACCAATGAACTGGAGGACCAGGTTCAAAACCCGAGCGCGCACTAAAGATTTTTTCTTCTAGTACCGTCTTGACTAGCAGTCGAAGCAGCATGGGGAAATTCAGGCGGCCGGAGCATAGTATTGACCACGCTATCTCCCTAGTGTGCAGCATGGTCATGAATCAGTAACCTCTATAGTATCTGCCCCTCAGGGCCATTGTGGCCTGTTACGGGACTGATTTTTTTTTTTTTTTTTTAAATTATTAAACTTGTTTACATTGTACGAATGATCAAAATAAAACATCAACTGATTCTTCTGAATAAAACATGCATTAAGAACGAAACACCACCTGCAAGTCGGACGTTTTGCATTGGATTTTTTAAGCAACGTAGAATTTGGATAAATTGAAAAGAATAGCTCTAAACGTTTGGCCGCATTTAGTCCAACCCCAAGTACTTCCAGCCTATAAGTGTGTACTTAAAGCTGTTGCTACTTTAAGAGTAAATAGACCAAGTCTGTTTGCTGTTACTTCCTAGCAATTCCAGAGCTATTGACCAGAAGAACTAACACACCAAGAGCACTTATTCCTGCAGTCTTCCATTCGTTCCTATTGATGGAACCCAGTCCACAAACAAATCGGCCTTGATAGGGCATTCCCTTTTAGTAGTTCTATCTGAAGCTCAGGTCACTATACAGCAGAGTCTTTCACATTTCCTTCAAACTGTCTCTTATTATTTTTGCTTAGGATGTACGAATTTTTCTGTGATGCCACGAAAAATATTTCTCCGTGGAAAAGTCGCCAAACGCAGGAAAAACCCATCAAAAACTAGAAATAAATAGCGGAGAACATCAGCGGGAACTTTTCAAACCAATAATTTGAAACTACTGGAGGCACTAAATCCATAAACATGACCACAAATACCGAACTAGGAAACATCAGATATCTTGTCACAAAAATTGAAAACAAAGAACAATCTTTTAATACAATAAGCCCTTTCGTTGTAGAAAGATGGCTTAAGACATTTGGGAAAAATATAAGTGTAACGAAAATTAAGAGGTCAGTAACCCTGCTAATCAGTTGCCCAGAAAGACGTGTAGCAAAGAAATTGTGTGATGAAAGAACCTTTTTTGGTACAAGCATTGTTGTTAGTCCTCACAAATCTTTGAATTTCTCACGAGAAATTTTTTCTTGTGCCGAAATCGTACATTTAGACGATGCGACTATTCTAGAAGAACTAAAAAGTCACAATGGGACACATTTGAGAAGATTTAAGACAAGGAATACTCAAAAGATACTGTTCGTTGCCACATTTAACAGACAGACGATGCAAAAAGATAGTCTGATTGTGTCTTGAATCTTTTCTATGGGAGTGTGGTTATTAGCTGATGTGATATACAATAATATATCGTCAGCATATTGACAATATGATTTTCCTTGCGGAATAAAGCGTCCAACGGAATTGATAGCTATATTGAAGAGTTTGGTACTCAGTACATCACCTTGAGGCACCCCATTTTCCTGAAGGAATTCGTCAGAATGAACTGAGCCTATCCTCACCCTGAAACCTCGATCTGACAAGTATTGAGAAGTATACCGTAGAACAATCACCTGCATCCCCCAGTCATTCATCGGTGATAATATTGTCCAGAGACGATCGTATGCTTTTTGCTTATCAATTCAATAGTTTCTAAGTAATATTTCATTAAATTCACAGTGTCTTTTATAGTTAACAGTCATTCCAAATGAATGACAAAACAAAGGCTACAAAAGAGGATTTACCAGCACAAAGATGATGTTAAAAATTGCAATAATCAGAATAAAGGTGATAAAGAATGAAAAACAGTCCTAGTGCAACATAGCCAAGATACAGGACATATTTTTGACTATGAATCAACAAAAATTCTACAAAAAGAAAATACTTATAATAAAAGAAAAAAAAAATTAAATCACTACATATCTCCATCAACCTGTTAACTATAAAACAGACACTCTGAATTTAATGAAATATTACTCAGAACCTATTGATTTGCTAAGCAAAAAAATAACTCTATTAGAGCCTTCCGCTCAAATTCAGGAACATAAATATGCTTTAGCTCCACCCGACAGACCAATAATATAATGTTTATCCCAGAATCGGGAAAAATCGAATATCGGCGGTTATTAAAAAAAAATTAGTCACCGCGCATGCGCGAACGCCATTGGTTTCGTACATGGCCACAGCGCATGCCAGCGGACGCTTTTTTGTAACGCTTTTTTCCAGTATAGTCATCGCTAAAGCATATTTATGCTAAAAGAACAATTAACTAAGAATATTTAAATGATATGTTAGGATGGGGGGGGGGGGGGGTCAGATTATTAGATACACACTAGTGATAATTGTGTATTAATGCAGAAAACAATAACAAGCATGGCTTGGGGGGAGTCAAACTGGGCAATGGGAGGAGGTTTCAGGGGGTTATCAAGTCTGTTACTGCCTGGGGACGGGTATGACAAGGTCATATTTACCTGTTTTTAAATATGTTTTTATAAAATTGAATGACGAGCATAAAGAAATTATGTGAATCATGTAAAATTGTAATATTTTGTTAAACTGTGATATTAATAAGTAATTAATATACAGTGGGTTACAGGTTTGTTGAAAAATTTTCGTTGTTGTTTTAAGATTTTGGAATTCTTTTTCCAGAGATTTCCTGATGATGGCATTAAGCCGAAATATTGTTTACAATTATTAAAATATAAAAATTTTGAAAATGTTGTTTTTGTATGCTTTCCAAATCCTATAAGTCTTAACCTAAAAGGAGTGGCCGCTTCTGATCTAAGAAGTTTTTACTAATATATTTTTATCATTCTTCTAACAAGATCTATATAATCATTCTACCTCTTTGGAATATGAGTAGAGTGTGTAAGTAGATGCAGGTTATGTGGAGAGAAGGTTATTGAGACCAGCTCCCTGGAAGAGGTAATTGCTCGTTGGTCCGCATGAGTACGCCACTCTCTGCCTTGATATAACCCCGCCAAAATCTAGCATACAATATGATAGGTTATGTAATTGGTGGAAGCTCTCTCCTTATTTAGGTTCTCTTTGTGTCTATTTCTATGCTTGGGTGGCATTTTATTGTATTTTTAGACCTTCCCTATAAACTAGCAGAAATAACCGTTTTAGTATGTAGTTATTGAGGTTGTACTCATGAAATTGTTTTTCAAAAAGTACTTCTAATATTCTTCTATCTTAACTACAAGAAACCGCATTTGTCCACCCTATCTAATATATAAAATTATAGAATGTAGTTTTATTCAGCATATGATCTTTTGACAAAGAGAAATACGGCTCCAGATTCCAACCTGTTCCTGAAGTTAATTCCAACATTCAATTCATGTTTCCAAATGACATCGTTCGGAGCAACGGAAATAGTTAAACATAATGCTGCAAATGGTCAACAATTTAATTCAACATTCAAAATCAAAGGCCAAATTTATCACCAAATAGGATCATTGCTGCCAATCATAGGCGTATATAAGAAATAATTACGGGGGGGGCTGAGGAAATTTCAGGGGGGACTGGGACCATTTCCGGTGTATGGAATACTAACAATTTAGAACTTGGAATAGTTTTAGCCAACTAAAACGCTATTAGACCCAAAATAAAATAGGTTTTATTAACTAAGTAATCTTATTTAATTCATTTTTAAAGGATTCATAACACATTTTTACCGGCTGCAGCCCCCCCCCCTGAATACGCCCATGCTGCCAATGCCAAACGAACCACATCAATTTTTACAAACTTACTTTATGGGAGGGGAGGATAATATAGGTATATATTAAATTATTTTTGTAAATATTTTTAAGGTCAACAAATTTTAAATTTATTTTTATATTAATTTATATTACAGTTAGGAAAACTAGTTTTACCAATATACAGATATCGCCTTAAAAATTGTTTAATTTCTTTCCTAAATTGGATGTATTTATTGTAAGAAATTCATGGGTACAAAGAAGAGATCATAAAACAAATTTTCAAATTCTTAAGAAAAACTGACTTATATTCAAAATTATAACTTTTATATTATAATTATTTCTTTAACTAATATTCATTAAAATTATTAGTATATATATTCTTTATTATTCATATGTTTTATTTTATTTGAGTTATTCATAATTATTATTATAAATTATTAATATGTTATTGTTACTTAATATTTATCATTTAATTGTCAAATATTTTTTATTTTACCTTTGACTGACAACTGCCAAAGATTCTTCAAAGGAAAGAGGCAAAATGAACGACCACATAAAGAAATAAAAATTCATAGAAATTCAGAGACCTATACAAGGTGTACCTATAATCCCCCGAAAAAAATCTTTGTTTCGGTGTGCGGATTTAGCCAGTTAATGACCTGACTTTTAGCACTTTCCTCCGAAGGAAAGTAGCTATTGAGGTTGGACTCATGACGGAATTTTTGAAAAATTTCTTCAAATCTTTATCGATCCTACCTAGTAGACACCGAAAATGACCCCCGTTAAAATTTATATATATATATATATATATATATATATATATATATATATATATATATATATATATATATTTATATATGCATATATATATATATATGTGTCTGTTAACACGATAGCGGCCAGAGTTTTTGTTTTTTCGTCACGAAACTTGGTATATAGCATTCAATTAGCAAACGATTGAACGAGTTCGTTAACCACCAAAGTCGGTCCACCGGAAGGGGGGGTTTACCCCGAACCCAAAACACTAATTTGACTATGTCAGCCGTAATATTTGTTATATTTCAACGAAACTTGGTATTCGTAGTGGTAATTCAGAGAGAAAAGTGAGATATACAAATGAACTAAATCAGTTCATTAGAAGGGGGGGGGGTTTACTCCGGACCCACAATACCAATTCGCCACTACCAGCCGTGATTTTTGGTATATTTCGATGAAACTCGGTATTCGTAGTGGTAATCCACAGGTAAATAACTGTTGTAAAAATAAACTAAATCGGTTTATTAGGAGGGGGGGGGGGTTTACTCCGGACCCACAATACCAATTCGCCTCTACCAGCCGTGATTTTTGGTATATTTCGACGAAACTCGGTATTCGTAGTGGTAATCTACAGGTAAATATGTGTTGTAAAAATAAACTAAATCGGTTCATTAGAAGGGGGGGTTTACTCTTGACCCAAATTCTTAATATACTCATACCGGTCGTAATTTCTGCTGTATTGTAACGAAACGCGGTATACGTCGTGGGTAACTCATGAGAAAGAAGTGTTGTAAAAATGAGCTGAATCGGTCAATCGGAAAGCGGGGGTTTAATTTGTAATATATTTCAATAGAAAAGCCCGTCAGACGTAGGTTCACAAAGCCGCCGCAAGGAGCGCTTTCTACCACTAGAGTGACTGTATCCTGTTCCTGCGTTAAATCAAAATACGATAATATGAGGTTTTTTGTATTTATTACATAGTGTAATAGGTACCATGTGTAAACATAACTCTGGAAGCAAATTATTAATTGATCAGTTATTCATTACAAATTTAAAAGAGAACTATTCATGTTTTTATTTTATTTATGTAGGATATTTTAAGCAAATTGTTCTGGAAAGCAATCTACACTACCCAAATTCTGAGGAAAGTGCTTAGTTATGCAGCTCCTGCGTGACGGACTTTTTTCTTGGGAGGTAGGAAACGCGCTATATATATATATATATGAATTTGTTTGTAAGAACTATTCTGTTTTGATTTTTTAAATATTACAGAGATCTTATATTTTGAGGTAAAGTAAAATGGTGGTTCTCTTTCTACAGAAGTTAATCCTTCGATCCAATTATGGAGTAATTCTCCAATTTTCTTTTCAACTTCCTTCTCTCTCTCTGGACAATTATCTTCTGCCTTTGATAATTCGCCGCTAATAAAGAATCTTCTTTCCTTATTTTTTTAAAAACATTTATTCTAAGATCGCCACAAGAACGGCGATTTGCATTGATTTAAGCTAGATACTAAAAAAAAAAAAAAAAAAAAAAAAATTAAATATCCACAATTATCAGTAAATTAGGAAAATAAATCCCGGAAAGTTTGATGAGAAGATAAATTTAATAGATTAGTATACAGAATTAAGATGGATATCATATTTAAAGCTGTCCTGTTTACAGCATTGTTACTATATTTACATACAAAACATAACATTATTTATTTAATCAAAATTTTGCAAACTTTTACTGTGATCATTCACCACTGCCCAAGGAAACCATTCTCACTAATAAACAGTAAGAGACAAAAAAAATTATTAAAAGTTAATTACCTAAATCAGACCAACACTATACCATTCAAACAATATTTTCGGAGTCTTCCGACTAAAATTCTAAATTTCCCAGATGAGGTTCTGCCTCTCTTTTTTTCAGCGTGGTTCCTCGCTCCCTCCATAGGGAGGAAACCCGATTATAACAGTGATAAGGTTACCAGACCTTCTTCTTTCATAATAATTATATTTTTTTGTTCTAGACAATAAAAATTGCCGCTTGCAGATTATCGACCGTGAAAAAAGAGCGTTTTCGTTCGTCAGACACAGCGCCACCACTTTTTTGTGGAAAAATTAAAACCAACTTTTGCAAAAAAAAAAAAAATACTTTAACGTAACATATAAAACTTATTTCATAAAGAATTAAAAAAATATTGATTTTTTGTTATTACCCTTTACTTGGAACCCACACACACAAGAGGAACTGAACAGGAGGTACGGACTCTAACGACGATTACTGTGACCTTCATCAAAACTGACAATTCACAACAAACTCATTGTATACAAAACCATTATCCGACCTATTTGGACTTACGGACTTGAACTATGGGGAACAACAAAAACTTCTAACGTACAGAGAGTACATGCATTCCAGTCCAAAGTCCTCCGCAAAATAGTCAACGCTCCTTTTTACGTTTGTAATAAAACTCTTCATAGTGACCTCAACATCCCTTTCGTTCAAGAACTGGCAAAATCCCGCTTCCTACTAACCTTCCATTCCAAATTGTCTTTCCATCCTAATCCCAGAACACAAACACTTTCCTCCCAGACCCACGCAAAAATCCGCCTAGAAGGCTCAAGAGACATTGGACTCGTGACCAACTTACCGACTAAAGGAGAAAAAAACTATTCCAAATTAGGGAGTGCCAATATTGATTGCGGAGTTGCGTTCGCGCATGTGCAGTGGCGTTAGGGCGTGCGCAGTGGCGTTCGGCCATGCGATGTGGCGTTCGCGTATGCGAAGTGGCGTTCGGATATGCGCAGTGGCGTCCGGCCATGCGATGTGCCGTTCGGCAATGCGCAGTGGCGTTCGGCCATGCGCAGAGGCGTTCGCGCATACGCAGTGGCTTTCAGCCATGCGCAGAGGCAGTGGCTGTGTACAAAAAAATAAGACTAAATGTGTCACAAAAAAGTGTCCGCTGGCGTTCACGCATGTGCAGTTGTGTTCGCGCATACGTAGTGGCGTTCGCGTATCCGCAGTGGCCATGTACGAAAAAGAAGGCTGTATGTGTCACAAAAAAGTGTCCGCTTCCGTACGCGCATACGCAGTGGCCTGACCATGTAAGGGAAAAGAAGACCGTATGTGTCACAAAAAAGTGTCCGCTGGCGTTCGCACATGCGCAGTGTTCGCACATGTTATAGAGTACATCACATCGGTTTATCGGGTGGGCCTAGCTTTACAAAAAAGTATCACAAGAAGATGTCCACTGGCGTTTGCGCATGGCCATGTACAAAAAAGAAGGCTGTATGTGTCACAAAAAAGTGTCCGCTTCCGTACGCGCATACGCAGTGGCCTGACCATGTAAGGGAAAAGAAGACCGTATGTGTCACAAAAAAGTGTCCGCTGGCGTTCGCACATGCGCAGTGTTCGCACATGTTATAGAGTACATCACATCGGTTTATCGGGTGGGCCTAGCTTTACAAAAAAGTATCACAAGAAGATGTCCACTGGCGTTTGCGCATGGCCATGTACAAAAAAGAAGGCTGTATGTGTCACAAAAAAGTGTCCGCTTCCGTACGCGCATACGCAGTGGCCTGACCATGTAAGGGAAAAGAAGACCGTATGTGTCACAAAAAAGTGTCCGCTGGCGTTCGCACATGCGCAGTGTTCGCACATGTTATAGAGTACATCACATCGGTTTATCGGGTGGGCCTAGCTTTACAAAAAAGTATCACAAGAAGATGTCCACTGGCGTTTGCGCAAGGCCATGTACAAAAAAGAAGACTGTATGTTATTTTTTCGTATTTACTTATTTATTATTTTTTATTTAGTTATTTTCATTTATTTTATTATTATTATTTATTTTGTTATTTTTTTTACTTTGTCAATCGTATTAATCAATTCTGTATATATTACTATTATATTTGTGAGCAAACATAACTGGATCATGTTAATCAGAAAGGAACCAAGCGTCTTATTTTGAAAACATTAAGTGTTATTTACTTTCAGCTTTTTAGTTGTCAGAAATGTTATTCTACAAGGAATCAGCACGAAAATAGTTGGTAAAATATTCTATAGTTTGACGACAAAATACTTGAAAAATAATAGTTAAGTCAGTCTTTGTGATATTGCAACTAAAAGCAATAGTTTGAATTTTAGTTACTACTAGTTAAAACTACTTGTAATTTTCTCAGAATGTTCATACTGTCACTTGGTTCCTTTCTGATTAACATGGTTCGACTAATGTACTAAAAAATGTACAGATCTATATATATAAAAATCACGTGTCTGTCTGTTTGTATGTTTTTCTGTTTGTCTATTTGTTCCTTATACAAATCTACACTGTTTGACTGATTTTGACCAAACTTGGCACACAGGTAGGTCTTGATACGGGAAATCTCCTAGGATAGGTCAAAATAGTCAAATTTCAAAATTTAGTCAAAAGTTTTGTTCAAGAAAAATTGGCCGCACTGAACCATTCAGATTGTGACGGCCGTTTTGAATCGACAGCCATTTTGAATAATGTCTCAAATTTATTTGTTGATGTTCTTGATAATTAGAATAACTCGAACTCATTGATGACTTTACATCATTATATAATCATGTAATGCAGTTTATTTCAATTTTATATCAACAGTCACTGTCTAACTAAGGAGCGCTGGACTTTCCTTGATAAGAGCTATCTATTCGCAGGCTCTGGTGATGGCCTCTGTTGGGTTTTTTTCAGAACTGCCGTGGTGCTGGCCTCTGTTGGCTGTCTCACGAAATACATATAAACAAATCCACACCGTGTGACCGATTTTGACGTACCTGGGTATACAGGTAAATTTTGATACGGTGAGAGTCAAAGGCGGAAATTAGGAGTAGCATTGCACGCCGAGTAACAGCTAGTGTTAAATAAACGTATGATTATTAAAAAAAAAGAAAAAAAGTATTACCCCTTAAGTATGTTACTGCTGTAGATTGCGGAAAGAACGTGCCAACGGCCATAGCCACGTTGAATACACCGGTTCCCGTAGATCACCGAAGTTAAGCAATGTCGGGCGTGGTCAGTACCTGAATGGGTGACCGACCACGTGCTGTTGGCATTATAAAAGGGTGGCAACCTATAGATAGCCTGGCGCTAATGGCCAAGATGTAGATGCGCCTTAAAAAAGGGGGGAAAAAAAACAAAAAAAAAAAAACGATTTATCGCGAGATTACACCGAGAAGTAAACTTGTAGTACACAACACGCGAGGTTTATTCCTAGCTCCTCATGAATAGGTCATTTTCTTCTAGAATTAGACCTCCATTGTCATTCAAAGCTGATTACTGTTTTGCATTTGTCATTACAAAGTAGAACAGGTATCAATGTAGAGACTTTAAGCTCTTTTATGGGTTTATCAATATTGCTTCAATCGATCGATTTGCATAATAACTCTTCCTGATAATATTATGGTAATATTATTAAACTTTTTCCTTGTAATTATAATGAATTTTGATTCTATTAAACTGTATTTCCCAATTCAGAACTATATCTTTGTAAATTTTTTAAGTATTTAAGTCACATGCTAAACATGAACGAAAGGAATCCATTGTTACATTTTTAATAATTTAATTTACCAGTATATATAATAACATCAATGTAATGAGCTATCTTAAAGTATAAAAATAAAAAAAAAGAAAGAGGGAAGAAGGGAAGAAGAGAAAAAGAAGAAGGAAAGGGAAGGAAAAAAAGGGGGGAAAAGTAGAGAAATATAAGGGAAAGAAAAAAAATAAAAAAAAAGGAAAAAAATCAATAAATAAAAGAAGAAAAGGTGAAAAAAAAAAAAAAAATGGAAGGTAGCTCTCTGTTAATCCTCCCCACTAATATTATTATTATTATTGTACAGGTCTTCCCTTAAAAATGTCTCGTTTAATCTGTATGAAATAATACCACCTAAGAGAATGTTTGTGCTAGTAGTGTTGTAAAAGAGCGCGCCTTTAAGGCTAGAAGGCGCGGCTCCTAAAAGCTCGAGCTCTCAGAGCTTGGACAGGCCTCGATAAAAGGCGCGAGCCTTGAAGGCTCGGCTTAGTAGAAGGCGCGAGCCTTGAAGGCTCGCCTCGGGAGAAGGCGCAGGCTTTGAAGCCTTTTACTTTACATTTCCAAAATGGCGCATGGCGGGCAAACAGCTGTTTCATGAAATATACTTTAGTAGATTCGTCCTAAACTCTTTCCGCCACATTGAAATTATTCGCTGGCAATTAAATTTACCATTTCATTGATAAACTAATTATATGGATCACTAATTGGGTAAAAATAGTAAATTTTCCTAAAAAATAAACTCTTCTGTGAGACGGTGATGGCAACACTGTCGTACTACTACTATACTACTATAACCGTGCTTGCCGAAGCTCTACCTTCCCAGGGCTCCAAGGCCGAGCCTTCAAGGCTTGATGGAGAACCTTCAGGGCTTGATAAGGTTAGGCTGAAGCCTCACTCCCGAGCCTTCATCCAGCCCTCAAAGCTCGGGCTGTAGAGGTTAGGTTCAAGGTTCAGGCCTGAAGCCTCTAGTCAGGGCTCGCTTTTAACAACACTATGTGCTAGTCGTATAAAACAATTTAGGTGATGGCGTAAAAACATGATAAAATGTTAATCGCCTAATCCTAATATTATGGTCGCTACCTTTACTTGGATGTCATGCAGTGGTGCCAGAGCGGAAAAAAATCCATTTTCGAAAGTGCTGATTTGGATTATTTAGTTTGTGATTCTCACACTACATTAGATACAGAATCTAGGAACATTATACTCCCCCCCCTCTGTTTCAAGGTTATTCCCATTCATTTAGGCCCAAAGTCCGAATAATGAAAGTTTGGCCAAATTACGCACTACTTTAAATAATAAATATATAATTTTAAAACAGGGAGAAAAAAATTATCAATTTTTTCCCCTGCTCTACGATGGTCAACCAAGCCACACATCAGTCAAACTGGGCAACAAAAAAATTACAACGTTATAAGTTACGAGTTTTATGTAATCATTGAGAACATCTATGATTACAAAAAAAGCTCCACCTTCCTCCGAGATGAGAAAGGTCACATTTCAAACTAGACATGTTAATGAAAAGATTAGAAGAAAAACCATCTGCTTTTATCTGCCTATCCGGTCATAACACCGGAATGAAAGGACAGGATTAGAGTAGGCCTTTATTTGTTGCACTATCTAGTTTACCGTATTGGCGCAGATAATACATGTCCCCACGGCAAAACACTTCAATTCGAGTTCATTCTAGGTGCTAACGTTGTTTAGTCATGAGCTTTCATGAGTTAAAATTAAATACCGCGA
Source organism: Gonocerus acuteangulatus (assembly GCA_946811695.1). Taxonomy (NCBI): domain Eukaryota; kingdom Metazoa; phylum Arthropoda; class Insecta; order Hemiptera; family Coreidae; genus Gonocerus; species Gonocerus acuteangulatus. The sequence continues at coordinate 12,017,047 of OX328129.1, read as the reverse complement.
TTTGCGTGACTGCTTGTTGGGTGGTACAAACTTCGACGCATTCCTTCAACAAAATCACCCTGAATTAATTTAAATATACACTCAAAATACTTGTTGCATTTTGTTTTGATGAGTTCAACCTATTCCGAAAATCTCAAAAAAATTTAACGCCCCAATAGGATTTCTTTTTCCATTAGCACTTCAATTTACTTAATTGAGATATTCCGTTCTCGATATATTGAATTTTTTCCCCTTTTTGGCCATTCGGCACAACTGTGTGTCAGTGGTTTTAGCGTGGTTCCTCCATCCCTCCATAGGGAAGAAACCCACTTATCAGGTTCACGTCGTAACGAAATCCGGAAATGCCGACTGGAAAAATTCGCGTTTCAGAACCCCTAGAGCCCGATGGTTCAAATTGCACATACATAAATACATAAAACGTTAATTATTTGTACATTTCCAACTTGGCCAGTTTTCGTTACATGCTGAACATTTTATCTCCCCGATTGTTTTAAGACATCAGTGAATTTATAATAACCCTGAATCTTTACCATAAGGCCTGAATCATTAAATGCCAGATATTTTATGATAAATCCGATCGTCATAGCGGCTATTATTTAACAAAAACTCGCCAAATTGAAGATGCCCAAGTGGGTATTATTGGGTTCTTCAGAAGGAACTAAGAGCCTAAAACTTGGCCCATATGATATAACTTTCATAGGCAACCTGTTTTCAGGGGTGCTCTTTTGGCCTCTTTTTTCAACGTTAGTTTTTTGGGGGTATATATATATCCAGTCTGTTCGGGCTCAAGACCGATTTTATTGAAATTTGGTACATAAATACCAAACCAGCAGATTCCGTCCTCCGGAAACGGGTTTTTGGGCAAAATTCGCGCGAAAATAATCGTAACGTTTTAGCGTTACTAGGCTTTCAAGTACACGTTTTATAAATAATTAGACGTGGAGAATGTAAGGAAACCATATTCAAGGCCTTATCTGTAACAGTTGTCGAGGAAAGTGTAAGAAAACTATAAACATTCCTGGATAAATGCGCTATCGAATGTATACGACGATTTTTGGGGCGCATGCTTAATTTTTTTTCTAACTCCAAAAATTGGACAATTTTGTTGCGGCTTACGCCATCGACCTGAAAGGGGCGTTTTCTCCTTAGAAGGAGGGAAGAACCAAGGTATTATAAAATAAATAAAACCCGTACTAAATGTATGAATAAAGATGTCGCCTAATGTAATGTGAAGCGGAAACAATTTATCTATGAAGTTGTTAAGGGGTTTAAGTATTAAATTCTCAACCCCCTCCTTCTACCCCCCCCCCCCCCTCGGATGCCGAGGTTCTCATCCTTTCCTCCAGGATTCACGGGCTTTATTTCCACAAGATAAATTATCTTAGAATTAATTTTTTTTTTTTTTTTTTTTTTTTTTTTTTTTTTTTTTTTTTTTTTTTTTTTAAATCAAAGACTATCTCCCTCGCTTGACCTCCTAATGTATTCCCTGGTCCTAAACGAGACATAATCAGTTTTAATGAGTTTAAAGTAGTGTGTTGTTCATTGTAATAGAAATACAAATGGCGGAACCGTTGGGAATATATATTTTTTTTTTTTTTTTTTTTTTTTTTTTTTTTTTTTTTTACGGCGCATCTACATCTAGGTCATTAGCGCCGACTACCAGGGTGCGGCGAGGAATTTTCCCAGCCAGCCCTGAGATGAGAAAATTCCTGCCGGAGGTGGGAATCGAACCCACCACCTCCCGCTTATGAATCCAGCGCGATAGCCACTAGACCACGGGAGACCCCTCTTAGAATTAATTATTCCTCATTTTATTCCTTCTTCCGGTTCGACGAGGAATTTATTTTATTATTTTTTCTTGAAATATCATTATCTTATATTTATATATATGTATATATGGAACGAGACATTCTTAAGGGGTCATACCTTGTGTGATCAAAATCAAAGTAATTTTCTCCAATTTATGATTAACAAATAAATTAATATTTTTCATTCCTTTATGTCATAAGTTTTATATGGGTCGTTAAAGTATAAAAAAAAAAGTCCGTCACGCAGGAGCTGCATAACTAAGCACTTTCCTCAGAGTTGGGTAGTGTCGAGTGCATTCCTGAATAATTTGCTTAAAATAACCTAGATAGATAAATGAAATAAAAACATAAATTGTTCTACTCTTTTGCATTTTTTATGAGCATCTGTTTCAATAATTAATTTTCTAATTAATTTCCTTTGAGAGTTTGGTTTATGCGGGGTACTACACTACGAACTAAATACACAAAGCTTCACATATTCATCTATTGATCTTGATGAGTTCCGCGAACCTACGTTTGGGGGAAGAATTCAATTCAAACATAGTACAAAGTAACACCCCCCTCCCCTTCGAATAGACCGATTTAGTTCATATTCATATCACTTCTTTCTTATTAGATAGCCAGGACGTATACAGAGTTTCGTAACAATACAACAGAAATTACGACAGGTATAAGGAAATTAGTAATTTCTGTCCAGAGTAACCCCCCCCCTCGTGTTAACGGACACATATATAACTATATATGTATATATATAGATATATATAAATTTGAACGGGGGTAATTTTCGGTGTCTACTAGGTAGGATCGACAAAGATTCGAAGAAATTTTTGAAAAATTCCGTCATGAGTGCAACCTCAATAGCTACTTTCCTTCGGAGGAAAGTGCTAAAAGTCTGACGAACGGAAACACTTTTTTCACGGGCAATAGTGAGCAGGCAGCAATTTTTAATCTAGATCAAAAAAAAATTAAATTATTTTAAAAGATGAAGGTTAAATCTAGTAAAGCACGTAGGATTTTTAATTAATTTTTTTTGTCTCGAAAATTGTGACAAATTCCGACACTGTTCCGCCAGATAAACGCTCTTGGATATAATTTTTGATTTTAAGGAAGCTTTTAATCCCATACAAAGGAGAATGGTAAAAAAAATTACAAGGTAGTATATCACTTGTTTAAATACCTTAATTGATGCATAATATATAATATCTACTATATATTTGACAAATACCACTGACTCACTCACTGACCTATCATCGCCCAGCCCAAACCACTCGACAGAAAAATTTGAAATTTTGCATGGACATTCCCTATAGAACGTAGGCACTCGCTAAGAAAGGATTTTTTGACATTCGAATTTTTAAGTATTTTTAGAGGGGTTTAAAATTTTAATTTGTTAGAGCATGCAAGCCTAGGCAGCAAGCGTTGCTAGGACGATAACAGAACAGCTGTTACCGTACTGTATCTATTTCATAGTATTATTTTTAATTCAAACTACGATGGTTAATTTCAACTAAGATGGCAGTCCTTGAATTACTAGAAATAAACTATGATTTTGTCCCTCATAGAATTTACGCCCTGTTGATGGTCCATCCGAGCTAATAATATCCCGAACCACTTGAGAAAAAAATTTGAAATTTTGCACGGACAATCCGTTTAGAATGTAAACACTCGCTAAGAAAGGTTTTTTTGATATTCACATGTTTAAGTACTTTTAGGAGGGTTTGAATTATTAAGAAGTTCCTCATCGGTTCAAAAATGGTCCGATTTTGTTGAAATTTGGTACAAAAATCTTTCTTCTCATTTAAAAGCTCAATCCGTTTACTGGAACATGGTTTTTGGAGCAAAATTAGTTAGTTTTATTCTTTTCAACGTATATTTGTCTCTGTTTACCTATTTTTATAAGTGGTTGTTGTATTTTTTTTTTCTCCCCAACGGAAACAGGCACGGTTACCTCCACATGGTGTTTCCTGGGTAACTTTAAAGTGCGTGCAATAATAAGCTAGTGCTAATGGCCCCAGTAGCAGACGCACTTAAAAAAAATAAATAAATAATAATAATAAATAAAAAAATAAATAAATAAATAATAAGCTGTACAAAATTATGTAGTAGAGTTAATATCGATCATACCTTTTTTAACACAACATAAAAATTGCTTATCGACCGTGGTGAAGCTCGGGTAAACAGCTAGTTTGACTATATATTTGTCAAATACCGCTCACTCACTCACTGACCTATCATCGCCCAGACCAAACCACTCGACAGAAAAATTTGAAATTTTCATGGACACTCCCTTTAGGATGTAAACAATAGCTAAGAAAGGATTTTCTGATATTCAAATTTTTAAGTGGTTAGAGGAGGCAAGCCTGGGCAGCATGCGTTGCTAAGAAGATAACAGAACAGCTGTTATTGAACTGTATCTATTTCATAATATTATTTTTATTTGCGGTTCATTTCAACTATGGTGGCAGACCTTGATACTAGAAATTAACTGCAATTTTGTCCCTCATAGAGTTTTCCTGGCGATGGTCCATCCGAGATAATAATATCCCGAACCCTCGCATAGCCTCCTCACCCATCAGCATCCCCAGTCAGAACACTTCTTGGTAATGCTCGCAAACATAATGAGTGTTTCCAAATGACATCTTTGAAACATAAATTTTTAAATTTTAGTGTCCATTTATTATGGACAACGAATTTTAACCTATACTCGTAACCTATAGTTAACGGGTTATCTCTAGATTATCTGTTTCTTGACACTGGTCCGGAGCGTCAAGAAACATTATACTTTGATTACTTATCAATTGATAAATAACTTATTGCTTGACGGGAACCCGTGCTACAATAAACTGCAAAAAATTATGTAATAGCGTTAATTTTGATGACACAAAATTTAACGCAATAAAATAACTACTTATCTGCCGTGAAGATGCACGGGTATTCAGCTAGTATATTATATTGCGAAGAAAAATAATAATAGAGAAGCTATGGCGAAAGCTAAACTTCAATACTTTTTTTTTTTCACATTTAAATAATTATTTTCTTACCGTAAAATATTTTCTTGCCTTATAATCTTAATGCCAAAGAGGCAATATTATATTCATGTAAAAATAATACAGCTGAAATAAGCTTGAAAAACAGTCTTCCTTCCTTGTGTTGTAAGGGCGAAGGTGTAGTATCGATATAAAGACCTTACACACAGAGTTCCATGTATTGCTGTGTAAATATTTGATGATGCCCCACAAAGAGGATTCCAAAGAGATCAACCAAAAGAGGAAAATAAAAAGAATTGCAGAGAGAAATTTATTTGCCTGAGTGGAATTTATGAAGACTGATGGAATGATAAAAACCAACACGTTGTTTGATATCTGTTTACGTCGTTTGTAAACTGGTTCTTATTTAGACAAAGATTTCATAGCAAGAAAAGAATGAAATACTATTTGCTTTTAGCATAGATACATTTTAAGCCGAGCTTAGTAATTGTCATTAGCTTGTTCTTCTGAGTAAGCTGGCTTTGTGACAAGTACTCGTGGACAAGTGTGTTCAGTAAGGAAAGCAACTGAATAGGTGCAAAAAAAGCACGAAACATGTCGGGCCAAGGATATAAAATAAAATAGTCAATATGAACGAATTGTGTACTGCCTTATTGACCTTCTGCCATCGAAAAGAAATAATAAAAAGGAAAAATATTTATAGGTTCATCTTTTAGAATAATTAATACACACACACTAACACACACACACAAACACACACACTCACATATATATATATATATATATATATATATATATATATATATATTTTCTAGTGTCTTTGCTCATGGGTTGAATTCGGCCTCCCTGACCGTCCCTAGGCCAGCCCAGCCTTTAATTAATTTAATAATGGGTACCGGGGGTCTCCCGTGGTCTACTGGCTAGCGCGCTAGATTCATAAGCGGGAGATGGTGGGTTCGATCCCCACCGGCGACAGGAATTTTCTCATCTCAGGGCTCACTGAGAAAATTCCTGGCTGCACCCTGGACGTCGGCGCTAATGGCCACGATTTGTCGTTGCGCCGTAAAAAAAAAAAAATAATGGGTACCTGGGTGCTACTCCAGCAGTCGTAGCGGCCAAGGGGAAAATCAGGCGGCCGGAGCATAGTACTGACCACACTATCTCCTTAGTGTGCCGTATGGTCATGCATCAGATACCTCTATAGTATCTGCCCCTCAGGGCCCTCGTGGCCTGTTACAGGACTGATTTTTTTTTTTCATATATATTTATATATATATATATTTATTTATATATATATATATATATATATATATATATATATATATATATATGTATATATTTATTTATATATACATATTCAGCACACCGTATGGTAATGGTAGAGGAGGAACAATAAGAAAATCCGAACTCTAATGCTATTTAAAAAATCGTATACAATAGAATAAAACATACCGCACTAGTATTTCTAAAGTGACACAACTCAAAAATCAATTCAATCAATAATTTTTCATTTATGGCAATGAAAGACATGGTAAATCTCTCTCCCTCTCTCTCTCTCTCTCTCTCTCTCTATATATATATATATATATATATATATATATATATATATATATATATATATATATATTAATTCTTGTAGGAGATTACCCGATACATATTTTTTCAACCCCCTCCCGCATCCTCCTCTGGCAGGGGGTCGACAAAGCATTGCGCCTGACTCATGTTAGACAACATGACGAGAAGACTTCCTGATAAGGAAAGCCTCTGAAGAGGTGCGAAAAGGCACGAAACATGTCGGGCGAAACATACCAAATGAAGTAGTAGGAGTGAGCAGGGAGTATGCTGCTTTGTCGACCCCGTGCCAGTGGGGGATCCGGGAGGGGTGGAAAAAAAATATATATATATACGTATAAATTTAAATACATATAAATATAAAACATAGACTGTATGTTTAATTATTATCTTTATTCTAAAACCCAGATGTAATCTGCTCACGTAGAATGAGATTCGTTGAGCAGGACTAAATCCTGGAAGATCCCGTGGGATTGGATATTAAGCTCTCCTTCTTTCCCGCAGGATAATTCCTCTATAACAGGAATCTAATATTCCTTTCTCATTTTGCTGGTTTTATGTTATCAACTCATATTTTACAATAACTACACAATAGGCACTTTTCTGACAAAGTTCTTGAAGCCTTAAGCCCTTTAGGAGGAACTCTGTTGATTATTGCGTTCCCTTAAATTCCGCTATGTTTCGGAACCCATATAAATTTGATAGTTTATCGAGATTTCCTTAATACTATTCTTTTTGATTGTGCATATGTATTTATAAGACTTTCTGGACTGGTTTTTGTCTGTTAGTTAAACCAGGATACTCAAGGGGTCAGGCTTTATCATATACTTAAAAAAAAACAAAAAAACTACTACATAAAAACCAAAATCCCTATCCCAAATTGGTTATTTCAAACAATTGTTACAACGCAAGTTTCACCTACAGATTTCCTTTTCTTAGTAATTCTTTCGAATGATTACTTAATTCTAAACATTGTATATGGATGACCCTGTCAATTAATTAACAGATCTTTTCTTCACAAACATGGGTAAGAAAATTTAGCTTAGTAAAGGGGAGGGGGAAAACGATAGATGGGCGCATATAAGGGATGGCTGCAGCCCCCTCCCCCCGAAATTTTGATTTCATCGGTAAAAATATGACTTAATGTCTCATAAAAGCGTAATACATATTATTCATTAAAGCTTTGCTATGACATGATTCATATTCTGATGAACCAATAGCCTATAGACCTTCGAACCAGCTTGCACTCCGAAGCTATTTGTGGTGTACCGCCAATCCATAATGCAGTCTATGCGGTTTGGTCGTGGTCTAGTTTCAATCAACCGACGTCATTAATGTTTCCAATGGTTGGTATTTATTAATGTGGCTGTCGTTGTCACTGAATGATTTTCATGTACTTGTCCTTTCAATATTTTGCACGAATTATCTTGGTCTCTTGAACCTGTGTTTATCCTTTCAATCCCCATCCAATCAAACTATTAACGATTCTTTCGTCCTCCTATATATATATATATATATATATATATATATATATATATATATATATATATATATATATTTCTGTCACTACTTCCACATTCCCAAACAAAGCCGTAAACGCTACGATTTCCCAAGAACAGACTTCCCAAAATGGAGTTCTAGAAACATGTGATGTTCAAAATAACGCAGAATCAATATAAATATATGTCTATTAACATGATACACGCCAGAGTTTTTATTTTTTCGCCACGAAGCTATGTATATATATATATATATATATTATTTTTTCGCCACGAAACTATATATATATATATATATATATATATATATATATAAATCACGTGTCTGTCTGTCTGTTTGTTCCTTATACAAATTCACCGTTTGATCGATTTTGTCCATAATTGGAACACTGTTATTTATTGATCCGGTAGGTCAAAAACATCTACCAGCTGTCTGTCTGTATGCTGGTTCCTTATATAAATCCACGTAGGTGGGCCGAATTTGAGCAAACTTGACTCACATGTAGGTCTTGAATCGATGAGAATCATAGGCTAGGTTAAAATCGTGTAAGACTCACAGTTCAGGGGTCACGGGTTCCAAACTATGAACCCTAATAGTTACAGATTTGCGTTATTAGATTTTAATATCACTTATTTGGTTTCTGATTTATTTTTGCTTTTGTAGATGCAGAAAGTAGGTGTAGCATAGCACGCCGGATGGCAGATACTATATATACATGTATATATATATATATATACATATATATATATATATATATATATATATATATTATTATAGCAAACATTTGTACGAGTTCGTTATGCATGAAAATCGGTGTTTACTTCGGCTCCAAATTACTAATTTGCCAATACCGGCCGTATTTTTCGTTATATTTCAACGAAACTCGGAATTCGTTGTACTCATCTAATGAGACAAATGTATTGTAAAAATGAACTAAATCGGTTCATTAGAAGAGGGTCTTTTCTCGAGATCCGAATTACTATTTTTTTTTTTTTTTTAGCCAAGTCCCGTTCGGATTTGGCGGCTTTTCGGATTAGCGCAAATCTACTGTATGGGATGGGATCGTAAATTATTTGGAGAAATGTTTCAAAAAATCTTTCATGAGGGCAACCCCAATAATTACGTTCCTTCGGAAAGTTCTAAACTTCAAACAAGCGTATATTTCTGTGGTTAATATCGGTGGATTTGAGGAAAACGGTTCGGAATATCCTGGATCCAGATGGAACTAAGTTGTTAGTAACTTTGATGATATTAGTTCCACTTGTAGAGGTTCATCGAGACCGAATCATGGGATACAACTTGGAACATCATTAGGGAAGCGCTCTTAAAACTTTATTACACAACTCATCCTAAAGTCCTACTTGTTAAGCCCGTTTTAATGGAGTTGTTCCGCTTCTTGGAGGTTTAATATATCATGACGTGTTAATTATTGTACACGGGGTTTTCAAAATATATTCCACATATACGTAAACCAAATATATAAATTATGCCTCAAAGATAGTAAACTCCAACCAGATGTGTTTATAGGAACGAGCAAAGTCTGTTCACCAGTCACCATTTTTCCTACTAGTCATTTCTAATGGATCAGAGATGGGCATAATTTTATTTATAAATAAAAATACGAATTTATTCGTACTTCATATATTTGTAAATAATAAAAATACAAATAAAATTTTATTCGCAAATTTTCCTACGAATACAAATAAATTCACAGAAAAAATTGTAAATAATCACAAAAAATGTGAATACTTACAAAAAAATCACATTAAAACATACCAATAAAAATTTATTCACATTATAATTTGTGAATAAAAATTTATTCACAATAAAATTCGCAAATAAATTATGAATTTATTCGTATTCACAAAGTACGGATAAATTCGTATTTTTAGTTAAAAATAAAATTTTGCCCATCTCTGTAATGGATGCTGCGCAAAGATTGCAAGCACGTCACATGGGCATAGGCATGGGCGTATATTGAAAATAAATCCGGGAGGAGCTGGGAAAATTTCAGGGGGGGGGCTGAGACCATTTCCGGGGTATGGAATACTAAAAATTTAGAGCTTGGAATAGTTTTAGGCAACTAAAACGCTATTAGACATAAAATAAAATATTTTTTATGAACTAAGTGATCTTATTTAATTTATTTTTAAGGGTTTTACTACAAGTTTTTACCATCAAATCAAAATTTCGAGGCTGCAGCCCCCTCAGCCCCCCCCCCTTATATACGCCAATGGGATGAGGGGGCTGCAGCCCCCACCCCCGCAATCGGTAAAACTGTATCATAAACACACACACACACACACAAACACACACACATACATATATATATATTCAAAAAGTTAAAAAAAACTCTTCTTGCCACAAAACTTCTTTAGTTTTTGTTTGGACTTTCTACACACATCGGGTGTAAACAGCAAAATTCTTAAATTGTAGAAATAAAACGTACATATATATATATATATATATATATATATATATATATATATATAAATATTTTTTTTTCCACCTTCTGGGATATATATATACATAATATCAAATTTCTGTCTGTTTATATTATTTAGTTTCTAATTTATTTTTGTTTTTCTAGATGGGGAAAGTAGGTGAACCATGCCACGCCGGGTATCAGATAGTTATTACTAAAATTTAAAATTTTTAGATGTTGAGAAGGATTAAAGAATTTAGAAATTCGAATCAGTTCTTCTAAACGCCTACAAAATTGAAATTGTAATAATAATATGATTTAGAATTATTTTTCTAAGTAGATTTAGTCTAAACCTTAAGTTTAAACATTTTTTAATTATAAACTTTCAAAATGGGTTGTTAAAATGTAAATATGCTTCAACAGTCAACATGCTTGTTGCAAAGAAACTCACAATACAACAAACAGTTTATTTCATGTCCTATTTCCTTTTTAGCACCGGAAGATGGCACATATGTGTTGAAAGGCCTTGTGCAAAATAAAGAATGTTTCTTATGGGTGAATGTTTCTTATTTGTTCACCTTCTGGAATTGAGCAACCCTACTACAGAAAAATGTCAAGTATATATATATATATATATATATATATATATATATATATATATATATTTACATATATTCTCGATTTACGTTTGGAAGAAACATAGGAAGTTCCGTTGTTATTACAGTATTCTACTTACATCCCTGCTATTTTTACAATCATTTTGTATCCCCCAAATACTAATTTCTTCTTTAACCCTTAGTATTCCTCTAAATCCCGCTAGCTGAGGCTGGATATGATATCCTCTGTTGGAGTTCTGAAGGGATACTGTAGAATCAACCCTCTACCATTCAGCCAGCTGAAATATTAGCAACCACAAAGTCAAAGCCTTCAGTCCTTCGCTGTCCTTGTAGTTCCCTATTTAGACACTCCTCTCTTAACTAGCCAATCCTGGCTGAATAGCAATTATTTTCAGCGAGAAAAAATAGGATTTTGGCGTCATAATTTATTTAACAACAGTATTTCCATTCTAAATTCTTAAGAACACTCACTAAAAATGTAAACCTAGAAAAAACGATTTGTGAACACATTACAAAGGAATTTCATGGATCCTACGTACTTTTTATTCAAAATAATTCTGTTCTTTATGTGTATGTATGTGTGTGCCTACTAACACAAGATAAAAGCAAAAATTTTTATTTTCTATCAAAGTAACTCATACATGCAACATTATCTTCATATTTGCGAATGGCCATTGCTGCGGTCCAGCAACATAGATAATAATTTGCTAATCGCCTCCGTTACGGTCAAGTAATAAATAAATAAACATACAACATATCCATAATAAAAATTGAATACGTTCTTTAAAATCGTTCCTATATGAGAGGGGGGGATTACTCAGGTTAGAGAATATTAAATATGCTTATTCAATAGAAATGTCTTATAAAATTAGCAACGACCGTTTATTAGGAGTGACTAAAATACAAAACGTCCGACTCGCAGGAACTGCGTCATCTTAGCGTAGTTCCGTTCTAATCCTTAATTAGCAAAAAGTCCGTCACGCAGGAGCTGCATAACTAAGCACTTTCCTCAGAATTTGGGTAGTGTAGACTGCTTTCCAGAACAATTTGCTTAAAATATCCTACATAAATAAAATAAAAACATGAATAGTTCTCTTTTAAATTTGTAATGAGTAACTGATCAATTATTAATTTGATTCTAAAGTTATGTTTACACATAGTACCTATTACACTACGTAATAAATACAAAAAACCTCATATTATCGTATTTTGATCTACCGCAGGAACAGGATACAGTCACTCTAGTGGTAGAAAGCGCTCCTTGCGGCGGCTTTGTCAACCTACGTCTGGCGGGCTTTTCTATTGAAATATATTACAAATTAAACCCCCGCTTTCCGATTGACCGATTCAGCTCATTTTTACAACACTTCTTTCTCATGAGTTACCTACGACGTATACCGCGTTTCGTTACAATACAGCAGAAATTACGACCGGTATGAGTATATTAGGAATTTGGGTCCGGAGTAAACCCCCCCTTCTAATGAACCGATTTAGTTTATTTTTACAACAATTATTTACCTGTAGATTACCACTACGAATACCAAGTTTCGTCGAAATATACCAAAAATCACGGCTGGTAGTGGCGAATTGGTATTGTGGGTCCGGAGTAACCCCCCCCCCCCCTCCTAATGAACCGATTTAGTTTATTTTTACAACACATATTTACCTGTAGATTACCACTACGAATACCGGGTTTCGTCGAAATATACCAAAAATGACGGCTGGTAGTGGCGAATTGGTATTGTGGGTCCGGAGTAAACCCCCCCTTCTTAATGAACCGATTTAGTTCATTTTTATATCTCACTTTTTTCTCTATATTACCACTACGAATACCAAGTTTCGTTGAAATATAACAAATATTACGGCTGACATAGTCAAATTAGTGTTTTGGGTTCGGGGTAAACCCCCCCCCCCTTCCGGTGGACCGACTTTGGTGGTTAACGAACTCGTTCAATCGTTTGCTAATTGAATGCTATATACCAAGTTTCGTGACGAAAAAACAAAAACTCTGGCCGCTATCGTGTTAACAGACACACACACATATATATATATATATATATATATATTATATATATATATATATATATATATATATATATATATATATGCATATATATATATATATATATATATATATATATATATATATATATATATATATATATATATATATATATAGATAGATAGATATATATAAATTTTAACGGGGGTCATTTTCGGTGTCTACTAGGTAGGATCGATAAAGATTTGAAGAAATTTTTCAAAAATTCCGTCATGAGTCCAACCTCAATAGCTACTTTCCTTCGGAGGAAAGTGCTAAAATGGAACTATTTCAAAAAATGGAAACTCAAGGTAAACGCTCAAAAAACACAAGCCATAATATTTACTACAAGAAGACCTCAAAATACACAGCCACTCGAAGTCGAAAATATTGTTATACCATGGTCAAAAAATATAAAATATCTAGGAATAACACTAGACAAAGGACTAACCTTTACAGACCATGTCAATGAAATATGTAACAAAGCAAACAGAACACTCTGCCAAATCTACCCTTATTTTAACAGAAAATCTAAACTAAGCACTAAAAACAAAATTCTACTCTATAAAGCATGTATTAGACCAGTATTGACCTATGCATGCCCTGTTTGGAGCTACACCTCAAACACTAATTATAAAAAACTTCAAGTAATGCAAAATAAATGCATTAGAATTGCCCTAAACCTCCCCATCTACACCACAATTAAAATACTGCACAAAATTACTAACTTACCTCTGCTTAAAACTTATATCCACAGGCTGACCTCAACATTTTTTAGAGCTTGTAGACTTAAAACCAATCCACTAATTAAAAAAATAGGTAACTATGACAAATCAAGCACCCGTAGATACATAAACAAGAGGACTAAACACATCTTACTAAAATAAAGACACTAGACACCATCCTACCAATAAAGACAAACTCAGACTGGATTAAGACATATGTAAGATGATAACAATAAGCTACCTACTTATTGTTATCATTAGAAAGTCTATAAGATAGCGAGAAGAATCCAGGCTATTTTTTCTCTCGCATTACAATTACTATTCATTAAATGTATAATATCTAAGTTCATTTATAATAAATAATTTCGAAGTTATGTGGTCTAGAGGAACACTATATTGTAACTGAATTACAATTCTAATATTTATATTTATTGAATAAAGAAATTAAAAAAAAAAAATAGAATGGAATAGAAGGAGGAGGAAAAACTTTATTGTACAAAAAGTTTGGTTGCCCAACTAAATTGTGTTGCTCCGTACAAAACATACGGAGCAACCCAACCTTGTAGGTATTTTAAATTCAAAAAAATAAATAAATAACTAAAAATAAAAACATTATATGAATTAAGTAAATAAATGACAATATAGTAATGAAAGTATTAATAAAAATCAACAAAACGAAAAAAAGAAAGTCCGTCACGCAGGAGCTGCATAACTAAGCACTTTCCTCAGAATTTGGGTAGTGTAGACTGCTTTCGAGAACAATTTGCTTAAAATATCCTACATAAATAAAATAAAAACATGAGTAGTTCTCTTTTAAATTTGTAATGAGTAACTGATCAATTATTAATTTGCTTCCAGAGTTATATTTACACATGGTACCTATTACACTACGTAATAAATACAAAAAAACCTCATATTATCGTATTTTGATCTAACGCAGGAAGAGGATACAGTCACTCTAGTGGTAGAAAGCGCTCCTTGCGGCGGCTTTGTGAACCTACGTCTGGCGGGCTTTTCTATTGAAATATATTACAAATTAAACCCCCGCTTTCCGATTGACCGATTCAGCTCATTTTTACAACACTTCTTTCTCATGAGTTACCCACGACGTATACCGCGTTTCGTTACAATACAGCAGAAATTACGACCGGTTTGAGTATATTAGGAATTTGGGTCCGGAGTAAACCCCCCCCCTTCTAATTAACCGATTTAGTTTATTTTTACAACACATATTTACCTGTAGATTACCACTACGAATACCGAATTTCGTCGAAATATACCAAAAATCACGGCTGGTAGTGGCGAATTGGTATTGTGGGTCCGGAGTAAACCCCCCCTCCTAATGAACCGATTTAGTTTATTTTTACAACACATATTTACCTGTGGATTACCACTACGGATACCGAGTTTCGTCGAAATATACCAAAAATCACGGCTGGTAGTGGCGAATTGGTATTGTGGGCCCGGAGTAAACCTTCTAATGAACCGATTTAGTTCATTTTTATATCTCACTTTTCTCTCTATATTACCATTACGAATACCAAGTTTGGTTGAAATATAACAAATATTACGGCTGTTATAGTCAAATTAGTGTTTTGGGTTCGGGGTAAACCCCCCCTTCCGGTGGACCGACTTTGGTGGTTAACGAACTCGTTCAATCGTTTGCTAATTGAATGCTATATACCAAGTTTCGTGACGAAAAAACAAAAACTCTGGCCGCTATCGTGTTAACAGACATATATATATATATATATATATTTATATATATATATATATATAATTTTTCAAAAATTCCGTCATGAGTCCAACCTCAATAGCTACTTTCCTTCGGAGGAAAGTGCTAAAAAAAAAGCGATATTATATAAAATACTACTGATAAATATACCAAAAAGTTAAATAATAATTAAATTAAAAAAAAAAAAAAAAATTAGAATTTTTCAGCCATGTATGTGGCTTTGAATAATAGCAAGCGAGTCTACGAGAATAGATTCTGCTATTCTTCCTAGTATGTCCTCGCTGATTCCTATTTCCTGGAAGAATAAAGCAGTTTCCTTGGGAATGGTGCCTCGGGACCCGAACCATAGACCTTTCACGGAGAATTCTCTGCTTCCATATGTCTTCCGGAACTTTTCTCTATAAAATAAGACGCACTTCTCATAGATGGCCTGCTTCTCTTTGTTCACAATTTCATTTTGATTTTCATTGTTGCCTTCATAGCGAATTGTTGGGTCTAAGATTAGAGCCGTTTTGTTTTTTCGTTGAAAGGCAACGATGTCAGCATATCTTGTGGAACCTTCATCGTCGATGCTATATACCTCCTCGAAGCAGTCATATCCATTATCATCCAAAAGCTCCATGAGTGTATGCTTCACGTTGTGATGGCGACGTGTAACCAAAAGCATATTGTGGTCGCAACTTCCCAGCACATGTGCGAATAGTTATTCGTAGCGTCGCAAAGGAATAGTTATTGGTCAAAAATAAAAAAATCTTAAAGAGCAGGAAGTTTAAAGCGCCACAACAGGAAACAGACAGTATCCTAAGCGGAAATTACTCCCTCCTCCTTCTCAATGTTCGCTCTAGGAAACCACTATTGCCAATAAGATTCTCATTTTCTTTCCTTCTTTTACTAAAATACTAATTTTACTCATAAATGCAATTTAAAACAATTAAAAAGTGTGTTAAACAAACACAGAACCAGTTATTTCTCCGATTGACATTGCCCCATCGCTTTAAAACATTTTTTGTGGAGAATTTAGTAAGCATTCGTTTTCGAGATATTTATGAAAATATACAAAGATCCGAAACCTTTTCATGCCCATTTTTAATTTTTTTTCCTTTTTCGAGTACTTCCTCAACTCGAAACGTAAACAAAATTTAAGCATCTTAGTTTAAACGAATTTAATAGATGTAGAAAATATTTAAATTGAATCCCACGATTCTAAGTACCCACCAACAAAAAAAAAATCTTCAAAAGCAAGGCTAGGGTTAATGCATTTTTTTTTTTTTTTTTTTTAAAGGCTCTCTTAGTGGGAAGTGACCTTAAGCAAAGCGCCACTTTTAGCGTGGTGGTTGGATCCCGCCCTCTATATGGGAGGAAACCCACTTATGAGATTGACCTCATAACGCAATCCGGAACTGCCGCATAGAAAACATCACATCATATATATATATATATATATATATATATATATATATATATATACACACACACATTTTAACCACCGTTATTTTCGTGATCCATGGGATTTGAAACGTGATGTTTTCTATGCGGCAGTTCCGGATTGCGTTATGAGGTCAATCTCATAAGTGGGTTTCCTCCCATATAGAGGGCGGGATCCAACCACCACGCTAAAAGTGGCGCTTTGCTTAAGGTCACTTCCCACTAAGAGAGCCTTTAAAAAAAAAAAAAAAAATGCATTAACCCTAGCCTTGCTAGAAAAGGATGATAACCTAAAGGTAACCAGTCCTAAAGTTCTGTGTCATTCATAAATGGGCAATAACATTTTGATAAATAAATAAAATGTCTCACTCAAGAAGATTTATTGATTAAATTTTCTTATCTGATAATAAGAATAGGGATAGATAATGACTGATAAGAAACTCTTGATAATGGATTTCTTGTAGCAACCTGTAAAGCGGACCCTCACTAAGAATGAATATACCAAGAGAAATAAAGATCCAAGCTGCATTACTTAAATACGGAACCATCTTTCTAAGAAAGATGTCTCTCAAAAGGTTCTGTCACCCTCCTTCAATTTAATCTGAAGGCTTTTTAGATTTACTTCAAACAACTTTAGGATTACATACTTCCATTTTTGGTATCATTTCGCCCTAACTCCACAAGAAGAAACTCATCATAATAAAAAAAAAAAAAATAATAATAATAAATAAAATAAAATAAAAATTGTGCAATATTTATTATTTATGCTGAACCTGTTATGGCGTGTTTCCGCTCAGGACGCCGATTTGTTGGTAACCATTTCTTTAGAATAAATATGCTTTAGCGATGACTAAACTGAAAACTTAGCTTTCTTTAGTTTTCAAAACACGCCATAACAGGTTCAGCATATATAATAAATATTGCACAATTTTTAGTTTATTTTATTTATTATATATATTTTTTTTTTTATATAACGAGTTTCTTCTTGTGGAGTTAGGGCGAAATGATACCGAAAATGGAAGTATGTAATCCTGAAGTTGTATGAAGTAAATCTAAAAAGCAGATTAAATTGAAGAAGGGTTTTTTCTTCTAGTGTCTTCGTTCATGGGTTGAATTCGGCCTCCCTGACCGTCCCTAGGCCAACCCAGCCTTTAATTAATTTAATAATGGGTACCTTGGTGCTAATGACCCTAGCAGTCGAAGCAGCAAGGGGAAAATCAGGCGGTCGGAGCATAGTACTGACCACACTATCTCCCTAGCGTGCCGTATGGTCATGAATCAGATACCTCTATAGTATCTGCCCCTCAGGGCTCTCGCGGCCTGTTACGGGACTGATTTTTTTTTACTGAAAAAAAAGTGTCCGCTGGCGTTCGCGCGGTGGCCATGTACGAAAAAGTTGTATGTTATACAGTACATTACATAGGTTTGCCAGGTAGACCTAAAGCATATTTATGTTCCCGAATTGGAGCAGAAGGCTCTAAACGAAATTAATTTTCTTTATATTTTATTTATTTACAGAAATATTACAGTATACAATTATATTGTATTAAGTAATTTGATATTGGTGGCTTGACCACGCCTCAGGTGTCCCCAGTTGTCAGCCGAATACCTTCCTTGTTAGGAAGGACTCTAGGATGACCTGGAGTTAACCATCCAACCACAGCCTGCGACTAGCAGGGAGGATTGGAGGCGAATGAGACGTGGCCTGTGATATCATGAGGAGAGAAAATATCCACCGATATCACTCTGAATAATATAACTTACATTGATTTTATATCACTTCTCTGCCTTAGTAGATCTCGGGGCCACTTTCTATTAAGAAGTCCTGCTGGAGAAGAAGAATGATTGATTATCACAAATATTATAGTCTTCAGGTATTGACCGTGTCACAAATTTCTTTGTCCACGTTTCGATAGTCATACTGCCAGCTTCTTCAGGGCTTAGTCTGAGAATGAGGATGTTCTTCTAGTTGTCCTGTATAAATACCTGTTTTGGTATTCATCCGCGGGAGTAGTCTGCTCTTCCATGTGCCTGATTGGTTGGTCCCGCTCTTGCTTGATTCTGGTTGGTGGGTTCCATCTGAATCGTTGATTGGCTGAATTTCGTGTTTCCTTTTTTCTCTAGGTTTAATCACCGGATGCCATAATTTGCTGAGCTTGTACCCATCTTCTTTGTTGAAATTTTCCGGGCATCTCACTATTTCTATGGCTTCCCTAATGATCCCTAATGCTAAGCAGCATTCTGGCGAAAATAATGACCAAGAACGGATCATTAGGGAAGCCATAGAAATAGTGAGATGCCCGGAAAATTTTAACAAAGAAGATAGGTACAAGCTCAGCAAATTATGGCATACAGTGATTAAACCTCGAGAAAAAAGGAAACACGAAATTCAGCTAATCAACGATTCAGATGGAACCCACCAACCAGAATCAAGCAAGACCGGGACCTACCAATCAGGGACATGGAAGAGCAGACTACGCCCGCGGATGAATACAAAAACAGGTATTTAAACAGGACAACTAGAAGAACATCCTCATTCTATGACTAAGCCCTGAGGAAACTGGCAGTATGACTAGCGAAACGTCGGCAAAGAAGTTTGTGACACGGTCAATACCAGAAGACTATAATATTTGTAATGACTCGGACCGTGGAAGCCTACGAGTTAAAATGATTGATTAAGTCAAAGATTTATACATTTAAAGTAGATGAAACATTGCAACAAAATATTTTAATAACAGATATTAAGCACTTTTGGACTTCGAAAACGATATTGAATTCTTGGTAAGTGGAAGTTAATAATAATAAAATAGATTTTGCCGTAAATATAGATAGGACCAACTCTCAAGATCACCGAAGCTAAGAAACTTCGGGCGTGGTCAGTACCTGAATGGGTGACCGACCACGTGCTGTTGGCATTATAAAAGGGTGGCAACCTGTAGATAGCCCGGCGCTAATAGCCAAATAGTTGATGCGCCGTTAAAAACGAAAAAAAAAAATAAATAAATATAATAATTCTTCTTGCGGTTACTATGAAGAAATGAAAAAGATATTGGAACAAAGATGCCTCGCTGTATTTTGAAGCCTAAAATCAGATTTTAGGGATAACAAAAGACATGATTGACAAGCGGTGAGAAGGAGGGTCTTCAGATTGTCAAGCTATAGATCCGCAAAATATATTCCCACTTGGAATTCTGCCTCAAAAGCGAGATTTATACAGGGAGAATTCAAAGAGCTTGAATATTTCCATACGAATGGGGAGAGAGAGAGGGAAGGACGTACCTCTACTGTGAATTCTAAACCTCACCTGTGATGAATTCAAACCTCTTGGCTTGAATGGGGAATTCTGATCCTAGGATTGGTATTTTGGTCGTAATAATTTGGTATGGCAAGGTCCATTCATAAAACTCCTTTAGTTGCAGATCATATGGGGGAATTCTTATAATATGACATGGCGGAAAATATTCATACCCTGGCTGATAGGTATTTAGAGAATCGAATCAGCGCAGTATTAATGCTATATCGACTAGAGTGTTTGAGAAAATAGAGGATCGTCTCCCGTGTGGGGATCAGGGTTCGGGCCCCACCCGCAGTAAAAGTTTTTCTCATTTCAGGGTCTGTTGAGAAAATTCCCTGCTGCAGCAAAAAAAAAAAAAAAAAAAAAAAAAAAAAATTGGGTTTTTGGTTCTCAAAAACGATATTTTTCACATGTAGGCAACATAAGATATATTAATATTGCTAGCGTTTGGAAAAGACGAATATTATTAAAAAAAAAAAGAAAAAAATTATTTTGTTTAGAGCCTTCTGCTCAAATTCAGGAAAATAAATATGCTTTAGGTCCACCCGACAAACCTATGTAATGTACGCTATTACAAACAGTCTTCTTGTTCGTACATGGCCACTGCGTATACGCGAACGCCACAGCGCAGGCCCGAAAGCGAGCGGACACTTTTTGTGACAAATACGGACTTCTTTTTCGTACGTGGCTATTACGCATGCACGAACGCGACTGCGCATGCGCGAACGCCACTGCGCATATGCGAACGCCACTGCGCATATGCGAACGCAAGCGGACATTTTGTTGTGACACTTTTTTTACGGGTTTTTCCAGTTTAGTAACAGCTAAAGCATATTTATGCTTAAAAAAAAAAGAAAAAAAAAAAAAAAAAAAAAAAAAAAGTTTCTTATTGTAGAATCTGTGGGTTAGAGGAAAAAAATAAAACTTCTAAAAGGGCGTGCCTGCTATTCAATGTTCGATGTGTATGTTGGTGCTTGACGCCTAGACACTGAAGATACGCTTTTCCGTTTAATGTTTGCGTACCGATTCTTTGGATAAGGGTGTTCGGATTGAAGAAATATTCGCATAATGTGAATTAGCTATGGAGAAACGCTAAACAAACGCTATAGCGTTTAAGTGACGACTGGGACAGTTTCAGGATGTTCAGGGATTCAATTTAGATATCCCAAAGTATCATAAAATATTTGCAAGTTTGGCCAAACATAGCCACGCACCCGGAAAGAAAGGCAGCCTGGTACCCGAAAATCATATTTTTTGACTACTACTGTTTTGACGCTGCACAAAAGAGTGTTGACAAATATTTTTGGCAATTGGCTAACATTTCTCACCCAACTTTAGATACGACGTTATCAGTAAAAGAAAACATTACAGTACTTTCGCGGCGTTGAAGGGATTTTTAAATTTGATGGCTAAACAAATAATTAAATTTCATTAATATTAATAGACTTCCACACAAACATAAAAACTTACTTACAAAAGGAATGGCAAAAAACTTGGACGAACATAACAAACAACAAACTGAGAGAAATCAACAAAACCGTTTGTCATTACTTGATTGCGTATCGGGCATTCGTTACCAACACATCGCTATTTAATGACGAGACAGGACGGACCAGTTTGTGCCATCTGCAACACAGACTTGACTATTAAACACATACTAACTGACAGCAAAGTACAAGACACATTAAACCAACCAAACGACCTGAATGAACTCTTGACGGATGACAGTCCACACATGAACACAATAATCACGCGCATCAAAGATACAAACATTTACAATTACATTTAGAATACACACATTTTAGAAATTATAATAACAAGTATGAATTAAAGTGAATTAAAGTAATGTACAAAGTATTTTAAAACCTAAAATTTTCAAGCTTCTTTCTAGAAAAATGTATCAAATATATATGTTTATGTTTATTGGTATACATATTAGTATACATTTGAATAGAACCTTGTACGCCCCATTTTCAAATAATTTTCAGTACCCAAACCCCCCCCCCTATGGTTCCTCCCTCCCCCATAGGGAGGAACCCCGCTTATAAGGTTGATCTCATGACGCAATTCAGAAGTGCCGACTAGAAAATTTTGCGTTTCAGAACCCCTAGAGACCGAAAATGATGGTGGTTCAAATTTGTATATATATATATATATATATATATAATTGTCTGTTCGCTCTCTAGGTAGAAGACGAATGGTCCGATTTTGACGAAATTTGGCACAAAAATCCGTCGTCCAATTTGAAAGGTCAAGTTCGTTAACCAGCAAAATCCGTCCACTGGAAGATGGCGTTTGGGACAAAATTCTCGCAAAAAAATCGTAACGCTTACGTTTTAGCGCGGTTCCTCCCTCCCCCATAGGGAGGAACCCCGCTTATAGGGTTGATACAATGAAACAATCCGGAAGTGCCGACTAGAAAATTTTGCGTTTCAGAACCCCTAGAAACCGAAAATAACGGTGGTTCAAATTTGTATATATATATATATATATATATATATATATATATATATATATATGTATATATTTATTTATATATATATATATATATATATATATATATATATATATATATATATATATATATTTGTCTGTTCGCTCTCTAAATAGAAGACGAATGGTCCGATTTTGATGAAATTTGGTACAAAAATCTGTCGTCCAATTTGAAAGGTCAAGTTCGTTAACCAGCAAAATCCGCCCACTGGAAGATGGCGTTTGGGGCGAAATTCGCGCAGAAAAAATCGTAACGCTTACGTTTTTGAGTTCATAAGCTTGTAAGTACTCGTTTTATAGGCTTCTTGGGCTAGAAAAACGAATGAAACCATTTCCAAGGCGATAGCTTTAACCGTTGTCGAGAAAATTGGAAAAATAGTTTTTGAATACCGTTTTTGGTTTGGGTACTTAGAATAACGGGATTCAGTTGAAACATTATGTGCATGTTCTACTTTCATTAAAACTAATATGTTGAAAGTTATGTTACGTTTGGAGTTAAGGAAGGGTTAGAATAAAATATTTTATGAACAGATATGAAAAGTTTTGGAAACTTCGTATACTTTCATTAATATCTCGAACACGGTTGGGAAATCGTGGTAAGTGGATTGAAACTATTTGAAAGCTTACTAAATTCTCTACAAAAATGATTCTAAAACTATTTTTGATTAGGTTATGTAAATCAGAGAAATAAATGCTTAAAACTTCAAATACGTCTGTTTTGTTCTTATGAACGGGTTTTTGTCGTTCTTTTTGAAATTTTTGTCTCTTTCCCTTGGTTTTTTATTGCTTTTTATTTCTTTAATTTCTTATGTTGTATTTGTAAGGAAAATGTATGTGTGTGTAAGACAGGATAGGTAAAATGAGACCAATTTTCTGTTGTCAGAAATAATGAAAAGTTTTGGGAACTTCGTATAATTTCTTAATATCTCGAAAACGGTTGAAAATCTTGGGAACCGAAAGGTTACCATTCGAAAGCTTACTAAATGGTCTACAAGAAAGGTTCTAAAGAAAGTTTTGAATAAGCGAAGTAATGTCAGCTTTGGATTTGTCGATTTCCTTCAAATGTCTTGAAACTGTCGAGGCTCCTACTCTGAGTTCTTTGGCATATTCCCTAGTGTTTTTAATTGCTTATAGTAGTCAAATGTATTTGTCAATAAAACAGGATACGTATAATTAGAATCAATTTTTTGTTTGTTAGAATTCGATGATGCCGTATGAATATCTAGATTACAGTACTGGTGTTGATTTCGTTCTTTAGAATTATTCTTGGTATTCCCTATTTTCATCTGTTACCCATAGTTTTTTATTGTTAGTAGGTTTTTCTTATTGATTATAGAATATAAATCTATTTGGCTATAAAACAGGATACGTAAAATTAGTGACAATATTTCGGAGATTTCTGAGCGAAATACTTTTAAGATTTTCTACCACCACGAACGGCTTTTTTCCTCTATTTTTATCCACTAGATAGGCTTTATTTTGCATATTATTCTATATAAGTTTTATTCAGCAGGGGATTCTGATGAAATGTCGTGTTTTTGCTGTGGATTTTAAATACGATGTATCTAAGATTGGATAACATTAGCGAGTCTACATAGTTAAGAACCGACGACGGAGGATTACTTCTTGCTATGATTTAGTCTACATATGTATATTAAGTCCTAAATCCAAAAAATAAACTTCACAACGGTTAGATACTATGAGCGTATATGGCGGTTCAATGCCCGTAGAACACAATGGGGCCGCAGGAAATTTACCTGCTAAGAGTTAATCCTCAAGAGCTGTAAATATACCCCAGGTATCTGCCGACACAAATACAAAGCCTAGGCGGAGAGCACCCCAAAAACACAGATCCAAAAATAGGTTATATACTAAATATTCATAAAGACTACTTAGTTGTAAACCGATTCATCAATTAGCAATCAATAATTTTCAACAAAGGTTATATACTAAATATTGATAAAAAGTATTTAATTAGAAAAAAATCAATATTCCACAAGACTTGTTTTTGGTCCATTTGTGTCTACTCCGTAGACTTAATTAGGTATATTATTCTATAGTAGTTGGGCAACTAAACTTTGTTTTATTTTGTTAAATAAAGTTTTTTTTTTGACTTGTTATTCGTCAAGACTTTTATTTGTCCTTGTGTATTTACTAGATACGTTTTATTCGGCATATTATTCTATATAAGCTATATTAGGCAGGGTATTCTACTCAATCTTGTGTACTTCTTCTTGATCCTTCTGTACATGGGCGTATATAAAAACAATTTCGGGGGGGGCTGAGACCATTTCCAGGGTATGGAATACTAAATATTTAGAGCTTGGAATAGTTTTAGGCAACTAAAACGCTATTGCACGTAAAATAAAATATGTTTTATGAACTAAGTGATCTTATTTAATTTATTTTTAAGGGTTTTACGAGAAGTTTTTATCATCAATTCAAAATTTCGGGAGGGGCTGCAGCCCCCTCAGCCCCCCCCCTCATATACGCCCATGCTTCTGTATCCTTTAGAAAGGCTTTATTAGGCATATTTTGTATTGATTTATAGAGCTTTGCTTTAGAATGAGAGCCAGATTCTGTAATTTCCGCTTCTGTGTAAAAGTTAGCTACTGTCGGTGTCCCTGACGCCTTAATATCACTTTTATTCGAGATGTTCGAGAGGATTTTGACAATTTTCACGAGATATATAAAAAAAATAAGTTTATTTCTTTTCTAAGCTTATCAAATGGCACTAGGGACATGAACGGAACCGCGCTAAGATGCTGCAGTTCCTGCGAGTCGGACTTTTTGAGTTCATAAGCTTGTAAGCACTCGTTTTTTAGGCTTTTTGGGCTAGGAAAACGAATGAAACCATTTTCAAGGCGATAGCTTTAACCTTTTTCGAGAAAATTGGAAAAATAGTTTTTGAATAAAGTTCTTGGTTTGGGTACTTAGAATCATGGGATTCAGTTGAAACATTTTCTGCATGTTCTACTTTCATTATAACTAATATGTTGAAATTTGTGTTACGTTTGGAGTTAAGGAAGGGTTAGAATAAAATATTTTATTAACAGACATAAAAAGTTTTGGTAACTTTGTATACTTTCCTTAATATCTCGAAAAAGGTTGAGAATCTTGGTAAACGGAAGGATACCATTAGAAAGCTTACTAAATGCTCTACAAAAAAGGATCTAAAGAAAGTTTTGATTAGACGATGTCAATCGGAGAAATAAGTGCTTAAAACTTTAAAGTAATTGATTTCGCTTATTCGAACTGTTCTTTTTGTCTGTTTTTATTCCATGTTATTTTTTAACTGCTTATAGTGTGATAATGTATTTGATAATAAATCAGGTTAAGAAAAATACGAAAAACAATTTAATCTTAGAGATATGGATTTCCAAGATATAGCTTTTCAACTGCCTAGCGGGGCCCTTCCTAGGGCGGGTTGGCCTATCCAGGTAAGATCGTAAATAAGACCTTTCTTGAAAGTAAAGATGGAACTGTCAACTTTGGTCCTCCTCTTCCTCCCGGCACTTTCAATGCTGACGAAGGCTACCAATGAGTAGTTGAAACATCCTAAATATAGATTTTTTAACAAAAATCGTATTGAGGTTTCTTTAGCAGAATCCCAACCATTCCATCTTTACTTATCACCTCGACGGCTAACTATCTAATCTTCATGCTTCCTAGAAATGTGGACCCAAAATAATAACAGCTTCTATTTTAATCATTTTAAATGAGTCTAGAGATAAGAACGGAACCGCGCAAAGATGATGCAGTTCCTGCGAGTCGGACTTTTTTTTTTATGAGTATAATCGGTTTCCCAGTGGTTTCTACCACCAACATTTGAAGCGAACCGCTACTTTTGCGAGCTCTACATTCAATATAAATAATTAATAAACGAAACCCAAAGAACATTTACTACGATGGGTAGATAAGTTCACACATTTTTTGAATTTTTAGATTTTTAACATAGTAGGATGAGTGATTGCAATATAAATTTCTAGAATCATAGATTCATTCGGTTAAAAATATTTATCTATGAATGAAATATTGCTCTGAGCAGTGATTGGTGAATGGAAGAGTTGTATCACACCTGCAGACTCTAGGAGAAGGTTAAGCCGAGAATTTACGAGATCGTAAACCATGGATTTCGGTTGTAAAACATAGGTAATGCTCCTGGTAATGTATTAGACCGTAACTCAGGGGATGGCCAAAACAATTTATAAAAGTAAGGGGTACTCAAGTAATATCTGGAATTTATTGCTCTGAACAAATAAAGTTATACGATATATATCATAACATTACATGGCCGTATTCTGTACTCTTAGCGTGTTCAAATCAGCTGTTCATGTCGATCTGATGACGTAGTCTGGCGGGATATGTCGGCTTTTCGTGACCCAAGGTCCCGAAAATATCGTCCATTCAAATTTATATATTTATATCTATATTCAGATAGACAATGGGCCTACATTCAACAAACAGAATATCAAGATTTTATTCACTTACGCCCCACATTAAATAATGTTATTTTATTCACTTACGCCCCACATTAAATAATGTTATTTTATTCACTTACGCCCCACATTAAATAATGTTATTTTATTCACTTACGCCCCACATTAAATAATGTTATTTTATTCACTTACGCCCCACATTAAATAATGTTATTTTATTCACTTACGCCCCACATTAAATAATGTTATTTTATTCACTTACGCCCCACATTAAATAATGTTATTTTATTCACTTACGCCCCACATTAAATAATGTTATTTTATTCACTTACGCCCCACATTAAATAATGTTATTTTATTCACTTACGCCCCACATTAAATAATGCTATTTTATTCACTTACGCCCCACATTAAATAATGTTATTTTATTTATTTATTTTACGAGCTTCGCACAAAGCAAACTAACGAATATGAAAATCACCACTTTTCAGAGTGGAAAAGTATTTATTCATAACTTTTTTTTGGACAGTCAAAAATTCGGCAGATTTAACCTTTTGATAGTGGAATACTTTCCCTTTAATAGAGTGAAGTCAGATTGAAGAATTTGCCGTAAATAAGTCCAGCAGAAATTATTAAAGATTGACAATGAAAGATGCATTTTTTCATATTCGTTAGTTTGCATTTGTATCGACGATATTTACATAACTTATCACTAAAACTAACTACAATTTTTTGTAGTACTTTTTTTTACTACCAAATAAAATTGAGTAATAATTACATAATAGAAAATAAAAATAATAATAATAATTACACAATAGAAAAAAAAATTCTTTTGTTTCTTCAGATGCTGTGATACACGTTTATGTGTTTTAAATATTGGAGTATAGAGTGTATGTATGGACTACCCTCTGTAAGAAGTTCTTGTAGGTCGTGTGGAATGTTAAGTTTGTCGCGCTTTTACATTCAGTGTGTATATGTTTAATTGTCAGTGTTATGTTACAAACTCTGCATATCGGTTTGTCTTTTTTCTCCATGAGGTAATTATGTGTGAGAAACGAGCGTCCAATGCGAAGTCTGGTCAGTACCACTTGGTCTCTTCTTGTCAAGGTGTATTGTTCGTTACTCCATGCTTTTACTGTGTTCTTAATTGGTGATAATTTGTTGTTTGTTTGTAGCCAGTGTTGCATCCAGTCGTTTAATGTAAGTGTGCGTAGTGTGTGAACTAAATCATCTAACGTTATGTTTTCAATGTCTACGATCTGTTTATTAGTTGCGTCTTTTGCATGTTTGTCTACTGATGTACTTAGTCCGATATCCTTGAGTCCGGGTAGCCATAATAGTGTAAGTGTGTGATTGCTGAGTCTGTGTAATTGTTCGTATATCTGTTTAATTATTGGGTGGTTAGTATAAATATTATCGAGGGAGCGTAAAGAACTGAGTGAGTCTGTACATAGGAGTATGTTTGTGTTTTCAGTGTTATGTAGTTTTGTAAGGGCTAAGTGTATGGCGTGTAATTCGGCTGTGTAGATACTTGTGTTGTCATGTAATTTGATTGAATGTGTTTGGTTTTGGTTAATGGCTGCTGCTGCAGTTCCAGATGGTGTCTTCGATCCGTCTGTGTAGATGTGGATATGGTTTTTTTTTTTTTTTATTCTTTTTATGGCATGTCAACCTTTTCGGTCATTAACGCCATTTCTTTGAGAAGCGAGTAATCCGTGATGGTTGTAATCATCAAAGATTATTCGCGAACATATAGATTCTCATTAATAAGCAGTATAATATTACATGAGTCTGATAATGCCAATAATTATTTTTAAATGAATCTTGTCAGGAGCCATTCTCTTCAATGAGCAGCATATCATTTAACTTCGGTGGTGATATTGATTTTAGTTATCTCCGGACTGATTAAATTTTGCTGATTAATTCTGACTCTTCTAAAAAGTCAAAAAGTCTTGCTATTTGTTTGGGGTCATCGGCTAATATTTCATCAATAGAGTCTGGTAATTGATGCTGTTCTTTTAAATGTTCATAAGCCCTGCAATTCGTCAAAATATGCTTTACTGTGAGTTGCACATTGCACGACCCGCACACCGGAGGCGCATTCTTTGACATGAGGAAGGAGTGAGTGAGGTTTGTGTGACCTATTCTTAACCGGCTCAACACCACTTCTTTTCTTCTTGTCTCTTGGATTGATGATTTCCAAGGTTTAACACTTCTTTTAATTTCGCGAAGTTTATTCTCCCTCACTCCTTCCCAGTCTGCTTGCCATGCACCCCAAACCGCGGCCCGCGAATGTGCAATCATATCATTCTTTGGAACTTTATGCAGCGGTATACCCTCTCTAAAGAGGGTATACCGCTCCCTCTTAGAGAGGGATATGGTTTGTCGGCCAAAAGTGAGGTAATTGAATAATGAAATTAAGAGAAGATCGTTTGACCGTTGATGGTGCGATGGTATGATCCCGGACTGTATTGTCGGGGTCGGATTGTGTGGTTAATAAATTTTTATTATTTATTTTTTTATGAGTATCCCCAATAAAGGTGATGAGTATTGCCAATGAAGGTGTACCAAATACAGTTATTTCATATACCTACTAACCATTACAGAATTTCATTTATTCCTATTTATCGAGTACTACAATTAATTTTACATGAATATATATATATATATATATATATATATATATATATATATATTTTTAGATGGAACGGCATTTTTCTCCAGCGGTGGTACTCCTCCTCACTTCTTCCCGGAATATTTCGATGGATTCATCTCCATCTTCTTCAGCCAGGTACTTGTTTCTTCCTCGGTGGTAGCCAAGGGAACCACCGAGGAAGAAACAAGTACCTGGCTGAAGAAGATGGAGATGAATCCATCGAAATATTCCGGGAAGAAGTGAGGAGGAGTACCACCGCTGGAGAAAAATGCCGTTCCATCTAAAAATACTATCCCAGCGACGAAAAATAACATCAAACATATATATATATATATATATATATATATATATATATATATATATATATATATAAAACTAACGTTGAAAAAAGAGGCCAAGTTCCAGGCCCCTCCCAAGAACAGTTTGCCTATGAAAGTTATTATATGATAGTATAGGGCCAAGTTTTAGGCGGTTAATAACTTGTCAAGAACCTAATAATACCCTGTCAATTATTCGTGCGTTTCCAACTTAGCACTTTTTCGTTAAATGATGGCCGCTTTGTCGATAGGATATATTGTATAATTTCTGGTATGTAAAGATTCAGGCCCTTCGGGTAATGATTCAGGGTTATTATAAAGTTAAAACGGTCATAAAATAACGAAAAATGACCTACCTAGAAATACACAAATAAGTGAGAGGGTATTATTAGGTTCTTGACAAGGTATTAAGGGTCTTAAACTTGGCCCAATACTATAATATTATAACTTTCATTGGCCAACTGTTTTTTGGGTGGGCCTGTAACTTGGGCTATCTTTAGATTGTTTTTTTTGGGGGGGGGGATTTAATTTTTACTTAAAATATAAATAGAATATTTTCCAAAATGGCTTCCAACGAAGCACACCCGTAAACCCTTACCCTCGAGTAGAGAAGGTAATAGCGTTTTGGTGGATTGGACGAGGATATAACGAAGTTGTATACAGGAGCCAGTAGATTTACGGGCCTGTAACTGGATGTTGATAACATGCTCCAAGAGCGGTGATTACAGCTCCGGCTTGGAGCAAAATCACATTTGAATAGTAATCATCAACTAACTTCAGTTACTCTCATCACTAAATCCGCATATGACTCCCTAGGCAAAAGAAGCCTGGAATCTCCGGTGGAGAACATCACCCAAAGGAAGACATGTGTATGAATACTTCCAGACATTGGACGACAGACTACATACAAACTAACTCAAGTACTAACAGGACATGGTGGTGTGAAACAATACTTATACAGATTTAGACTTACACAGGAGAATAAATGGAAATGTGACGGAATTACAATACAAGAGTATGACCATATAATATACAACTCCCCACTTCTAGATGGTCCAAGAATACAATTAATTAAACATGTCGTTCTGTCTGGGGACATAAGGCCAGTTAATAAGCACCAATTGATAAAAAAATATTTTGAACACTTTAATGCATTTGTTGAGAGAATTCAATACGACCATCTTCATTAACTTCAATCCAGTTCAACGGACATTTTCGTTTCTTTTTTAATGATTTCTTTCTTTCTTTACTTATTCATTTTCATTTCTTTTAATTTATTTATTTCATTTAATTAATTTATAATATGAATTGTTAACACTTTCTTTATTAATATTATTATTATTATTTATAATTTTGACATTGTTACTAGTTTCTTTATTGTTTTTATTATTATTATAGTTGCTATCATTTCTCTATCTTAATTGTCATACTTTTAAAATTCAGAAAAAAATGTAATTATTAAATAATATATATTACTTTAATTGTAATGCAGGCAGTATCGACAGATGGCACCTGCAGAATGTAAATAAAGTCCCACAGTATAGGGTTACTATATTGTGGGGAAAAAAAATAAAAAATGACTCTCTAAACTGCATCATCTTGTATTACGTTCATAACACTGGTGTAATTTGGAAATGTTTTTAGGTGCAATGTTGACACTTAATTTCCAAACCTTTAACATTAGAAACATTTGAAGAGTGGAATTGCTAAGTGATCTCAGTGCCATTTTAAAATTTGTCATTTTTTGACTGGAAAATAATTCATGTTCGTGCACCAATGCCCTGCTACTACCAACAACTAAATACGACCAACAAGAGATCTTTAGCAGGGCATTGGTGCAGGAACATGGATTACTTAGCTGTCGAAAAATTAAATTCGGAGGGAAGTGCTAAAAATGGCACTTAGATCCATTAGCAATTCCAGTCTTCATTTAGTCTACAAGGTCTCTGCACAAAGAGCAGAAAAGCAGTTACAGTGAGACCGTGACAAAGGCAATTCATCACTAAACACCTAAATAACAATAAACAATAGTGAACAATTGTGAAGAAATTAGCAAATTAAACAATAAACCATAATTTTCGAGTACAATATGCATTTACTATAAAAAGGTACAAACTATACAGAGGCAGATGGGGCAGTCAGGAAATACAATTATAGACTTACAATATATATTATCAATTTGAATTCATAATTCATTTTTACCATAAATATATAAATACCTATATATTTATGTAAATAAAAAACATAAAAATACATATCTGAAGGCGGAAAATAAATCATGCATAGATATACATGCACATACATGCATACACATACAAAAACAAATAAGCACTTATACATACATTTAAACCCTTATACGTATACATACATGTAAACCCTTATACGTAGACATATATGTAAACCCTTTTACGTATACATCATATTTCTTCAAATAGTCCAACTTTCCTTAAGTATCGAAAAACGAAATCTATAAATTGGCTTCCTTCTGCTAACAACTCTGTTAGATTTATAGCGTGGAGGGGAAATGTAAACAATCCGTTAGTAAGTGTTTAATCGTTAGAAAGGTGTTACATATTGGGCAAATCGGTGCTTGTTTCCTGGTCATTAGGAATGAGTGTGTAAGTCTAGTGTGTCCAATCCGTAAACGTGTCAGTACTACTTCTTCTCCTCTTGTACTTCTGTTGCTCGATGGCCAGTTAGTAATTGTAGATTTAATTTCACGTAGTTTGTTGTCTCTCGTCCTGTACCATACATCGTACCACTGGTTTTCAATGTGTTTCTGTATGTCAGTGAAAACATCTTCGTATGTTATGTCTGTGACGTCGTATTGGTTTCGTGTTGTGGATAATTTTGCTTGTCTGTCTCCATTCGTACTTTGTGGTATATCTTCATGACCGGGAAGCCAATAAATAGTTATTCGTTTCTTCAATGAATGTATTGTATCGTGTATTTGTGTTACGATTGGATGTGTGCTAAAAATGTCTTGTATGGCTATAAGGGAACTGAGAGAGTCTGTACAAATGATAATGTCGTTTTCTTGTCGTGTACTGATGTCGGTCATTGCTAGAAGTATTGCTCGTAATTCAGCTGTGTATGTTGTCGTAATGTCAGGCAGTTTATTAATTATTATTGTTTCTCCTATTACTACAGCTATTCCTGTACCGTGTTGTGTTTTAGATATTTTACAATTGTATGCTTCACATAGCTTAGAACATCACCCTGAGGTATTCAATTCCTTCTCCTATGGCCTTTTTAGCCAACACGTTATCTGCTTCATTACCCTTTATGCCGCAATGACTGGGAATCCAGACAAATGTTACATTTTGGTTTTGTCGGTTTAGCTGATCAAGTGATTTTAATATCTCTATTGTCAGTGGATGGATGGTAAATGGTTTATTCATTTAATCATTAAAACAGCCAAAAGAAATTCAGAATAACAAAAGTAAATTTTACCTATTACGATTAGCATAATTTGGATAAATTTGCATTTGAGAGGAATGTTCCATAGCAATAACATCTTTTCCAGATAATCTATTATCGCTAAATCATCAAAAAACATGAGTCCTTATCAACGGATTGTCATAATGAGTTGTCATTGTCGGCGTCACATTAATGAGAGATATTTATCGGAGAATGTGATTTTGATGTTGAGTATCGGAGAGAGAATGAAGCTGTGAGTTCAATCAGTGACCCAAGCTTTATGGCGAATCGATTCCTGTGTGGATTGGGTGCCTTTAATATACTATCTCTACGTGACACTTTTTAGTTAGCAGTGTCTACAAAGGGAATCACCTCAAAGTGAAAACACTTTTTATCTTCGACTTTTATCTCTAGTTAGTTTTTTTTTAATATGTGAATTGAAGGTTAGGGTGGGGAAGGATCAATAGATTCTTGAAGTAACTGGCAGGAGTTGCTCTCCAAAATTTGTTTAAAACACTAACTTATACTTGCGACGTTTCGAACCTGTCCAGGTTAATCTTTAGACATTCTAAATTAAGTCGTGTTAAGGTCTATTATAATTTTGATAATATCATATTAAGGTCCATAACTTTTTAGAGTAAAACGTGAAATCCGGGTAAGAATCTGATAATTTGTTGAGTGTATAAGTCAGATTCACACTTTTTTTTTTAATCTTTAATATTTTTCTATTGTAGGACTTCTTTACTATAACGTCATCAGGTCAACGTCTTAAGTGGGTGTTCCTCCCTATAGGATAGAAGAAACTCGGTATCTGAATATAATTACCTGGAATGAGTGCTTTGATGACGAATATAGGAATAATTACAGACCAGCTATTGTTATAATATTTAACCTTTTATTTATACCTTCAAGAAAAACCAGGATCCAAGAAGCTTACACAATTAACTTTTTTTAATTAATATTTATTTATGAGCACGCGCTACTATGATGACTAGTGATTTGCACAGAACAATCATATATAGGTACATAGAATTAGTTTATTACATATGTACATCCAAGTATATATATATATATATATATATATATATATATATATATATATTGTAGATCCTAAGTTGAAAACTAATATGTTTTAGGTAGTTGGTAACAGCTTATTAAGTCTTCAATAGTTTTGTATTTTAATTACATTTTTGTCGTGGAAACGTTTCGGCTATAAGAAATTTTCAATCCAATTGTCTGTATGATTTTGCATTATTTTTTTATATGTACATTATATCTTCAGGTTATGTGCTTGTAAATTTGATATTACTTAATTTGAGGAGGAAATTTCATTTTTATAAAAATGTATGGTTCATGTCTCTATTATTTCATGGATGATATTATTATTACCTCAATTATTACATATTATTTTATATATTTGAGTCTGCTTCTGTAACGGAGGTCTAGATGTGCAAGACTAGAATAGAAAAATCTTGTCTTGCACACCTAGTCCTCCGTTACAGAAGCTGATTTAAATATGTAGAATACACATACATATATATGTATGGAGAATAGAAGATATAGTTTATGCTTATTTTTTTGTTGTATTACAGTGAAACCTCTCTATAGCGGACACCCACTCCCACTGAGTAACTGTTTCCGAATTCACCGACGCCGATTCTCCACAAATGGCTCTTAATAAAATTTTGTACCTGCCACGAAATTTTTCCAGCCACTCCCATTGGAAGCCTTAAATTCAGAATAGCTCAACTGTCCAGCTATATCTAGTGCTTTTCCTGGATCATAGGACCTGATATGGGAATGTTTTGAACACGCACTCTTTTAAACCATTCCAGTGTAGCGAGATCGATTGTAAATCCGTGTCCAGTTCTTAGTTCTTGGAGAACATGTTTGTCACAATATTCCGTCCATTTCTGCAAAATTTCATCTTTTTTTTCAATATTTCTGCTGCTTGTGTTTTCCCTATCTTAAAAAAACTCTGCAACTTTACGCACACCACATTTTTCGCGATTAGAATATTATCACGTCAATTTGCTCTTTAAGTGTCAGAGATTTCCGATTAGACATATTGAAGAGAAAGCACGATATTTACTCAACAAGAGCTAAAAACCAACTGAAAATTGAAGACAGGGAATGTGAACAGAATGAGAGTTTTGGAATATTTCCGGAACCGTGATACCGCGTAGGCAAAACAATAGTAATCTGCCAGCGGGAAAGTCATATGCTTCTGCTGAAAAGGAAGAGGTTCCTGTTGTGAAATTCCTTGGAAGATATCACTAGTCAATATTCTATATATATCTTATTCTTACAAAGAGTTTGTTCTTGTTAACGCATTTTACGGGAAACCTACACCGATTGGAACGCTTCTATAACTTACATTAGCTGTAATTATCCGTAGTAAGGAGGTAAAAATCAGGTTTCTCTGTCCGTGTCCGTTGTACAGAGGTGTCCGCAATATAGAGGTTTATTTTATCTATAGAAAAATTCGGGACTGTGAGAAAATGTCCGTTAATAGAGGTGTACCCTGTAGGGAGGAGTCCGTTAAGGGAGGTTTCACTGTATTATTATTATTATTATAACAAAAGTAACTGAGTACCACGGGGAGCAGAAGCGACTCTTTGTAGTTTTTTCTCTCCTTAGCATGACACAAAATTGTCCGATTATGATGAAAATTGGTACAAACATAATTTGTCTGATGTGAAAGCTCACAACCAGCAGAACAAATTGGGCGAAATTCGTGGGAAGAACCACAGAGTGAAAGAATTTTCGAAGCATTTTTATAGCCGTTTTCGTTCTAGACGTGACGAAGATGTACTAACAAGACAGGAACCATTCAAAAGCTTACTAAATTTTCTACATAAACGGTTCTGGCGTAATTTTAGATGGGGCGATCTTATTTAGAGAAATCGGTGCTTAAATCTTCGAAAATATTTTTTTTTTTTTTTCTTGTTTTAAGGCATGTCAGCCACACGGGCGATTTATGCCTTGATTGGGGTGACAGATAGCGCCACCACCACCGACAGGACCCGACCAGGCGAGAGCACGCCCACCGATATCGCAGGCCCCTCACTAGATGAGGGTTTACAGTATACTGCAGATATTACATGACACGAACTTGTGACCGAGGGTCTTTTCGGTGGGACCAGGCCGACCAGACCCTCCAAGCTCATGGACCCTTTGGTCCTGAGGGCCCACGACACCGGAAGACCCACCCCCACCTGTTTCATTCGTTTTATCCTCGGGATCCCCAGAGACTCCCACATATCACATTTCTACCAGGAGCTAAATTGGCTATTCCCTCTTTATCGTCGTCAGTACTTCCTCGGCTCAGTCCTTTACCAAGTAATTCAATCCCGTAGACCTTCTTATATTTTTCAACTTCTTAAATTTAAATCCTCGGTTCACTCCCGTAACACCCGATCTCGTCCTTCCGATCTTTATATTCCTTCCCACCGAACAGCAATATTCGAAAAATCGTTCGTCACCCGTCGTCACCGCTATGGAACTCCTTACCTCTGTCTGTCCGCCATTCTACCAACCTTGAAACCTTTAAATCCCGACTCTTCCACCACCTTCTATCCCTCCAAGTTTTACCCAACCCCTAGTCTATATTGAAGCAGTACACTATATACTGATTCTGATAGCATTTATAAGTTTTTAAGTTTATACGTAAAATTCAAAATTATTTTGTAATTTCAAAATTATTCCTATGGGACTTCTGTCCCGGAATAAGAATAAAACTTTTCATTCATTCATTCATTCACCTTTCGGTCCTTTGAACTGTTCTTTTTAACAGTAAAATTATATTCCAGTAAAACACGATGATTCCATGGAACGATTCGAGTTAAGTAATAAAAATAAAATTTTATTAACAGAGGAGCAGATTTTGGGATTTTGCGAGTCGGAATTTTTTCAATGATTCCATCGTCGCATGGAGGTCATAAGCGGTGTTCCTCCTTCAGGGAGGGAGGAAACCCGCTAACACAAATTATAAAACAATATTATTTTATATTAAATATTTTAATAAAAATAATGTTAAGTAATGATTAATCAAAATATCTGTGATATGTCATACATAAATTTTCATACATTTTAATCAATTGAAATTTAATATTTTAATGTAAATTTAGTTATACAAAAATATAATAGGCCTAAGTATGTTGGTAATGTCTTCTAATATGGCTGTGAGATAATGAATGTTTTAATTTGTATTGGTTCCTTTTAGGAATAATTTGTATTTAATTTATGACGTTTAAATGTAACATTATTTATTGACAGGACATGGTGAGTTTAAAATTAAGAAATTAAAACTTATCAATTGTTTGAAGATGATATAATATCTTGGTTAATGG
Source organism: Gonocerus acuteangulatus (assembly GCA_946811695.1). Taxonomy (NCBI): domain Eukaryota; kingdom Metazoa; phylum Arthropoda; class Insecta; order Hemiptera; family Coreidae; genus Gonocerus; species Gonocerus acuteangulatus. The sequence continues at coordinate 11,979,240 of OX328129.1, read as the reverse complement.
TAATTTATATAATATTGTTTAAAGGGTATTCCTACAGTATTTAATAATTAACATACTATTTTACCACTCCCGAAGATGGACAATTAGTCCGAAACGTTGAAATGTTATAATGAAAGTATATTTTGAGCTTTGAAAAGTTATTCCGATTTGGTATTATTAATATTAAGTTGTTTCGATGGTTATTATTTAGGTGGATAAATACCAAAATACCAATCATGGTATGGTAATTCGTCTGCAAAGTAATTTTGGAGTTGTATTGGAGGCTTGGCAACTTTATATATTCATGAGATGGGAAGTTATCGACAGAATATTTGATTGGATGTTGAAGGGATGAAGGCAACAGGTGAGCAGGATAGCCAGTGGTGGTTTTGTACTAAGCTTGCAGGTAATCCTTGGACAATAGTAGGGATAAGTCTAAGCTTAATAGGGTTGCGGCTTAGATCTAAAGGGTTTTAGATAGGGCAGGTGAGATAATTCAATATGACGGCATTGGAAGCAGGTACTGTAGAGGTAGCTGATTCTTGACCATACAGCACACTAGGGAGATAGTGTGGTCGGTACAATGCTCCAGCCGCCTGGTTTTAGCACTTTCCTCCGAAGGAAAGTAGCTATTGAGGTTGCACTCATGACGGAATTTTTGAAACATTTCTTCAAATCTTTATCGATCCTACCTAGTAGACACCTGAAAATGACCTCCATTAAAATTTATATATAGGTATATCTATATATATATATATATATATATATATATATATATATATATATATATGTGTGTGTCTGTTAACGCGATAGCGGCCAGAGTTTTTGTTTTTTTCGTCACGAAACTTGGTATATAGCATTCAATTAGCAAACGATTGAACGAGTTCGTTAACCACCAAAATCGGTCCACCGGAAGGGGGGTTTACCCCGAACCCAAAACACTAATTTGACCATGCCAGCCGTAATATTTGTTATATTTCAACGAAACTTGGTATTCGTAGTGGTAATCTACAGAGAAAAGTGAGATGTAAAAATAAACTAAATCGGTTCATTAGGAGGGGGGGTTTACTCCGGACCCACAATAGCAATTCGCCACTACCAGCCGTGATTTTTGTTATATTTCGACGAAACTCGGTATTCCTAGTGGTAATCTACAGGTAAAAATGTGTTGTAAAAATAAAGTAAATCGGTTCATTAGGAGGAGGGGTTTATTCCGGACCCAAATTACTGATATACTCATACCGGTCGTAATTTCTGCTGTATTGTAACGAAACGCAGTATACGTCGTGGGTAACTCATGGGAAAGAAGTGTTGTAAAAATGAGCTAAATCGGTCAATCGGAAAGAGGGGTTTACTTTGTAATATATTTCAATAGAATTAGGTTCGCAAGGCCGCCGCAAGAAGCGCTCTCTACAACTAGAGGGACTGTATCCTGTTCCTGCGTTAGATCAAAAGACGAAAATATGAAGTTTTTTGTATTCATTAAGTAGTGTAGTAGTTACCATATGTAAGCATAAATCTGGAAGCAAATTAATTACAAAATTAATAATTGAACAGCTACTCATTACAAAATTAAAAGAGAACTATTCATGTTTTTATTTTATTTATGCTGGATATTTTAAGCAAATTGTTCTGGAAAGCAGTCTACACTACCCAAATTCTGAGGAAAGTGCTTAGTTATGCAGCTTCTGCGTGACGGGCTTTTCCCTTTGCAGGGGCGATCTTGGACCCCAAATCCAACCCTCGACGACGACATTAGAAGCTAAATATCTTAACGGTGGACGGACATCTGGCCGACATACATGCAGCCGGGAATTTTCTCATCGGGCCCTGAGATGAGAAAAATCCCTGCTGCAGGTGGGCCTCGAACCCACCATCTCCCGCACGAGAATCCATGACGTTAGCCACTAGACCACAGGGAGACCCCATAGTACTCGCGATGCATTCCGAGATTCGTTACAATACAATAGAAATTACGAACGGTATTAGTAATTTGGGTTCAGAATAAATCGACCTTCAGATCGACCGATTTAGTTTAATTTACTTGGCATTGTTCTCTTTATATGCCTACGAAGTTCTCATAGGACAAAATTTACTGCCGTAAATAATTTTTAAGGCTATAGCTTTAGCCGTTTTCGGGAAAAGTGTAAAAATAGTTTTTGAATCAAATATTTGGTTTGGGTACTTAGAATCATGGGATTCAGTTAACATATTTTCTGCATGTTTGAAATTCATATAAACCAAGATAATTAAATTTTGGTTACGTTTGGAGTTAAGGAAGAATTAGAATAAAACTGTAACCATAGTTATTATTATTAGTAGTTGTAGAATGTTTTGTAGTTGTATGTCTTGGTATGTAGAATGCTTTGTAGTGTGTAAATATTTAGTGATAGGAATAGATAGTGGACTGCCCTGCTATCTATGGGATATAGGAACTAGCTGCCCAGGCCTAGGAGGAGAGGGGGGTCCTAGACAATAAGAGGGCAGTGTCATCTGGACCAGATAAGCAAGCGGATCTCGTAACCTGTGGTCTGGGCGAAGAAGATGCCGAGGACCCTTGGTAAGTCTCTGCTACCACTTGCCAAATCTTATTAGGCCTGGGCACAGTTCTAGTTTTTGAAAGGGCTATTAAAAATTAAGGGGTATTAATATAAGTTAACTAATAAATATAAGTTTCATCATGCTAAACCTAATTTCATTTAGCCTTTCCTTTTTTTTTATTATTTTATTTATTTTTCCTGCTCCTGGTTTCCTACATGTTACAAATGGTGTCAGGTGTGGGGTTGACTGCGAATAATTTTAAAGAAGCGAGTGAAGGAGCTTGCAGAGTAGCGAGTAGCTAGGAGGCGGGGGGAGCTGAGAAAGGACTCTTATCTTCTCGCGAGGCTGTAGCGGGCAGCGGGGGCTAGCTTATCGTGTTCGCTGTAATCGGACACTCTGTTTACATCGGGCACTCTGTTGACGATTACGGTGTAAGATATGGGATAATATCTTAGCGTATTATTATACGGCCCGTGATTTAGGTTTTTTTTTGTAAGGGTTTTTGTAATACAGGCGTGCGGGTACTTATTTTAAAGCACATAAGATGGCGAATCCAGAAGAACTAATTACGAGCCTGAAGGGCCAACTAGAGGAGGCTTTAAAGGCTAATCAGTTATTTAAGGAAGAACTAACAAAGTCCCGGGAGTCAGCACGAATGTCGGGGTCTATGGCGCCGAGGCGGGATATGTCCTTACAGGCGATGGTAGCACCTTGGTCAGGCGATGATTCATCGGTCCCTGTCACTGACTACTTGAATGGACTGGAATTAGTGGCAGATAGTGGGCAATGGGAGGATAAAGATATGGCGCTCGTGGTCCGGATGCGCCTCAAGGGCTCAGCCGCGTCTTTTCTGGCGAGTCGTACCGATTTACAAGGGCCCGGGGTGCCCTACGACACTATTAAGGTGGCCCTCTTGGAAAGGTTTAGGGAGGTTAGGCGTCACGAACAGTTTTTACTACAATTGAGCAACATGAGGCAGGAAAAAGGGGAGGGGGTCAGAGCGTTTGCCGACCGCTGCCGTAAGCTAGGGGAAAAATCCTGTGGGGCATCAGGTTCCGAGGAGGAACGCAAGGGTGCAAGGAACCTTTTGGACAAAGTTGTCCTGTCAGCTTATTTGTCGGGGCTGAAGGGAGAGATAGGACAGCAAACCCGTCTTAGCTTCCCTTCTAATTTGCAAGGGGCTGTCGAAAGGGCCACTGCTATCGAGGAGGAGCTTGGCCGAGGAGAGTCGCAGTATTTTACGTGTAAAGAAGTGGTAGCTGTTGAATTTTGTGAGGAAGATGAACCTCTAGGACTCGCAGAAAGGGGAGTAGCCGTTACAGCGAGCGAGCGAAAGGAAGCGTGTTTTAGGTGTGGAGTCAGGGGTCACTTCGCCCGTGACTGTCGAAGCGCATGGCAACCAGTTAGAGGTACAGGCCGTCAGAATATGCGGTGCTACCAGTGTAATGGGGTTGCTCATATAGCCAGAGAGTGCAAGGGCAACCAAGATCGGGGGGCAAGGGGGGAAAGTCCTAAAATTCAGGGGCGTTACCCAAATGCGAACGGCCGAGGGATGCCCCCTGCCCGAGGCCCACAATAGATCGGGGGGACAAGCGTATAAATGACCTACGGAAAACTTGCGGGGTGCCCCGCCTTATTATCCCAGTAAAGGTAAATGGGCAAGACTTGGAGATGATGGTAGATACGGGAGCGGACATCACAGTTCTTAATCGGCCTGCGCCGGGGGCGGGGCTTCAGCCAGTTTCTTTTAAGGTCCGCGGTGTAACAGACCATTTATTGCCGCTGGAAGGGGAACAAGTCGTGGACATTGAACTCCCAGGGTTTTCTTTCCGACACAGGGTCACCGTAGCCCGGGTGCTCCCCTCGGGAGGGGGAATCCTCGGTCGAGACTTGCTAGGCCGCGTTGGAGCTAGAATAAGTATAGGTGGAAGGAATTACGACTTGGGGACCCTTACCACTTCTCTTGGTGACTTCGGCAGAGACGGTAACCGAGGCTCAAAGTGAAGAAAGAGACAGGAAGTGGATCGAGGGGGTCGTGGCTAGGACCCGTATCTTGGAAGAGAAGTGGTCTTGCCCCGGTTCAGGAGTTAGTTCGTCAAACATTGTCAGTACTGCCGGATCCGCAGGGGGTTGTACCGTTAGCCAGAAGAGTAGCTCCGGAGACGCTCATACAATAAGTAATGGCTCCGGGTGCAAAGCACGCCGGAGGGAACGGAAATCTCCTTATGTCAGATTGTGCCAGGAGGTATCCCTTCCGGCTTATTCTGAGGCGATAGTGGCTGTTCGAGTGCCTGCGGCCATAAGGCGGGGTAATATTTTAATTGAGCCACTAGAAGGGCTTACATCTGGAGTGCGCACAGGGCGTAGCGTGAGTGAGGTCGTGGAGGGATCCGCGTGGATACAGGTGGTTAATCTCAGTGGAGGGTCAGTCGTACTACGTCGTGACTCCCCTCTTGGTAGGGTTGAGGAAGGTAATTGGTCACTGGCAGAAGGTCAAGGTGAGTCCCCCACCAAAGCGAAACAAACCGTAAAGACAGGGTCGGACCTACAGGAGAAGCTCCGACACCTCCCCGTGGTGGAAAAGAAGCCCTTGTTGGAGCTTCTTTCTCGCTTCCAGGATCTCTTCGAAGAGCCCAGAGGGGAAGGTTGCGCGCTACCCGTCCAACATCGGATAGTTACGGGTAATGCCCGACCTGTGGTGAAGAGACCGTATAGGGTCCCGTACGCGGAGAAAGCCGTGGTGGCGGAGCAGCTGAATTCTATGCTGGAAAGGGGTATAATTACGCCCTCCACTAGCCCCTGGCAGGCTCCAGTTGTACTAGTAAAAAAAGAAATCGCCGGATGGGGAGGTGCGATATCGGTTTTGCACTGATTTCCGGGGGCTTAATGCCGTTACTCGGGTGGACACATACCCTCTACCCCTGATTCAGGAAACCCTAGAACAGCTCGGCAATTGCCGGTACTTTAGCACACTGGACTTAGCCAGTGGATACCATCAAATCCCCATAGCCCCGGAGGACCAGGAGAAGACAGCGTTCACCACCGAGGGAGGCCATTTCGAGTACAGGAAAATGGCTTTCGGATTGGCAGGGGCTCCGGCTACCTTCCAAAGGTTGATGGAACAGCTATTAGGTCGTCTAAAGGGTACCGGCTGTTTTGTCTATCTCGATGACGTAGTGGTGTACAGCGCCACACTCGGTGAGCATATCGCCCGGCTGGAGGAAGTATTTAACTTACTTCGCGGGGCGAATTTAAAGATCAACCTACGAAAGTGTACATTCGCGGCCAAGGAGGTCATGTACTTAGGGCATGTGGTGACTGACAGTGGAGTCAAACCCGACCCTGGAAAGGTGGAAGCAGTAAAAACCTTTCCGAAACCACGGAATGCACGCGAGGTACGTAGCTTCCTCGGTTTAGCGAGCTACTATCGCCGTTTTATCCCGGAGTTCGCAAGTAGGGCGAAAGCCCTTACTGAGCTAACAAAGACTCGAGCTACTTTTGTCTGGGAGCCTGCGCAGGAGAAATCATTCGCGGACCTGAAGGAGGCCTTGACCTCCGACCTTCTACTAGTGTATCCGGACTTCCGAGACCCCTTCGTGCTCTCTACGGACGCTTCCGGAGTAGCTCTTGGGGCTGTGTTGTCTCAAGTGCAGGGAGGCGTCGAGAGGCCCATTTGCTATGCCAGCAGGCAATTGAAGGGGCCGGAATGTAACTACTCTGCCACTGAACGAGAGTTGTTGGCGGTCGTTTGGGCGACAAAGCTCTTTCGATGTTACTTGCTTGGGCGAAAATTTAAGTTAATTACCGACCATGCTGCTCTTAAATGGATGCTAAGTCTGAGGGACCCCTCTTCTCGGCTGACTCGATGGGCCTTGCGTCTTGAGGAATTCGAATATGTCGTTGAACACAAGCCCGGAGTGAATCATAAAAATGCAGACGCGCTAAGCCGCTCTGTTGCTGAGATACGGACCCGGTACCCCCTCACCCGGAGCCACATCCGGAGGGCCCAAGAGCAAGATGACTGGTGCCAGAAGCTGGCAAGGAAGGGCGGTAGTGTCAGGGCCGATGCAGAAGGATTGTGGTACTGGGCTGTTGATCTCGAAGGGAGTGATTGGCGTCTCCTAGTTCCGGAGTCGCTTAGGCTAAAGATCCTCGAATACCACCATTCGAAGCCATGGGCGGGACACCCGGGTATAGAACGCACGCTTGCCAACTTAAGGGGGTCCTTTTATTGGCCCTCTATGGAGAAGGATGCACGGAACTTCGTTGAGAGCTGCCATAGGTGTGCTCAGCGAAAGAGCCCACCAGGCCTGAAGGTGCCTCTGGAAGTGCCGTATGTGGCCAGTGGCCCATTCGAGCAGGTGTCATTAGATATTTTTGGCCCTCTACCAAGGTCAAGGAGAGGGCATAGATATCTACTGACTTTTATCGACAATTTTACGAGGTACGCCGAAGCAATCCCTATAAAGGAGCAGACCGCTCAAGAGACGGCCGTAGCCTTTGTTGAGAATATTGTGACGAGACATGGTGTGCCAAAGAGGCTGCTCACTGATCAAGGGAGAAACTTTGTTTCTTCTCTCTTCAAGGAAGTATGCAGAGCTCTTGGGATAAAAAAGCTGCAGACTACAGCCTATCATCCGGAGTGCAATGGCATGGTAGAACGCCTCCATCGCACGATCACGGATTCGATCACACATTTTGTGCGGCGGGATGGTAGAGATTGGGACCGTTGGGTCCCATATGCAGTTATGGCCTACCGAGCCATCCCCCACTCCTCGACTGGGTACTCCCCCAATTACCTACTTTTAGGACGGGAGTTAGTCACCCCTTTCGACTGCGATCTAGGGCCTAGCTTGAACCAGGAGGACCGAGATAGGCTCTTACCGGAAGATCATGTGATACAGCTACGGAAGCGGCTTTCGGAAGCAAATCGAGAGGCGTTGGTACGATCCGAGCGATGTTATCAACGTCGAACAGCCTTCGTAAACTCTCGGAGGAAAGAGCGCCAGCTAGCAGCGGGTGACTGGGTGTACTTAAATGTGCCAGCGGTCAAACCGGGTCACTGTCCGAAGTTCCACCGTCCATGGACGGGGCCGCATCAAGTCACCCGTGTACTCTCCCGGGTTAATTATGAGGTCGAGCTGTCTACCGGGGCGCGAGCAGTTGTGCACATCAACCGCCTTAAGAAGGCCGCGACTAAGGGGAATATGGATCCGGAGAGAGAGGAGGCTGAAACGGCTAATAGGTCGTACCGCGAAGAACAGGACGAGGAAGAGGCCAACGACGAGTGGTCTTGGGCGATGGAGCCAGGGCGTCCATATGACTTAAATTACCAGACGCCAGACCGGGCTGGTGACGCGGAAGAAGGGGAAAGCGAGGCAAGGGCGACCGATCATTCTGACTGTCCCGTGAGTGCGGGGGCATCCCCTTCGTGTCCAGATCCTAGTTGTCCTCTCGGCGGCCAGTTTTCGTCGCCACCTTCGGAAACGACTACCCCCGATGAGGTCCTATCCGACTCAGCCCTATCTGAGGGAGAAGTAGGTCAAGAGGAGGAAGCCGAACGGAGCGGTTCACCCCAGCCTATAGGACGGGTGGAGGGCGCAAATGAGGGGGGGAGGCACCGCGAAAGATCCAGACGTTTATACGGCCGACGGGGCATAGACTCCCAGCCTGCGAGTGGGCGTCGTTCCTCCTCTAGTTCTCCGAGCAACGACCCTAAGGATGCCACCTGGACGCCAGGAGTGCGGGAACAGGGACCCCGGCCACGATCACCATATTCCCTCCGGAGGAGAGGCGTTCAGAGACCTAACGATGAGTAGACGTGGGACGCGGATCTTTGGGGTGATAAAAAGGGTGTTCCGGGAAGAAGGCCGTCACATGAGGGTGTTGCAGGGTAATCCCACGGCTATTGGACACCAACCCTCCCTATCCTTACCCTTTTCCTCCTCTTTGAGAAGCTTGGGACTGGGCTTCACCGAGTATTTGGTGAAACTTAGGAGAGTAATGTTAGGAGTAGAGGGGTTTATAGATGGAAGGTTCAATAGAGAGCTGGTAAGCCCCCAGGAATTAATAAGTGTTTTGGCAGGTATTGCGGAGGCTAGCCCAGCAGATTTGGCACTATTGACCCAAGATGGCCGGCTCCATGAGCAAGTATACTACGCCGCAGCAACGGTCCAGGTTATAGCGAGCGCAGATGGGGTACTAGCCTTCATTGATCTGCCTCTGATGCCATTGGAACAACGAATGAAAATGCAGAGACGCCAGGTCCGAGAACTATCTGCAAGGCTTTTGGTAGAAACGAGACACCAAGGAAGCTACCTCTTCGTTAGTCAAGAGCGGACTGCTCAGTCCGTGCTACAAGAAAGAGGCTTTGCGGGTGTCGACAAAGTCAAGTATGGCTTTCCTACAACCGTCCCTCTCCACAATGGCGACGTTCCACCCTGCGTGTTTGCCAGCTTGGAGCAACCTTTATCAAGAATTGGCCACAAGGGAGAGCTCCATGAGATTCTGGACCTGGGGAGGTGCATCTACTGCAACTACTTGTGTACCAGCTATGTGAGGCGAGGAGGTACTTCAAGAAGAATCAGTCCGTGCGGAATGTGGAGACGACAGCAAGAACCGAGTTCGCCGGGGTGAGGATCTTCCGCCCGGACGATGCTTCACTTACTGTGTAGTGATAGTGCTGTGTAGTGACTTGGAAAGTATTTATCAGAAGATAAAATACTTTAGTGAATTAGGGGGTAATGTAACCATAGTTATTATTATTAGTAGTTGTAGAATGTTTTGTAGTTGTATGTCTTGGTATGTAGAATGCTTTGTAGTGTGTAAATATTTAGTGATAGGAATAGATAGTGGACTGCCCTGCTATCTATGGGATATAGGAACTAGCTGCCCAGGCCTAGGAGGAGAGGGGGGTCCTAGACAATAAGAGGGCAGTGTCATCTGGACCAGATAAGCAAGCGGATCTCGTAACCTGTGGACTGGGCGAAGAAGATGCCGAGGACCCTTGGTAAGTCTCTGCTACCACTTGCCAAATCTTATTAGGCCTGGGCACAGTTCTAGTTTTTGAAAGGGCTATTAAAAATTAAGGGGTATTAATATAAGTTAACTAATAAATATAAGTTTCATCATGCTAAACCTAATTTCATTTAGCCTTTCCTTTTTTTTTATTATTTTATTTATTTTTCCTGCTCCTGGTTTCCTACATGTTACAAAACAATTTATTAATAGACATGAAAGGTTTTGGGAACTTCGTAGATATTCCAATATCTCGAAAACAGTTGGAAATCTTGGTAAGGGGAAGGTTACCATTCGAAAGCTTACTAAATGTTTTACAAAAAAGATTCTGAAGCAATTTTCGATTAGGCGATGTTAACAGCTTGTTAAAACTTCTAATGTGTTTGTATTGTTCTTTTGAACGGGTTTTTGTCTTTGTTTAAATCGCTTTTTAATTGATTTTTTTTTTAAATTTCATTTATATGTAATATTAGTATTATGGCAAAAAAGATAAAAAGAAACAGTAAGCATTGTATTTTTAGAGCAAACCTTGACAAGGTCATAAATTATTTCATGAAAGGTCTAACCAAAATTATAACTGTTTCTATTTCAACCTTTCCAAATGTCATTAGGATTAAGAACGAAACCGCGCTAAGATGACGCAGTTCCTGCGATTCGGACTTTTTGGTATCTCGTAGGTAGGTTCGATAGGGATTTGAAAACAATTTACAAAACTTCTTTCATGCGTGAAACCGGTTTTTCATTCCGGTGAAGTGCTAAAAAGACCTAAACTTTTCTTTAGTCGCACTCCCCTTTTTTTCTGGAATATGTTAATTGTGACGTTGCTCTTGCGGAGCGAAGATTTTATTCGAACCGTATTGTCGTCGCCCAATAATGAGCTTCAGCTGACAGTGAGAATGTAAATGAGGATAAAACTGAAACCTTACAAACATTCTTCAATTCCCACCACTGGAGTGTATGTGTGTGTGCATCATGTGTTGACAACTGAACATGGGTCTACCATTAACTCCAGTGTTTACATCCGGCTTATTGTTGTCTCGTGGCTTATAGTGTTTGTACATCCGATGTGTTTGCCTCTCTGTCGACTTCTCTCCTTACACAGTCTTAGAACAATGGAATACAACCTAGACTTTACAAATTATTAATTAAATAAATGCATGAACCATAAAATAATAAACCAACAGGACTTCAAAATAAATTTGGCCAAAGTATCACTTGAATGACAAACTAGTACAATCTCTTTAGAATGGATTTAGACATACGCTTATAATTGAAGGGGTCGGGGCAAAATAGTGGCAAGCAACATTTTTAACGTAACTTAATTGTAGCTGCTACAGTCAGTAACAAAGGTTTCTGGACACTCACAGTTCTTGTAAAATAATCACGATTTCCAGTGAGATTGACCAATAAAAATAATGGAAGCGTAGATCGTCGGGGTTTCGGTCAGTGTTCTTATTCAATAAAACACATTTTATTTGCTAAAATGTATATTTATTGCCGCCAACGTTTCGGCTTGCTATACAAGCCATCTTCAGGGCTGTAAAAACATATATGGTATAACAATCGTAAGGACAGAAACAATAACAAAAAACAACAAAAAAAAGGCTAGAAACATTAACATAAATATGAGTACCTATATGCTTGAAAATATAAATATAAATATATATATATATATATATATATATATAAATATATATGTATATATATATATACATATATATATATATATATATATATAAAGAATAATAATAGCAATATAAATAAATATACCTGTATAGTGCACATATAGGTACTCATATTTATGTTAATGTTTCTAGCCTTTTTTTTGTTGTTTTTTGTTATTGTTTCTGTCCTTACGATTGTTATACCATATATGTTTTTACAGCCCTGAAGATGGCTTGTATAGCAAGCCGAAACGTTGGCGGCAATAAATATACATTTTAGCAAATAAAATGTGTTTTATTGAATAAGAACACTGACCGAAACCCCGACGATCTACGCTTCCTACTTCCGAACGGTCGACCATATCTTCTCAATAAAAATAATGATGATAATTTTTCTCTTATTAATTCGCTTTTCTTTTAAATAACAAAACATGTCAACACTTAATAGATTTATTATTTTTAAAATGCGGAGATAGTTTGAAATTATTGCTTTGTTTTTAAGCAAAAAAAGTTTCTGGACGTTTACTTACTGTTTACAAACAAGTACAAAGTTCAATCCTTCTAGGATTACAAAGGGGCGTTCAAAGATCATGCCTAGGTTTAAAGCAGAGATGGGCATAATTTTATTTATAAATAAAAATACGAATTTATTCGTACTTTATACATTTGTGAATACGAATATAAATAAATTCGTACTTCATATATTTGTGAATACGAATATAAATAAATTCGTATTCATAAGTGTGAATACGAATTTATTTTTATTCACATATATTAAATATAAAAATACAAATAAAATTTTATTCGCAAATTTTTCTGCGAATAAAAATAAATTCACAGAAAAAATTGTAAATAATCACAAAAAATGTGAATATTTACAAAAAATCAAGCGATTACAAAAAAAATCACATTAAAATATACGAATAAAAATTTATTCACAATAAAATTCGCAAATAAATCATGAATTTATTCGTATTAAGATGATATTACGAAAGTTATTGAAGGTAATTTTTTTTTTTTAAGGCATTTAACGTCTAGGTTATTAGCGCCTAGATTTTTTGTTTACCCCGAGTCCGCCGCGCCGCCGCGGGACCACCAGCCATGCTGCAGGGACACAGTTTGTCATCTGTACCTCCATCAAAAAAAAAAAAAAAAAAAATCACCTTCAATAACTTTTGTAATATCATCTTAATACGAATAAATTCATGATTTATTTGCGAATTTTATTGTGAATAAATTTTTATTCACACATTATAATGTGAATAAATTTTTATTCGTATATTTTAATGTGATTTTTTATGTAATCGCTTGACTTTTTGTAAATATTCACATTTTTTGTGATTATTTACAATTTTTTCTGTGAATTTATTTTTATTCGCAGAAAAATTTGCGAATAAAATTTTATTTGTATTTTTATATTTAATATATGTGAATAAAAATAAATTCGTATTCACACTTATGAATACGAATTTATTTATATTCTTATTCACAAATATATGAAGTACGAATTTATTTATATTCGTATTCACAAATGTATAAAGTACGAATAAATTCGTATTTTTATTTATAAATAAAATTATGCCCATCTCTGGTTTAAAGTAATACAATTTCTTGTTAGTCAAAGTTATATTTTGCTCTGGTGCGGATATCTTATTAGCTATGGCGCGGACAACATTTAAAGAGCAGCAGATAATTGTTTTCAATTATGAAAAGGGAAAAAGTGTTCGTGAAATTATCCGTATGAACGAACGTGATGAAAACAAAGTTTTAAGAAAAATTAAAATCAATCCAAAACTAAGTGCTCCTGCCATTGCAGCAGAGATATACGGAGAAACTGGGGAAAAAGTCCATCCTCAAACGATTAGAAGAGTATTGAAAAAAAATAATTTCCATGTGTGTACACCTAGGCGTAAGCCAATGATCAATGAAAAAAATAGAAGGAAGAGGATTGAATTTGTAAAAACTTTCTACAATAAAAAATCTGAGTATTGGGCGAGCGTTATATTTAGTGACGAGACAAAAATTGAGCTTTTTGGGTCACATAGGACGGGAAAAGTGTGGAGAAAAAAAAATGAAGCGTTAAAAATTAAAAATATACAGCCTACAGTAAAACATGGGAGAGGCTCTTTGATGGTGTGGGGGTGTATGGCGGCTGCAGGTGTTGGGCAGTTAACGATTATTGTCGGTAAAATGAATTCAGCAATGTATGTTGACATTTTAAAGACAAATTTGATTCCAAATGCAGACATCTTAGGACTTAAGGGTAAGTCCCAGTTTTTCAGGACAATGATCCTAAACATACAAGACTGACAACCCGAACTTGGTGCCTATATAATTGCCCGAAATTAGTCAATCCGCCGCCTCAATCTCCCGACTTGAACCCTATTGAGCACCTGTGGGATCATTTAAAGCAGGAATTAAAGAAGATTCCAATAAGCTCCAAGGAAGACCTCAAAAAGCGTGTTATCGAAGAATGGTCGAAAATTCCGACTTCTGTGACCTCGAAATTGTTTTTTTCTATGCCCAAAAAGCTCAGGGAGGTAATGAATGCTAAGGGCAATCCCACAAAATATTAATTCAATTTTTTTTAATCATAAATATCGATGTTGTTGATTTTTGAAAAAAGTTCGTTTAAAAGTGTCCAAAAACCAATGTTACCTTCTTTTTCATTGATTTTTGTTTACTAATTCTATTGTTATCGTTGTTCACATGACAAATTTAATTTAATTATGTTAAAGTAGTCGTGAATAAAAACACTAAATGTTATTACTCGTTTTATTGTTTAAAACCCCAACTGGCAACATTTTATTTGCTGAGCATGTAAGTCTCCAGAAACTTTTGTAACTGGCTGTATATGTTGGATATTATGTGGGACTATCAGTGGAAATGGTTAGGGGCAACAAGATTAAGTAGCACACAGAGCTTGTAGTCATATTTTAAGAACATTTCCATCATAGACTTATAGTCCCACATTATATCCAACATATAGCAGCTACAGTTAAGTTTTCTTAAAAATGTTGCTTGGCACAATTTTGCCCCGACCCCTTCAATTATTTTTCAAAAAAGTACAAACATGTTTAGTTACTCAAGTAAATTGGGTTTCACGAGACTCAACGTATTCATCGTCCTTTACTTTAGGTATTCCAAAGAAAATAAAAATTAAAAATAAGTAAAAAACAATGTATAAATGTTCTACTATATATTTGTCAAATGCCACTCACTCACTCACTCACCGCCCAGCCCAAACCACTTGACAGAAAAATTTGAAATTTGTAATAATAATATCATCCATGAAATAATAGAGACATGAACCATACAATTCATAAAAAAAATGAAATTTCCTCCTCAAATTAAATAATATCAAATTTACAAGCAAATAATCTGAAGAGTATAATGTACATATAAAAAAATAATGAAAAAACATACTGAAAATTGGATTGAAAATGGCTTATAGCCGAAACGTTTCCACAACAAAAAGTCCGACTCGCAGAAACTGCATCATCTTAGCGCGGTTCCGTTCTTATCCCTAGTCTAATTTGGAAAGATTAAAATAGAAGCAGTTTCCACCAGTCTTGAAAGGTCTTGATTTACGATCTTACCTGGAAGGGTCGGCTAACACTAGAAACGGTCCCGCTAGTTACAAGGTCTTGGAATCTTGGAACTCTATTTTTCTAACAATAAATTGTTTTTGTTATTTTACTTAACCAGTTTTATTGTCAAATATATTATCCAACTATAAGCAATTTAAAAAAAAGGAATAAAACAGACAAAAAGAACCGTTCGAATAAACGAAATCAATTACTTTAAAGTTTTAAGCACTTATTTCTCCGATTGACATCGCCTAATCAAAACTTTTATCAGAACCTTTTTTGTAGAGCATTTAGTAAGCTTTCTAATGGTAATCTGTTGTTTACCAAGATTCTCAACCTTTTTCGAGATATTAAGGAAAGTATACAAAGTTACCAAAACTTTTTATGTCTGTTAATAAAATATTTTATTCTAACCCTTCCTTAACTCCAAACGTAACAAAAATTTCAACATATTAGTTTTAATGAAAGTAGAACATGCAGAAAATGTTTCAACTGAATCCCATAATTCTAAGTACCCAAACCAAAAACGGTATTCAAAAACTAATTTTCCAATTTTCTCGAAAACGGTTAAAGCTATCGCCTTGAAAATGGTTTCATTCGTTTTCCTAGTCCAAGAAGCCTATAAAACGAGTACTTACAAGCTTATTTTGCATGGACAATCTCTTTAGGATGTAAACACTCGCTAAGAAAGTTTTTTTTTATATATTCAAATTTGAAGTATTTTTAGAGGGTTTTGAATTGTTAGTTGGTTAGAGCATGTACGCTTAGGCAGCATGCGTTGCTAGGACGATAACAGATCAGCTGTTACCGTACTGTATCTATTTCATAGTATTTAGTCCGAGAGCCAGTAACCGCTCGTTTCATGAAGTGTTTTATGCACCTTGAAATTTTGCTATAATCTCTCTTGGGTATATAAGAAGGTAAATGTGTGTTTCCTAGACATACCTTGGAACACCAGGTACTGCGCATAGGGGAAAGGTGCAAAAAAATATTTCCCAAAATTAGAGTTTTAATCAGAAGCCAACTATCTTTAATGTAAAATTAAGACAATTTTACAATGAATAATAAATATGGCAGACACTATTAAGGGGTATAACACGTAAAAAAAAAATTAATTTGCAATTTTTTTCATTAATAATAGTTGGCTTCTGAATAAAACTCTACTTTTGGGCAATATTGTTTTGCACCTTTCCCCTAAGCGCAGTACTTGGTGCACCAAGGGATGTCCAGGAAACACATATTTACCTTCTTATCTACCTAAGAGGTACATTATAGAGAAATTTCAGGGTGCATAAAACACTTCATGAAAAGTGCGTTACCAGCTCTCCGACTAATTATTTTTATTTGCGGTTCATTTCAACTATGATGGCAGACCTTGAATTACTAGAAATAAACTGTGAGATTGTCCCTCATAGAGTTTACGCTACACCTGGTGATATTCCATCCGAGGTAATAATATCCCGAACCCTTGCACAGCCTCCGCATCCATCAGCAACCCAAGTAAGAACACTTCTTGGTAATGCTCGCAAATATAATGGGTGTTTCCATATGCCATCTTGGAAACATAAATTCTTAAATTTTAACGTATAGTTATAATTGACAACGAATTTTCACCTGTACTGGTTAAACTCTTATAGTGATCCATTATACTGATCCATAGCGCCCCAGTGTCAAGAAACATTATACTTTGATTACTTATCAATTGATGAACAACTTATTGTTTGACGGGTGCCGTGCTATAATAAACTGCACAAAATTAGTACGTTTTGTAATAGCGTTAATTTTGATGATATATTATTTAACACAATAAAATAACTACTTATCTGCCGTGACGAAGCACGGGTATTCGACTAGTCATTTAAACAAATGAAATATAATGATTAAATTATAAATACAAATGGATAAAATAAAAAAAAAAAACATTTCCTAAGCGAAAATTACTCCCTTTTAAAAATCGAATTTTCTGGATGAGATGGCTCTTTCAATAATTGCATATAAATTACCAGTGTTCATTTTTTATGGCTAGTAGATTGGATAGATCAAGTTTTAAAGAAATATTTCATAAATTTATCGGTCATTAGGTCAGCAGAGCACCATCAGCATGGGCGTATTTAAGAGGGGGCTGCAGCACCCCCTTGCGAAATTTTATTTTGTTGAGAACATATCATGTAAAAAGAGCCTACAGCAACTAAAAATATCCTAGGCGTGAAGAGGACCTTAAAACTAAAATATTAACACTAAAATATTTAAAATTTTCCCTACACCCCAAATGCCCCCAGCTACTCGAAATTATTTTCTATATACGTTATCCTCAGTTCGGAAAGTGCTTAAACCCCTGATAATTAAATCAAGCAATCGATAAATCGTTAAATTGCCTCTCAAATAGTATTTTTTTTAAAACTTTTTCAATGGTGAAACCAATATAGCCGAGCGGATTCTATAGGAACAGCCGGCTAGTCGAGTGGCCAGAGCTGGCCCAGCTGTTTACCCTCAGAGTCAACAGGGAATTTAATTTACAGAATAAACACAACTCACTAAGTCGATACAGCTCTTCCTCAATCAGAATATTACTTTCCTCAACAAAATGGAAAACATAATTATCACAAGACGCAAACATTAAAATACTTCGCATACAAGTATATATATATAGGTAGTTGGTAACAGCTTATTAAGTCTTCAATAGTTTTGTATTTTAATTACATTTTTGTCGTGGAAAAGTTTCGGCTATAAGCCATTTTCAATCCAATTGCCTGTATGATTTTGCATTATTTTTTTATATGTACATTATAATCTTCAGATGATGTGCTTATAAATTTGATATTATTTAATTTGAGGAGGAAATTTCATTTTTATAAAATTGTATGGTTCATGTCTCTATTATTTCATGGATGATATTATTATTATTATCTCAATTATTACATATTATTTTATATATTGTAGTCTGCTTCTGTAAAGGAGGACTAGATGTGCAAGACTAGAATAGAAAAAAAAAGTCCGATTCGCAGGAACTGCGTCATCTTAGCGCGGTTCCGTTCTTATCTCTAGTGTTTATGAAGGCATAGAATAGAAACAGTTATTACTTTGTTTAGATCAATAGCGAAACAGCTATCCAAATGAAATCTCAAACAAACCAGTCTTGAAAGGTCTTGATTTACAATCTTACCTGTATGGGTCAGCTATACCATAAGTCGGGCAGAAAGGCCTCCGCTCAGAGGCATTTGGAAAGCCTTGGGATCTCTCTCTTAGAACGCTACATTTCTAACAATAAATTGATCTTCTTATTTTACTTAATCTCTTTTATTGTCAAATACATTATCTGACTATAAGCAATTTAAAAATAACAAGGAATAAAACAGACAAAAAGAACAGTTCGAATAAGCGAAATCAATTACTTTAAAGTTTTAAGCACTTATTTCTCCGATTGACATCGCCTAATCAAAACTTTCATCAGAACCATTTTTGTAGAGCATTTAGTGAGCTTTCTAATGGTCATCTTTCGTTTCCCAAGATTCTCAACCTTTTTCGAGATATTAAGGAAAGTATACAAAGTTACCAAAACTTTTTATGTCTGTTAATAAAATATTTTATTCTAAGCCTTCCTAAACTCCAAACGTAACAAAAATTTCAACATATTAGTTTTAATGAATGTAGAACATGCAGAAAATGTTTCAACTCAATCCCATGATTCTAAGTACCAAAATCAAAGAGAAAAAGAACAGTTCGAATAAGCGAAATCAATTACTTTAAAGGTTTATGCACTTATTTCTCCGATTGACATCGCCTAATCAAAACTTTCTTTAGAACCATTTTTGTAGAGCATTTAGTGACTTTTCTAATGGTCATCTTCCGTTTCCCAAGATTCTCAACCTTTTTCGAGATATTAAGGAAAGTATACAAAGTTACCAAAACTTTTCATGTCTGTTCATGAAATATTTTATTCTAACCCTTCCTTAACTCCAAACGTAACATAACTTTCAACATATTAGTTTTAATGAAATTAGAGCATGCAGGTAATGTTTCAACTGAATCCCGTGATTCTAAGTACCCAAACCAAAAACGGAATTCAAAAACTATTTTTCCAATTTTCTCGAAAACGGTTAAAGCTATGGCCTTGAAAATGGTTTCATTCGTTTTCCTAGCCCAAGATGCCTATAAAACGAGTACTTACAAGCTTATGAACTCAAAAACGTAAGCGTTACGATTTTTTCTGCGCGAATTTCGCCCCAAACGCCATCTTCCAGTGGGCGGATTTTGCTGGTTATCGAACTTGACCTTTCAAATTGGACGACGGATTTTTGTACCAAATTTCATCAAAATCGGACCATCAGGGAAGCCAGAAATGAGCGAACAGACAAATATATATATATATATAAATAAATATATACATATATATATATATACAAATTTGAACCACCGTTATTTTCGGTCTCTAGGGGTTTTGAAACGCGAAATTTTCTAGTCGGCACTTCCGGATTGTTTCATTGTATCAACCCTATAAGCGGGGTTCCTCCCTATGGGGGAGGGAGGAACCGCGCTAATAGTCAGTCTTGCACACCTTGTCCTCCGTTACAGAAGCTGATTCAAATATATAAAATAATATGTAATAATTGAGATAATAATAATAATATCATCCATGAAATAATAGAGACATGAACCATACAATTTTATAAAAAAAAAATGAAATTTCCTCCTCAAATTAAATAATATCAAATTTATAAGCACATAATCTGAAGATTATAATATACATTTAAAAAAAATAATGCAAAATCTTACAGACAATTGGATTGAAAATGGCTTATAGCCGAAACTTTTCCACGACAAAAATGTAATTAAAATACAAAACTATTGAAGACTTAATAAGCTGTTACCAACTACCTATATATACATACATATATATATATATATATATATATATATATATATATATATATATATAATTTATTCTTATAGATGACCCATAATATCAAAATTCTTTTTTATCCTAGGAGTCATGGGGTCATTAAAGCAGTCTTCCTTTATTACACCACTTTATTTATTGGGCCCGACATGTTTCGTGCATCTTTTCTTCGCACCTCTTCAGGGGCACTTCTACAACAAAATATAATTTTTTGAACCCATGCCTCCTAGGATAAAAAAGAATATATATATAAAGTAGAACCTCTCATATCCGACCATGACGGGACCGGGCCATGGTCGGCACGGCCAAAAGGTCGGATATTGGGAGGAGGAAAAAAAAACCTCATTCAAAGTTATAAAAAAAGCTATAATGTAATGTATGTAAGCATACTTTATTATAGAATTCAGTTATGGATTGTTGTTTTAATTTAGTTAATCTTGACTTTGCGGAAGTATCCTCCACTTTTTAGCCCACAATACATCCATTGCGGTTGCATTTGGATGTTGCTCGATTTATTAAAAAGCTACGTCGAAGGCGTCCTTAGCAGCAAAATGACCTGCTACGTCGTCATTGGTGGGTTCGTATTCGTCCGAGTCGATTTCTTCGTCCGCGGTTTTGATTTGGTCATTGTTAAGATATTCATTAGTAACTTCTGAAACATCAGCTTCAACAAGTCACTCTTCTTCAACAAATATAGAACAGTAGAAGATTACAGCACATTCCACATCAACAATCACGGCATTACTGACAGTCTGTGACAGGAAAACAAGCATAGTGTAGATGACTCACTCTTTCAAGTCTGAACAGGCTCGCCAACGGGGCACGTGTGAATCACAGACGGTCGGATATCGGAAGGAGTCGGTTATGGGAAGGTCGGATATGAGAGGTTCTACTGTGTATATATATATATATATATATATATATATATATATATATATTGATTACACAACATTTGTTCTAAAAACAAAACTCGGAGTGGTATGGTCCTTAAGGGCTTTTTGAGGTCGCTAATTACGATGAGTGGGTTCATCAGAATCAGATTCACGGTCATTTGAAGGTCAAAGAGAGAAAAAAAACCGTAGGAAATATCTGAATAAACTCATGCGTATGTTTTTTTAGGTCCCTGAGTCCGAATCCGTAGTTTGTTTGACATTTACGCCAATTCTAGAGGGCATTTGAAGGTCAAAGAGAGAAAAGAAAACCGTAGGAAATATCTGAATAAACTCATGCGTATGTTTTTTTAGGTCCCTGAGTCCGAATCCGTAGTTTGTTTGACATTTACGCCAATTCTAGAGGGCATTTGAAGGTCAAAGAGAGAAAAGAAAACCGTAGGAAATATCTGAATAAACTCATGCGTATGTTTTTTTAGGTCCCTGAGTCCGAATCCGTAGTTTGTTTGACATTTACGCCAATTCTAGAGGGCATTTGAAGGTCAAAGAGAGAAAAGAAAACCGTAGGAAATATCTGAATAAACTCATGCGTGTGTTTTTTTTAGGTCCCTGAGTCCGAATCCGTAGTTTGTTTGACATTTACGCCAATTCTAGAGGGCATTTGAAGGTCAAAGAGAGAAAAAAAAACCGTAGGAAATATCTGAATAAACTCATGCGTGTGTTTTTTTTAGGTCCCTGAGTCCGAATCCGTAGTTTGTTTGACATTTACGCCAATTCTAGAGGGCATTTGAAGGTCAAAGAGAGAAAAGAAAACCGTAGGAAATATCTGAATAAACTCATGCGTGTGTTTTTTTTAGGTCCCTGAGTCCGAATCCGTAGTTTGTTTGACATTTACGCCAATTCTAGAGGGCATTTGAAGGTCAAAGAGAGAAAAAAAAACCGTAGGAAATATCTGAATAAACTCATGCGTGTGTTTTTTTTAGGTCCCTGAGTCCGAATCCGTAGTTTGTTTGACATTTACGCCAATTCTAGAGGGCATTTGAAGGTCAAAGAGAGAAAAGAAA
This sequence comes from Gonocerus acuteangulatus, assembly GCA_946811695.1. Lineage (NCBI taxonomy): Eukaryota > Metazoa > Arthropoda > Insecta > Hemiptera > Coreidae > Gonocerus > Gonocerus acuteangulatus. The sequence continues at coordinate 11,957,598 of OX328129.1, read as the reverse complement.
ACCGTAGGAAATATCTGAATAAACTCATGCGTATGTTTTTTTAGGTCCCTGAGTCCGAATCCGTAGTTTGTTTGACATTTACGCCAATTCTAGAGGTCATTTGAACGTCAAAGAGAGAAAAAAAAATGAATTAAAAGATTCATTTCCTGGGCGGCAGGACAAGTCAAACAAACTACGGGTTCAGACTCAGGGATCTCAAAAACATACGCATGGATTTTTTTCAGATCTTTCCTACGGTTTTTACTCTCTTTGACCTTCAAATGACCTTGAATCTGATGTGATGATGGTTACCTAACCCGCTAATCGTAATCAACCACACCAAAAACATCTTAAGGACAACACCGCTCCGATTGTTTCTTATTTTTCAGATCTTTCCTACGGTTTTTACTCTCTTTGACCTTCAAATGACCTTGTATCTGATGTGATGATGGTTACCTAACCCGCTAACAGTAATCAACGACCCCAAAAACATCTTAAGGACAACACCGCTCCGATTGTTTCTTATTTTTTTTTTTTTAGATCAAATGTTGACCTGTGTTATTGTTTGGCACCCTATTCCGAAATTTCGAATTTATGTAAATGCGCTAAGATAGTTCAGCGCATCGGAAATTATTTTAGATTTTTCAGTTCCCCTTCTACCGAACCGAGATCTGAATATGCCTAGGGATGAAGTGAGTGCATAAATGATGAAGCCTCGGATAGGTGACAATGATAAACGGTCTTCCCTGGAACAATACATCAACCTGATTGTCTGGAACAAGAACAGAATATCTTCCATTCTCTATGTCTACCTTTGTTCGCGTTCTCCGTGTAGCGAACATAGATTAGGATTATATGGGTCACTTCCTTCGGGGTGCAAAAAATCGAAATTAATTTCCGTTCTAATAACCCCGCCATAGATATAGGGATAATCGGGTATTGATCAACAGAAAATTTTTTTAAAAAATTCCTCAAGCCGCCCAAATTTACCAATTGTCGATCTGTGAAATGTTTTTGAAAGCTTAAGTGCCTGACTTACTTACGGAAGGATGGGAGATAACTATTATCGTGTGAAATTAAAGAATGTGTTCAAAATGGCTCCTTCGCGCTAAAGCACATTTATTGTTTTTGACATAGAAATCAGGAACAATTAGATTCAAATCTGAATTAGATTAAAATAGTCAAGAAAACAAGAATTAAATAAATGGCTAGAAAATAAATTAATAAATAAAAGTAAAAGTAAGTTATTTTTTTAATTAATTGAGTGATTCATTTTTTTTATTGTATTCCAGAAAAAGGTGAAATGTATTCTTTTGGTTATTGTACCATTTTAGCACTTTCCTCCGAAGGAAAGTAGCTATTGAGGTTGCACTCATGACGGAATTTTTGAAAAATTTCTTCGAATCATTATCGATCCTACCTAGTAGACACCGAAAATGACCCCAGTTAATATTTATATCTATCTATCTATCTATCTATATATATATAGTTATATATGTGTCCGTTAACACGATTCAGGCCAGAGTTTTTGTTTTGTCGCCACGTAACTTGGTTAGTATATAGTATTCACCCATCAAACGATGGAGGGGGGTTTACTCCGGAGCCAAAGTAGTTATTTGCCCATAACAGTCGTAATTTTTGTTATATTTCAACGGTACTCGGTATTCGTTGTGGTCAACAGAAGAGAAAAATGTGTTTAAAAATACCAATAAACTAAATTGGTTAATTAGGAGGGGGGGGGGTTTACCCCGGAGCCAAAGTAGTTATTTGCCAATACCAGCCGTAATTTTTATTTTATATCATTCATCAAAATCAGTTGACGAAAATTTGAAGCTTTGTGTATTTATTTCGTAGTGTAGTACCACGCATAAACAAAACTCTGGAAGGAAATTAATTATAATAGTAATAATTGAAACAGGTGCTCATAATAAAGTCAAAAGAGCAGAAATATTTATGTTTTTATTTTATTTATCTATCTAGGATATTTTAAGCAAATTATTCAGGACTCGACAGTACCCAATTCTGAGGAAAGTGCTTAGTTATGCAGCTCCTGCGTGCCGGCTTTCATATTTTGCCGTACATGTTAGTGTTTTTCAAATATGTCAATGCTGTGTCAATATGTTGGCTGCCATCGGAAAGTATTTCTGTCAGGTCATGAGGAATGTCCAAGTTATGCCGTAACCGACAGTCTGTTAGAATATGTTTTACAGTAAGGTCTATGTTGCAAGTCGTACACTTAGCTTTGTCAGTCTTTGTCATCAGGTACCCATGAGTAATGTTTTAGACTAAATTCTTTTTATTTGAAATTTTTTAAAAATATATACGATTATTAAATCATGAATTTTTTCAATAATGATAATTGTTTAAAACTTTTTTCAGGTTCTTCAATAGTGGCGAAAAATATTCGAGAATAAAAGTGAGTACTGGTTTTTATTTTTTATTATTGTTTTGTTTAGCTATTTGCATTGGAAGAGGCTAAAAAAACATATTTACTTCTATAAATGCCCAAATTCATGTAACTCATATGTGACAGACTTTTATTTTTCAGTTTTTATAGAATGTTATTCCATGAAATGTTAGCAGCCTCTATCCATCCAGCCCTGAATGTGCGATGTACATATTATGTTAATCTTGAACAACATTGCTTCTAGTGACGTTGTGTCGGTGTACATAGAGAATGCAAAGCTGCTAATTAGCCTAAATGAGTGTTTCAAGGACACAATACCCCCCCCCCCTCTCACTCCTCGTTAAACTCTCTTCATTTCATCTCTAAACTCTCCATAAACTACAATCCTTATGAATAGGGAACGGATGCTCATGTAATATAAAATTCAAAATATGTACACATATATATAAGTACTTATAATGAAATATGTAATAACAAAATAGAAAATATTTAGTAAAAAAATACCTATAAAAACTCTATAAAATATTGAAAAGAAAAGCATAAATAACACAGGTCTACAACCAAAAATTTGATTTGATGATTTTGGCTAATCTCTATGTTTCTCGGTGTGCTGAGGCCGAGAATGAAGTCCGTTTTTCTCTATCACGTACAGATTTTTTTTCAAATCCATAGAACATAATATACCTGCTATACACATAAATTTGGTAAGAAGTAGGTTTTTTTTTTTTTTTTTTCCCAAACGATTTCTCTTTTTATAAACAGACATCTTTCACTAGGTGGTGTAGGCAATGACTCCCTCAGTAGATGTTGTAGGCCTGAGGGTGTCTAGGCACGACCTGTTCAGACAGGAACGTACTTCTTTGGTCTCAGATGTCTCCGTCTGAAGCTAAACGAGATTGAACCTGTTGTATCAGGAACTTGGAGCTAAATTTCTGTTCATTCTCTCAGTTCAGTAGTATCAACTGAAGTGAACACATTCATTGAGGTCCCTTAGTTGTGTCAAAGTGATTAAGAACGTATTTTAAGGTTTGAAAGTGCATTTAGACAAAATGTCTCATCGTCGTTGTGTTACCAGTCCAGACTACTTCTGTTTTATCTGTGGTGAGTACACAGTTAAGAAATACCAACGAAATATAACAGGTTTTGTCAAAAATTTATATTATGCATATTTTGGCTTGAGAATAGGAGATCAAAATAACGTGTGGGCTCCTCACAAAGTATGCCATAGCTGCGTAGAAAAACTTCGCTTATGGTACAAAGGAGAGTTAAAATCTTTCGGATTTGCTATCCCAATGATGTGGAGGGAGCAAAAAAACACGTTAATGACTGTTACTTTTGTAATTGTCATGTTCAAGGCTATAATTCCAAAAATCATAAGCTCATTAACTACCCTAATGTGGAATCTGCTAGTCGTCCGGTACCACACGGTCCTGGATTGACAGTTCCTCAGCCCCCTCGTGACTTGGGCAGTATAGATAGGGAAGCTAATAGAGAAGACTGTATGTCGGAGAGCGATGAAGTACACAGTGAGTTCAAAGCAAGCAGTTCAGAAGATGAACCTCAGCTTATTTCTCAACAGGAGTTGAACGACTTAGTGAGAGATCTTGGACTTCCAAAAGATGCAGCTCAGTTACTTGGCTCCCGTCTTAAAAACAAAAATTTATTACAGCCAGGCACTTCTTTTTCATGGTATCGACACCGTGAAGCAGTTTTTGTTCCTTACTTTGCTCTGGATGAGAATCTTATTTATTGCAAAGACATTCTTGGTCTGATGGGTCAATTTGGTATACAATATGACCCGATTCATTGGCGTCTATTCATAGACTCATCAAAGCGAAGTCTAAAGGCTGTTTTGTTGCACAATGGCAATACTTATGCTTCAGTTCCAGTTGGCCATTCGGTACATTTAAAAGAAACATACGAAAATTTGTCATTAGTTCTCGAACGAATTCATTATATTCAGCATAACTGGTTGATATGTGGAGACTTGAAAGTACTTACTATGCTCTTAGGTCAGCAATCAGGGTACACCAAGTTCCCTTGTTTTTTATGTTTATGGGATAGCCGAGACATAAATTCCCATTGGAACAACAAAGACTGGCCATCACGAGGAGCCCTGTCGCCAGGCCAAAAAAATGTAATTAGGAGAAATTTGGTTCCTTCTGACAAAATCCTGCTACCTCCTCTACCCATAAATCTAGGGCTGATAAAACAATTCTTAAAGTCTCTCAATAAAGAAGGTGAATGTTTTAAGTACTTATGCTCCAAGTTCCCACGATTAAGTGATGCAAAGCTAAAAGAGGGGGTCTTTGTAGGCCCAGATATTCGGAAACTTTTCACAGATCCACATTTCACTCAGACCATGAATGAGAAGGAGTAGGAAGCTTGGAATTCTTTTAAAGATGTTGTTGAGAAGTTCCTTGGTAACGTGAAGGATCCCAACTACAGAAGTATCGTGGAACGCATGTTGAAGGCATTTCAATTACAAGGTTGCAACATGAGTTTGAAGGTTCACTTCTTACATTCGCATGTGGACTATTTTCCGGAAAACTTAGGGGAAGTAAGTGAAGAACAAGGGGAAAGGTTCCATCAGGACATCCAGGAAATGGAACGTAGGGATCAGGGCAAATGGAACGTAAACATGATGGCTGACTATTGTTGGATGCTGCAGCGTGAATCATCTGAAGAGTCCTACAGCCGGAAACGAACACGGAAAAATTTTCAAGAGAAAAAAATACGTTTTCATAAAAATAATAACTAAATATGCCACTGTTAATTCTGAAGCTGTTATTTCTACACATTTATGTATTTTGTACAGTAAACAACATTGAAATAACTAAAAGATCATGGAAATAAATGAAAACTCTTATTCGCCAATTCTGTTTTCTTTTAATGGTAGTACCTCTGCCCTTACTTGAGATTGAACAATTTCCTTACGTGATAGAGAGGGACTGACCTCATGTTCGGCTTCAGCACGCCAAGGAGCATAGAGATTGACGAAAATCATCAAATCAAATTTCTGAAAGATTATTTTTGTAGACCTGTGTAATTAGTGCGAACTTTATTATGAATGTTTATTATAAATGTAAAGAAAAAGATTACTAAAACTGTATAACATATTGAAAAAAAAAAAACATAAATAAAAATTTGGAACTCAGTTTAAAAGGGGAAAAAAAGACGTTCAGAATTTCTACTGGTGAACATTATTTTGGAAAATTGTTTGCAACAACAAATTTAAATTATCAAACGTGAAATGACTCCGGGCTGTTTTCTTAAGGGGATTATACAATGGTGGGGTCACTTATTAGGCCAATTTATTTCTGGTGATTTTGCACCAAACAATTGTCCACACATGTCTGAGCGTTTCGTCCAATGCGCCTTAGGACCTAAGACATAAAATAAAATAGGTTAAAAATTTATTATTTTATATCTCCAGTTTTGAAAATAATATCGACATGAATCTTTCATTAGTTCATTTGTGTTCGAGAGTATGGATAATACAGTTGTTAAACAAGAATTTGTTTTATATCTTTTTTAAAACGCATCTGCTCCTAGACCAATAGCGCTGGGGAAGCTTCTTGGTTTCCCCTTTATTTTTTCTATTAAAAAAAAAAAAAAAATCAGTCCCGTAACAGGCCTTGAAGGCCCTGAGGGGCAGATGCTATAGAGGTATCTGATTCTTGACCATACGGCACACTAGGGAGATAGTGTGGTCAGTACTATGCTCCGGCCGCCTGATTTTCCCCTTGGCTGCTTCGACTGCTAGAGTCATTAGCTCCAACCAAGGTACCCATTATTAAATTAATTAAAGGCTGTGTTGGCCTAAGGACGGCCAGGGAGGCCGAATTCAACGAAGACACTAGAAGAAAAAATCTTTAGTGCTTGCTCGGGATTTGAACTCAGGCCTCCAGCTTATTAGTCCAGTGGTCTACCACTGAGCTGACCTCGCCCCCATTTTTTCTATTAAAAAAATAAAAATAATGTCAAAATATGTAGCAAAAATATGAATTTATGGCAGAATATGTAAAAATATGTATTTTTGACAAAATATGTAAAAGAAAAAAAGCTGTTTAAATGCTTTATAATAACTTAAAATGTGCAGAATTTGATCAACACTTACGATTTAAGAATCAGAAAAAAATATGTAAATACATGAGCACCCGTTCCCTAGTTATGAGTTTCTATGAATTTATCTTTATTTTTATTTATTTACTATATGTCACCCAGTGTGCCATGCTACACCTACTTTCTGTATCTGGAAAAGCGAAAATAAATTAGAAACCAAATAAGTCGAACCCGTGACCTCCGAAATGCGAGTCCTAGACGATTTTTACCTAGCCTATGACACTATGACAATTCGCGGTCTTGAAAAATAGCAATAAGAATGTAAACAATTGTTAAAAAGAGATTTTTTTTTCGGCAGCTTAGAACGCATTCAGGAGCTGCAATCTTTTGCAAAATTAAAAAAAAAAAAAAAAAAAAAAAAAAAAAAAAAAAAAAAAATCAAATTGTTGCAAAATTCAAACATCGTAAGTTCCTTACATAGTTGGTATCTAAAAAAAATTCCGTCACGCAGGAGCTGCATAACTAAGCACTTTCCTCAGAATTGGGTAGGTAGTGTCGATTGCATTCCTGAATAATTTGCTTAAAATAACCTATATAGATAAGGTATCAGCCTACATAGGTAAGGTATTAGTTCATTTTTACAACACTTCTTCCTTATTAGATACCCAGGACACATACGGCGTTTCGTTACAATACAGCAGAAATTACGACAGGTATGAGCAAATTAGTAATTTCTGTCCGGAGTAAACTCCCCCTAATAGTCAACCGATTTAGTTTATTTTTACAACAAATTTTTCTCTTCAGTTGACCACAACAAATACCGAGTTTCGTTGAAACATAACAAAAAATATGGCTGGTATTGACAAATGACTACTTTGGCTCCGGAGTAAACCCCCCGTCCGGATGGACCGATTTTGTTGGGTAACGAACTCGTTCAATCGTTTGATTGGTGAATACTATATACCAAGTTTCGTGGCCAAGTTTCTGGCCTGTATTGTGTTAGCGGACACATATATAACTATATATATATATATATATATATATATATATATATATATATATATATATATACATATATAAATTTTAACTGGGGTCATTTTCGGTCTCTCCTAGGTAGGATCGATAAAGATTTGAAGACATTTTTCAAAAATTCCGTCATGAGTGCAACCTCAATAGCTACTTTCCTTCGGAGGAAAGTGCTAAAAAAAAATAGGTTGCCCAAAAAATTAGTACACTGGGATTTTTCTTCTAAGAGACCAGGAATATATTACGAATTGCCTTATTTGAAGACGGGATTCATTTATTTCAATTTAAAGTATTAATACAATACAAATTATTATCTAGTATTTGGCACGTATGTTTTTACAACTATCTCTAACTTGGTTATTGTGGCGTATTTTCTTAGGCGCAAACAAGGATTTTTTACCGCGCATTATTACCTTGTATGGTAAAAATAACATATCTTCAAATAAATGTAGAAAGAAGGAATGAAAACAGTCCCTTTGGTAATGTTTCAATAAAAATCCAAATTATAATATCAAAAGTCAACGACAAATGTTTAGATATTTCTTACTGTGAAAAATGGAATTCCTGAGATTATTTTAAGCTTTACTGAAGGCGAGAAGGAAAAAGATTTTTTTTAAAAAATGCTTTAATAAGAAAACCTGTTGATGAAAAGGGGGAAAAAAAAACAGTTGAGCTGATATTTCCAGCTCTGAAAACCATTGTTCAAACACCTTTCAATAACAGCAGATTAAAGAATAATAACTCAAGAATAAAGAAGGTAATTTTTCAGAAAAGAGAAAAAGTCCGACTCTCAAGGTATTGTCTATACTTTAAAATTCTTCCATATAATTTTCTCTTTGAAAATATTGTTAACTTTTTATAATTTAAAGTTATTAGTATTGTATGAAATAGTTGCTCGTGGATTAACCAGTGTGCAGAGTTGGGCACAATTCTATTTATTATTATGAATACCTATTTGTTCGTATTTGCAAATACTTATAAAAATGAATTCGTATTAATAAGTGTAAATAAACGTTTATTTGTATTCACAAGTATAAATACATATAAAATTGTAGTCAGTAATTTTTTTGTAAATACAAATAATTTCACTGGAAAAATTAAAAAGAAATGAAAATTTTCATAAAACTAAGTGAATAAAAGAACACATTACAATCTATGAATACAAATGTATTCGCATTATAATTTGTGAATTTAAATTTATTCAAAAGGAAATTCATAAAATAATTTGTGAATTTTTGCGTATTGACGATAAATTAAAATAGAATTTAAGACAATTTTTTACACCTATCAGAATTTATTCTAAATTGGCGTTTTTTTTTGGGGGGGGGATGTTAATGTATGTAGAATATGGACGAGCTGAATTTAACACTAGATTTACCAGACCTGTGATTTTGACTGGTCGTGCAATTTCAATTCAAAATTCCTACTACATATAACATTTGCTTTCCTAAATGATGTTATGACATTAGTAGCTATAAGTAGAGAATACATTTAATGAACATAATGTTACTTTATATATATTAATAACAAATATATTTTTTGATTGAGAGGAGATCGTTGACCGTAGATGATGCAAGGTAGGGATTGTCGGGGTTCGGTCACTGCTACTTAATAAAACTACATTTTATCATAAAAATGGTTTTATTGTGCCGACGTTTCGGCTTGAACTTCAAGCCTTCATCAGGGCTGTAAAAAACAAGTAGGACGGATGTAATACTGAAATATACATATATATATATATATATATATATATATATATATATATATATATATATATATGCCTACATACACAAATAAACATACATATATACATACATATATGGAAAAAGACAAAAACATAAAATACTAGGACCCCCCCCACCCTCACCAACTCCTTTCTTCCTATGTTTCCCTGTATTAACTGTCAGAAATGATCCCGCATTTGTGAGGAATAGTTCTCTATCTTCCCATCGGTAAGCCCAAATTGTTATTTTTATATCTAATCTAATATGTAATCTGTTATTCTTATATCTGTTCTCCTAATAATCCAAACACTTCTAGGGCACATTGTTCTTCTATATATTACGTTTTTATGTTTTTATCTTTTTCCATATATGTATGTGTATTTGTGTATGTAGGCATATATATATATATATATATATATATATATATATATATATATATATATATAAATATGTATATATATATATATATATATATATATATATATATATATATATTTCAGTATTAGATCCGTCCTACTTGTTTTTTACAGCCCTGATGAAGGCTTGAAGTTCAAGCCGAAACGTCGGCACAATAAAACCATTTTTACGATAAAATGTAGTTTTATTAAGTAGCAGTGACCGAACCCCGACAATCCCTACCTTAAATATATTTTTTTTTTTATTGATATTTATTCCAGTACCAGGTCTGATAAATCTAGTGTTAAACATATCATCGCTACAAATGCAAAGTATCGAATGTGAAAATCACCACTTTTCAGAGCGGAAAGGCATTCATTCATAACTTTTATTTGGACAGTCAAATATTCGGCAGATTTTACCTTTTGATAGTGGAATAGAGTGATCTAAGATTCAAGAAATTGCCGTACCTAAGGGTGCTTTTACACTGGGATAGATATTCCAGGATATTTATATCAGAGAGAAATTGCGACTAATAAAAACCATGTAAAATTTATGTCTGACATAAATTGCTCATGGTTTACATTAGTTAGAATTTCTCTCTGACATAAATATCCTGAAATAACTATCCTAGTGTAAACGCACCATAAGTCCAGCAGAAATTAGTAAAGATTGACAATGAATGATGTAAGTTTTCACATTCGTTACTTTGCATTTGTATCGACGATATTATAAGCGTGCATATTTTAAATTTTGTATACCATTTGGTGTAAATTTTAATAGGTGCACAAAATTGCCTTCAATTTTATTTTAATTTATTGTTAAACGCAAAAATCCTTAATTTATGAATTTAATTTTGAATACATTTATATTTAAAACTTATAATGAGAATACGTTTGTATTCATAGATTTAAATGAGATATTATCTACTATGTATTTGTCAAATACCACTCACTCACTCACTCACTCACTCACTCATCTATCAACGCCCAGCCCAAACCGCTCGACAGAAAATTTTGAAATTTTGCATGGACACTCCCTATATAACGTAGGCGCTCGCTAAGAAACGATTTTTTGATATTCGTATTTTTAAGCATTTTTAGGGGGGTTTATTTATTTAAATTTTAACGTCCATTTATTATTAACTACGAATTTTAGGACGGGTTATCTATAGGTTACCACCCTTTTCTAGCCAGGATAGGGGTGATGCCTTTTCTTTTTTCGAAAGAAAAGCCACCACCCCTAGTGGGAATCGAACCCACGACCTTTGGCACGGAGTGTTTAAAGTTTGAGGGGGGTTTAAAGTTTGAGTTGGTTAGAGAAGGCAAGCCTAGGCAGCCTGCGTTGCTAGGACGATAAAGAACAGCTGTTACCTTACATTATCTATCTCATAGTTTTATTTCTAATTGAGGGGGGGGGATAAAAAGAGTACAAATTATAAGCAAAATGGTTGGTGAGTTTTAAGCCTAGCAACTAACGGGAAGGGGGAATCCTAAACTGTAAGTCTACCCAAACCTTAAAAATAAGAACAGAACTTTTTTTGATACTTGATTTTCTTAAAACAATCTCTCAGCCAAATAGTAGTTTCTGGCAGCTGGCAGCGCTGTGCAGGTAGTTCCAGCGTTTTACAGTTAGATTACTTCTCATTTCTTTGACACTGTGAGCAGTAGTAAAAATGTTAATTGTAGAAAAGTAACCGATTTAAAAAAGATTCTTATAAACATGAATTCATTACTTTTTACATCATACAGCCTTTTCCGGGACATTGATAAAACTGGGCGGGACACCGAAACAATTGCAAAATACCGGGATAGTCCCGGTCAAACCGTGATGTATGGCATATCCTTAGGTTTTCCAGGCGAGGTAATAATATCCGGAACCCTTGCACAGCCTCCTCGCCTATAACCTTGGTAATACTCGTAAATATATTAGGTGTTACCATATGACTTCTTGGAAACATAAACTTCTAAATTTTAACGCCCATTGAATAAAATATAGTATGACGGGAACCGTGCTGTAATAAACTGCACAGAATTGTATAGTAACGAAATTTTAATGAAACATTATTTAACGCAATATAATAACTACTTATCTGCCGTGACGAAGCACGGGTATTCAGCTAGTCTACTAAACATTTGTCAAATACCACTCACTCACTCACTGACCTATCATCCCCCAGCCCAAACCACTCCACAGAAAATTTTGAAATTTTGCATGGACACTCCCTATATAACATAGGCACTCACTAAAAAAGGATTTTTTGATATTCGAATTTTTAAGTATTTTTAGAGGGGTTTAAAGTTTGAGTTGGTTAGAGCAGGCAAGCCTAGGCAGCAAGCGTTGCTAGGACGATAAAGAACAGCTGTTACCGTACATTATCTATTTCATAGTATTATTTTTAATTAACTAGGCGCATTCCACAGAAAGGTGATTAGTTTACACCGCATTACTAAAGATTGTTCTTAAATTGATCATCATCATCATCATATGTGGCACGACGTCCCGTCACCGAGACTGGGCCTCCTCTAAGAGCCTCCGCCAGTCGGCTCTGTCTTCTGCTGCAGCTCTCCAGTTCCTAACGCCAAGCAGAGTTCTGACATCGTTGGATACGCTGTCCAGCCATCTGATCCTCGGCCTTCCTACTCGTCTTGTGGAGTGCAGGTCCTCGGTCATAACTTTTTTAGGTATTTCCGTGTCATCCATTCTGGCTACATGCCCTGCCCACCTTAGCCTTCCAAGCTTGATGAAGGTAACAATGTCGAGGTCGGCAAATAGAGTGCGGAGTTCCCTATTTTTCCTTCTTCTCCACACTTCACCTATCTTTACTGGGCCATAGATCCTCCTGAGGACTCCTCACTCAAACACACTTAGCATCCACTCATCACTTTTGGTCATTGCCCAAGCCTCTGAGCCATATGAAATAACTGGCCTTACGAGGGTCTTGTATATACTCAGCTTGGTCTTCTTCGAGAGGAATCTACTTCTAAGGTGTCGGCCAAGTCCATATACACATCTATTGGCAGCAGTGATCCTTCTCTGTATCTCCTGAGTTACCTCATTCTTGCTGTTCACTTCAGATCCAAGGTATATGAAACTTCTCACTCTCTGGAACTTGAAAGGTCCAACTTCAAATGGGGAGCCCAGATCAACCTCACCACCAACTCTCAGGTACTTAGTCTTTTTTTCGTTGACTTCTTAAATTGATAATACCAAAAAATATTTATAAATGAAAAGTTATAAACTCTTATGTTTTAGAACTTTCCTCCGAAAGAACTATTCATGTTTTTATTTTATTTATTTAGGTTATTTTAAACAAATTATTCAGGATTGGAGTCTACTCAAATTCTGAGGAAAGTCTTTAGTTATGCGGCTCCTGCGTGACGGACTTTTTATAATTGGATATTGAGGCCCGGAGGCCTTGAGCGCTCCATGAGTTGAACACCCGAATTTGAGAGAAAAACTTGTAGGTACTTGAATCATTCTGATTTCGGTAACATTTTTGAAGTATTTTTGTGTGCTGAGTCGAATGATACTACTACCAATTCGGTAGAATAATTATTTCGGAAGATAAACGGGTTTTATGCCACGAAACATCTGAAAAACAGCAAGTATTCAATTTAAAAAAGTCATATTTTACTCAATGGATGGAGAGATGTGTAATTCCTAATGTATGAGTCGAATAAATTAACAACCAATTTAATACTGGTAACTGTTTTCGACGTATTCCTCTTTATTAAAATATGCGTTGATAATCCATAAATTTAACAGTTTCACCCGAGATAGTTGGTGGATCTCACTGTTAATGTTCAGTTACTTGCAATCGCAAAAGATTCAACAACTATCTGCAGATAATAATAACGGTAACGTAGTTTTTCGGAAAATAATCGCATTGCTACCTAAAAAAAAATCAGTTTATTAGGCTGTGTACAAATACGGTCGAGTACGGCGATGAAATTTATAGGAAAGCAACTCCATTATATGTAAACTTAGGTGAATCTAAGCGGAGACCATTGGCGTATATAAGGGGGGGGGGCTTAGAGGGTACAGCCCCCTCCCCTGAAATCGGTAAAAATGTGTCATAAAAACCTTAAAAATAAATTAAATAAGATCTTTCAGTTCAGAAAAAATAATTTCTTTCAGGTGTAATAGCGTTTTATTTGGCTAACTATTCCAAGTTATAGATTGTTAGTATTCGATATCCCTATAATGCTCTCAGCCCCCCCCCCGAAATTCTCCCAGCTCCTCCGAAATTATTTTCTAGATACGACCATGGCGGAGACCATAGTTAATTAAGCCCCGCTTTTGTTTTCTAAACCGAATAAACTCAGGATATTTGAGTTCTGTTACATACATCTTCACAACCTGAATGTACCAAGTTTATTGTATATTTTGGCAAAGAAATCATTTCTTTAAAAAAACCTATATGACCAAAACTGCAAAACCTACTTGCAGACAGTGTAACTTAACTCTAAAAGTTAAACACATATTGGCAGAATGTAGAAGACGTGATTACTTACAAATACCGCACGATATGACTGAACTTTTGAAACAGGGTAGCCAATTGATAAACACTATTTTTCAACATCTAAAACACACACAGCTATACAAAAAGATTTAATTTTAGACTCTAAAGCTACTTCTGATATCTGGTAGCATTGGTGAAAAGATAATTTTCATTATAATTATCGTGATTTATGTGTGTGAGTGTATGCACTTGCATATAAATCTGTTATGTATATACCTAGTAATGTTTTAGTATATATAATAGTGTACATACTTATAATTGTTATATTAATTTGTAAAATACTTTTATTGTAAATTAATGTTTTTACTTCACATGAAATATCTATAAGAAATTGTAATAACTGTTTAATAATAAAAACAGATTTGTAGTTACCGAGCGAATTATCTGCGTTATGAGAGTCTTAATCTATATCTATATATATAAAAATCACGTGTCTGTCTGTTTTTCTGTTTGTTTGTTCCTTATACAAATCCACACCGCTTGACCGATTTTGACCAAACTTGGAATAATGGTAGGTCTTGGTACGAGAAATCTCCTAGGCTAGGTCAAAAAAATCTACCAGCTGTCTGTCTGTATGTTCGTCCCTTATACAAATCCACACCGTTCGTCCGATTTTGACTAAAGTCTGTACACTTGTGGATCTTAATCTGAGGAGTGTCGTAGGCTAAGTCAAAAACGTCTACCAGCTGTCTGTATGTATGTTTGTCCCTTATACAAATCCACACCGTTCGTCCGATTTTGACTAAACTCGGTACACATGTGGATCTTAATCTGAGGAGTGTCGTAGGCTAAGTCAAAAACGTCTACCAGCTGTCTGTCTGTATATTTGTCCCTTATACAAATCCACACCGTTCGTCCGATTTTGGCCAAACTTGGAATAATGGTAGGTCTTGATACGGCGATTGCCATAGGCTAGGTCAAAACGGCTACCATCTGTCTGTCTTTATGTTTGTTCTTTATACAAACCCACACCGTTTGACAGATTTTGATCAAACTGGGCACACAGGTTGGTCTTGATCAGGGGAGTGTCATAGGCCAGGTCAAAAACGTCTACCAGCTGCTGTATGTATGTGCTTTTTTTTTTTTTTTTAAATAAAAATCCACACTGTTAGACCGATTTTTACCAAACTTGGCATACATGTATGTCTTGATACGGGGGGGGGGGGGTGTTATAGGTTAGGTCAAAGTCGTCTAGGACTCCCAGTTGGGAGGTCACGGGTTCGAAACAGTTACAGATTCGTGTTATTTGATTTTAATAATACTTATTTGGTTTCTAATTTATTTAGGCTTTTCTATAAGCAGAAAGTAGGTGTAGCATGGCACGCCGGGTAACAGCTAGTCTACTATATATTTGTCAAATACCACTCACTCACTCACTGACTCACAGATCTATCATCGCCCAGCCCAAACCGCTCGACAGAAAATTTTGAAATTTTGCATGGACACTACCTATATAACGTAGGCACTCACTAAGAAAGGATTTTTTGATATTCGAATTTTTAAGTATTTTTAGAGGGGTTTAAAGTTTGAGTTGGTTAGAGCATGCTCGCCTAGGCAGCATGCGTTGCGATAACAGCTGTTACCTTACATTATCTATTTCATAGTATTATTTTTAATTGAGGTTAATTTCAACTATGAAGGCAGTCCTTGAATTACTAGAAATAAAATGTGATTTTGTCCCTCATAGAGTTTACGCCCTGGTGATGGCCCATCCGAGGTAATAATATCCCGAACCACTTGACACAAAAATTTGAAATTTTGCACGGACAATACGTTTAGAGTGTAAACACTCGCTAAGAACGTTTTTTTTGATATTCAGATGTTTAAGTACTTTTAGGGGGGTTTGAATTATTAAGAAGTTCCTCATCGGCTCAAAAATGATTCGATTTTGATGACATTTGGTACAAAAATCTTTCTTCTCATTTAAAAGGTCAAGTTCATTAACCAGTTGAATCCGTTTACTGGAACATGGTTTTTGGAGCGAAATTTGTGCGAAAGATTCCTTAACGTAGGAAAACGAATGAAGCCATTTTTTAAGCGTGTTCTGTAGCCATTTACCAGAAAAATTGATAGAAATACTTTTCAAAACTAATTTTCTGTTTGGGTATTCAGAAACGAAGTATATGGAAAAAAATTGTATGAATGGTGATACAAAGTTTTCGGATCTCAGTATGTTTTCTAAAATATCTCGAAAACGGTTGGGAACTCGTAGTAAGTGGAAGGCGGCTATTCGAAAGGTTACTAAATTCTCTACAATAAGATTCTGTTGTAGTGTTCGGTGAGGCGATATCAATCGAAGAGATAAGTGCTTAAAACTTCAAATTTGTTAGTTTTATGTTTTTCAACGTGTATTTGTCTCTGATTACCTAACTTTTTAAGCGGTTGTTGTATTTTTTTTTTTTTTTTTTTTTTTTTAATTTTTACGTCCATTTATTATTAACTACGAATTTTAGGATTTTTTTTTTCCAACGGAAACAAGCACGGTTACCTCCACATGGTGTTTCCTGGGTTACTTTAAAGTCCGTGCAATAATAAGCTATACACAATTATGTAGTAGCGTTAATTTTGATCATATCTTATTTAACTCAATATAAAAAATACTAATCGGCCGTGGTGAAGCACGGCTATTCAGCTAGTAGATAAATAAATAAATGGAAAAGCAATATTAGAGCAGTATTCTAAAGGTAATTTAATACAAAAAAAAGTCCGTCACGCAGGAGCTGCATTACTAAGCACTTTCCTCAGAATTTGGGTAGTGTAGACTGCTTTCCAGAACAATTTGCTTAAAATATCCTACATAAATAAAATAAAAACATGAATAGTTCTCTTTTAAATTTGCAATGAGTAACTGATCAATTATTAATTTGCTTCCAGAGTTATGTTTACACATGGTACCTATTACACTACGTAATAAATACAAAAAACCTCATATTATCGTATTTTGATCTAACGCAGGAACAGGATACAGTCACTCTTGTGGTAGAAAGCGCTCCTTGCGGCGGCTTTGTGAACCTACGTCTGGCGGGCTTTTCTATTGAAATATATTACAAATTAAACCCCCGCTTTCCGATTGACCGATTCAGCTCATTTTTACAACACTTCTTTCTCATGAGTTACCCACGACGTATACCGCGTTTCGTTACAATACAGCAGAAATTACGACCGGTATGAGTATATTAGGAATTTGGGTCCAGAGTAAACCCCCCCTAATAATGAACGGATTTAGTTTATTTTTACAAGACATATTTTCCTGTAGATTACCACTACGAATACCGAGTTTCGTCGAAATATACCAAAAATCTCTGCTGGTAGTGGCGAATTGGTATTGTGGGTCCGGAGTAACCCCCCCCCCCCCCCTCCTAATGAACCTATTTATTTTTTTTCACAACACATATTTACCTGTGGATTACCACTACGAATACCGAGTTTCGTCGAAATATACCAAAAATCACGGCTGGTAGTGGCAAATTGGTATTGTGGGTCCGGAGTAAACCCCCCTTCTAATGAACCGATTTAGTTCATTTTTATATCTCACTTTTCTCTCTATATTACCACTACGAATACCAAGTTTCGTTGAAATTTAACAAATATTACGGCTGAAATAGTCAAATTAGTGTTTTGGGTTCGGGGTAAACCCCCCCCCCCCCCCCCCTTCCGGTGGACCGACTTTGGTGGTTAACGAACTCGTTCAATTGTTTGCTAATTGAATGCTATATACCAAGTTTCGTGACGTAAAAACAAAAACTCTGGCCGCTATCGTGTTAACAGACACACACATATATATATATATATATATATATATATATATATATATATATGTATATATAAATTTTAACGGGGGTCATTTTCGGTGTCTACTAGGTAGGATCGATAAAGATTTGAAGAAATTTTTCAAAAATTCCGTCATGAGTCCAACCTCAATAGCTACTTTCCTTCGGAGGAAAGTGCTAAAAAGATCGTTCAAACGGGGTTAAACACTTTGATCCCGTGAGGCATTAGCGGGTTTCCTTTTTAAAAATCCTTTAGATATAATTTGAATGGTTAACTATATTCAGAGTTTACCAGGGGATAAGAAATCTAATAACGTAGGATTATTGACGAAAACGGGGCGGCGAACTCGATTTAGTGCGATGCTTAAATCTGATATTCTGATGTTATGGGAGCCGGTGCAAGCTACTTGCGCATATTATGTAAGAGTAAAAGTGCATCTTTATAGCCATCGGGGAGAGAGAAATGGCCTATTCGCGTGATCCCGGCGTTGATCCTACCCGATTCGTGCTTGATTCTCATGCATATTCATCGACATATTATGCAGGCAGATAAATCTATTTCCTCGTTGCATTTCTTGCAACAGAATGCAATCCATTTGGCGCTGTAAGGGGGGGTTTTAGCACACTCCGTAGGCTACTAAGGTTGTACTCATGGAAGAATTTCTTCAAATATCCGGGGAGGGGGTGTCAATTCAAACAATTGTAATAAATGCCCATGCCATCATGGGATATTTTTCAAAATTTTCATGAATAGCTATAGATTAGATGTTCTGGAATTAATTTTTTCAGATTTTTTTTTTTATCAAATTATTGATTTTTGCCATGGTACTTCTGATATCAGTTTTGAAAATCCTTCTTATTTTACTTTCTTAGTTGGTGCCAAAGTCTAGCTTGCCGTAACGATGTGCAGTCCATACACAAGTGTTTTACATCTAATCGCGGGCATTCAGGCCTTTGGCGCCCAACCAGGTGTTAGACTATTGTGAACGTTTCTTAATCGCATTATCACCGCGTAATTTTTTTTTTTTTTTTTTTTTTTTTTTTTTTTTTTTTTTTTTTTTTTACGGCGCATCTACATCTTGGTCATTAGCGCCGACATCCAGGGTGCAGCGATGAATTTTCACAGCGAGCCCTGAGATGAGAAAATTCCTGCTGGAGGTGGGAATCGAACCCACCATCTCCCGCTAATGAATCCGAGGCGCTAGCCACTAGACCACGGGAGACCCCTATCACCTCGTAATGTCGTTACTTAGCTTTAACTTGTTAAATATTTTGTGCATTAGACTAAAAAAAAAAACAAAAAAATACTACGTTCATATTATGTTTTTCTTATTTGGGGTGTCCTTTGTATTTAAGACATTTCATACGGATTATAAAATATCACAGGAATTCCAAAAAAAAAACAAAAAAAAAAACGAAAATTCACTAAAACTGCACAGCCAGCCGGAAAATCAATCGACGAAGTGTTTGTAATGTATTACTAATTGTAAATTGGCTAACTGACTCTAACCCCGAATCAGGATTAATTAAATTGTAGTAATTAGAAGGGATTGTTTCGGCCATCAGGGTAATTGGTTTTGGCTGGACAACCAATCTAATGTAGTACACCAGTAATTCTCATCAGCATCATACATATAATTACATTATAAATCAATAGAGATATAACAATCGGGGTAAAAGTTTTTAGTTTAAAATGTTCAAATATGCATTTTCTTTATATATATATATATATAATTCTTAGTTAATAATAATGGACGTTAAAATTTAAATAATATATATATATATATATATATATATATATATATATATATATATATATATATATATGTATATATATATATATATATATATATATATATATACATCTTTCTTAGTTTATAATAATGGACGATAAATTTTAAATAATATATATATATATATATATATATACACACACATATATACATACATACATAGATATAATAAAAATGTAACGAATCGCTGTCTGTGCATGGAAGATATTTGAGAAAAAAGATTATTGGGGGCCTTTATCAACGCAATAGCACCAAAAACAATAATATTCGAATTTTTGTCAGTGCGTTTGTGCACGCTAATCTCAGAAACGGCTTATCCGATTTAGATGCGGGTTTCACTAATATACAGTGGTAAGCTTTAACATTTAGTGTTTGTTTCACGTCAATAGGTTAATACATAAAAACGTATTTATTTTCTGCAGTGTTCGTCCATGAGGCTTTTGTCATTCGTTTATAATGCGTTTAGTAATGTGCAGGAAAATGTTCTTAATATTTTTTTTTATTTTTTTTTCCTAAGGCAAATTCAACCACACGGGTCATTGTTGCCTTCTGAAATTTAAAGCCTTGTATTATATATATATATATATATATATATATATATATATATATATATATATATATAAACCTGAAATTATTGCATAAGTAAATCAAAATTAATTAGAGGAAAAAATAATAATGAGAAAAAAAAAAGTTGTTGAAAGCAAAATACACTAATATTGAAACTAATGATCTGAAATGTTGTATATTTTAATATTTGAATTATTAATTTTTTTTTGTAAATAATTGCTTATTATATTTTATTAAATAGCTCAGTGGCTCTCAAAAAATTCAACTTCAAAAATTCAGGCTTGATTCATGGTCGTCTCCAACAGAGTTGTTAAAAATGTAATCCCCATTCCCATTACAAATTCCCATTCCTTTTGAAAAAAAGTAATTGCCATTCCCATTCCCATTACTGTAATGGGAATGGGAATTGCCATTACATTTTGCAATTACAAGTAATGGGTACTGTTTTTTAAGATTCCCATTACTTGTAATGGATAAAAGTAATTGCAATTTCCATTACAATTACAGGAATTGGAACATTACATGTCTGTAATTGGATTACATTTCATTAGATAGTCCGAGTTAGAAAAATTGTATTTTTCAAGGGAGAGGAAGCTTTTATGCATTTTTTTTTTTTTTTTTTTTTTTTTTTTTTTTTTTTTTTTTTTTTTTTTTTTTTTTTAAACCTGGTTTGTTACTTATACAAATTCACACCGTTAGACCGATTTTGATCAAACTTGACACACAGATAGGTCTTGACCCGGGGAGTCTCGTAGGCTAGGTCAAAAACATCTACCAGATGCCGGTCTGTATGTTTGTTCCTTATACAAATCCACAACGTTTGACCGATTTTGACCAAACTTGACACACAGATAGGTCTTGACGGGGAGTTTCGTAGGCTAGGTCAAAAACATCTACCAGCTGCCGGTCTGTATGTTTGTTCCTTATACAATTTCACACCGTTTGACTGATTTTGACCAAACTTGGCACACAGACAGGTCTTGACCCGGCGAGTCTCGTAGGCTAGATCAAAAACATCTACCAGCTGTCTGCCTATGTGTTTGTTGCTTATACAAATTCACACCGTTTCACTGATTTTGAAAAAACTTGACACACAGTTACATCTTGATCCAGAGAGTGTCGTAGGCTTGATCAAAAACGTCTACTAGCTGTCTGTCAGTATGTTTATTCTTTATACAATTCCAAACCGTTAGTCCAATTTTTAACTAAAGTGGCAGATGGGTAGGTCTTGATCGGGGGAGTGCACGGGTTCGAAACTGTGAACCCGAACATCTACAGATTTGCGTTATTAGATTTTTTGAACTTTTTGGCTCATAAAATTCCAGAACACATACCACGATTGAACTAAAATCTGTAACTTTCGAGCTTTATCGACCGTTCAAATTGGTTTATATTATTATTGGATAAATATTCTTTGGCATGTCGTGAATACGAGACGTTTCCCATGCAATGTAGTTTGACAATGCAAATAGCTCCTAATCATAAACAAGCAGTACTTCTTTCTTATTATTGTACCTCCATCCTAAAGGTGATATTGTAGAGTTGATATAGAGGGTAGTATTATGAAGGGTATTGTAGGTAATATTAGGAAAGATATTGAAGGTGGTATACCCTTCCTAATTCCACCTTATAAAACCTTTCAAATACCACCTTCAATATCCTTCCTAATAATAGCTTCTATTTTCTTCTTAATATCACCCTTTATAACCATCCTAATACCTCTTTTCTTGCCCTTCCTTTTACTACCGTCTATACCCTTCCTAATACTTCTATATCTTCCTAATAAAACCACTTTCTATATCCTTCGTAATATCATCTTATTGTTAATGAGCAAACATTTATAATATATGAATGTATTAATGAATACATTGGTATTCACAAGTTATAATGTGAAACATTTGTATGTCTATATTGTAATTATTTTTTTTTTTTTAGTAATCACAGATTTTGTGAACAATTACACTTTTCCCTGTGATTTTATTTGTATTTACAGAAAAATTTGTGAAAGAAAATTCATTTGTACTTATATATTTAATATACTTATATAAATAAATTCTATTCACACCTATGTAATACGACTTTCTTTATATTCGTATTAAGAAATATGTAAATTTAGAATAACTTCGTATTTTTATTTCTAAATAAAATTGTACTCATCAGTGGCGATAGAGCAATCTGAATTGTATAAATATAATCTCGAAAATTCCAGTTTGTTTAAAGTTTCAAATGATTTTCCGCAAGAAGAAATTGAATTGATTGGAATCTATGTTTATATATATATATATATATATATATATATATATATATATATAATTTTTTTTTTTTTTTTTTTTTTTTTTTTTTTTTTTTTTTTTTTTTTTTTTTTTTTTTTTTTTTACGGCGCATCTACATCTAGGTCATTAGCGCCTGGAATCTATGTTCTCGTTATTCTCTCACAAAAAGTGGGTCCCGTAAAATTAATTTATACTCAACTTAACCGTGAAAAGTCAGTAATAGTAGTAAAACAATTTTTTATTTCAAAACTGATTTGAGAGTTGTTTTTAGCACATTCAAAACTCCTGTATTCAAATTTTGGGAGGATAACAATAATAAAAAAAAAATGTATTCAAGGTTCACTACAACTATAATCTCCCTTTCCCTCAAGAACAGACAGGTCTGTGAGCCAAGTTTGGTCAAAATCGGTCAAACGGTGTGAATTTGTTTAAGGAACAAACATACAGACAGTCAGCTCTTAGCTTTTTTAGACCTAGCCTACGAGACTCCCCGGGTCAAGACCTATGTGTGTTCCAAGTTTCGTAAAAATCAGTCAAACGGTGTGAATTTGTTTAAGGAACAAACATACAGACAGACAGCTGGTAGGTGTTTTTGACCTAGTCTACGAGACTCGCCGGGTCAAGACCTATCTGTGTGCCAAGTTTGTTCAAAACTGGTCAAATGGTGTGAATTTGTTTAAGGAAGAACCATACAGACAGAGAGCTTTTAGCTGTTTTTGACCTAGCCTACGAGACTCCCCGGGTCAAGACCTATCTGTGTGCCAAGTTTGGTCAAAATCGGTCAAACGGTGTGAATTTGTATAAGTAACAAACCAGGTTTAAAAAAAAAACAAAAAAAAACTATCTAATGAAATGTAATCCAATTACAGACATGTAATGGACATTCCCATTACTCCATTCCAATTCCTGTAATTGTAATGGAAATTGCAATTACTTTTTTCCATTACAAGTAATGGGAATCTAAAAAAACAGTACCCATTACTTGTAATTGCAAAATGTAATTGCCATTCCCATTCCCATTACAGTAATGGGAATGGGAATGGCAATTACTTTTTTTCCATTAAAAGTAATGGGAATCTAAAAAATCAGTACCCATTACTTTTAATTGGAATATGTAATTGCAATTCCCATTCCCATTACAGTGATGGGAATGGGAATGGCAATTACTTTTTATGTAATTTTTAGTAAAAACGCCTGGATTCCGATTTTTGACAATGTCTAGTGTGTGCCCAAGGCGAATTCCCATTAAAACAGGAAAGTAATTTGAAAAGTAATCATTACTCAAAGTAATCATTACATTACAACTCTGGTCTCCAAGTATGTCACAGAGAGGACCATGAATGTCCATTTGGTTCCGAGCGGATTCGTAGGCTCTGCATTCAGTAAAAATGTGTTTGATAGTAAGATATTCGCCACAAGCTCTGCATTCAGGCCTTAATTATTTTTTAAACAAATATGCATGAGTGAGATTAGTGTGTCCAATTCTAATCCTCGACAGAACCACCTCATCTCGCCTAGTGTCTTGAGATGAGGTTCTCCATGCCGAGGTTGTGGATTTAATCTCCCTCAACTTATTTTCTCTATTTTGGAACCATTTATATTACCATTTATGTTTCCAGAGTTGTTTGTGTGTCCATGTAGCCCCAACATTTTTATGACTTTATAAACGGTGTACTTGTTCCAAAATTGGCGCGATTATTGGATGTGTTTCATAAAGGTTACACAGGGAGAACAATCAACTTAGTGAATCCGAAAAAAGTAGTTTTTTTTTTTGGTTTGGAAGGATGAATAACAATTGCGCTGATTTAAGTGCTCATGGGCCGATGAAACGTTAAACTGAAGCAACAGGAAACCGATTTAACGAATATCTTGAGACCCCGTTTCCTGAAGTAAATGAAAATAAAGATTCATGAAACGCTGTGCGCACCAACCTATGGTTATCTATCTATCTGCTTAAGCAACTTCAGTTTCATATTTGACCAAACCAGTTTCATGAAAAAGGTTTCTGCAGCATGCACCGCTCCTTAGTGTTAACTTCTCAGAGGCTGCTGGTTTTAAGGTAATACAAGTTTCAAATTATATACAGATATTGACATAGTGTGGTTATATTAATTTAAATAATGGAATAAGAGGGTTTAATGAGAAGTTAAAAAGTCCTGTATTTTTCTTCTAGTGATTTGAAAATTGCCTAAATGCCGAAACCTAATGTGTAAGGAGAGAAAATAAATAAATGAAATATTTGTGGTTTAAGGTGATGATCCTAATAAGGATTTTTAATTAAGCTGGACCTCAGAATTTTCTTTTGGAGATAATAAAGATATCATGGAACTAATATATAAATGTTAATGAATTTAAATTCTTGACCTATTTGGAAGTTCCATCCTCACCTCCAGATTAGTGTTGTTAATAGCGAGCCCTGACTAGAAGCTTCAGGCCTGAACCTAACCTCTACAGCCCGAGCACTGAAGGCTCGGGAGTGAGGCTTCAGCCTAACCTTATCAAGCCCTGAAGGTTCTCCATCAAGCCTTGAAGGCTCGGCCTTGGAGCCCTGGGAAGGTAGAGCTTTGGCAAGCACGGTTATAGTAGTATAGTAAGTAGTAGTACGACAGTGTTGCCATCACCGTCTCAAAGAAGAGTTTATTTTTTAGGAAAAGTTACTATTTTTACCCAATTAGTGATCCATATAATTAGTTTATCAATGAAATGGCGAATTTAAATGCCAGCGAATAATTTCAATGTGGCGGAAAGAATTTAGGACGAATCTACTAAAGTATAATTCATGAAACAGCTGTTTGTCCGCCGTCCGCCATTTTGGAAATGAAAAGTAAAAGGCTTCAAAGCATGCGCCTTCTCCCGAGCCGAGCCTTCAAGGCTCGCGCCTTCTACTAAGCCGAGCCTTCAAGGCTCGCGCCTTCTATCGAGCCCTGTCCAAGCTCTGAGAGCTCGAGCTTTTAGGAGCCGCGCCTTCTAGCCTCAAAGGCGCGCTCTTTTACAACACTACTCCAGATTCGTCATCAGATAGACGTCAAAGGCAGATAAGAACCGCGCTAAAAGATGGTCCATTCAATAATCCATCAGAGCTGAACAGCTGACAATATCCTTCCCCTTAATATCAGGGATCTTGAGGAATATCGCAATATCACGATAACTGCTACATTCAGTATCTTATATCGAGTGGAAAATCGGGTACGGTTTATCTCGGGATATTAGCTACGTTCAATGGTCAGACCTTTTTTATTATTTGATGTCCCTTTTTTATCTGCCGTTCATTTATATTGAGGGGGCGAGGTTAGCTCAGTGGTAGAGCACTGGACTAATAAGCTGGAAGTCCTGAGTTCAAATCCCGAGCATAGTACTAAAGATTTTTTCTTCTAGTGTCTTCGTTCGTGGGTTGGTTTTGGCCTCTCTAACCGTCCCTAGGCCAACCCAGCCTTTAATTAATTTATTAATGGGTACCTTGGGTACTATTGACTCTAGCAGTCGAAACAGCTAAGGGGAAAACCAGGCGGCCGGAGTATAGTACTGACCACACTATCTCCCTAGTGTGCCCTATGGTCATGAATGAGATACCTGTATAGTATCTGGCCCTCAGGGCCCGTTACGGGACTGTTTTTTTTTTTTTAATTTATATTGAGTTCGAGTTATTTCTAAGTCCGACTCATGGGAACTGTGTCATCTTAGCGCGTTTCCGTTCTTATCCCTAGCGTCATTTGGGAAGCTTTGAATAGAAATATTTAATGTTTTGTCTTAATCAATCGTGAAAAATTAAACAGATGTAAAAAGTCCGACCCAGTCATCCTATAAGTTTACCGCTAAGAAAAGAAACAGTTAGTTCCCTGACTTTTTTTTTTTTTTTTTTTTTTCATTTTAATACTTCTTGCCATTTTCCATCGCCGTTTTTTTTATTAACCCAGAGTTATTTTAGAAATATATAAATACAAATGTATTGACCTCTCTTAACGCGCTTTAACAAGTTCTTAATATTTTTCTCCTGCCCTGGACTTTATATAATTACGGATTCGTCAAAAAAAGCAAATAAAACCTCGAGAAAATAGTTGATAGGAAGGAGAGAATCTCCAAGGCCGTAGTCTTCACATAAAGCTGTATCTATAAGAAGTTACGAGCTGAGCCAGCTAACCGTAATCCTCCAGAGATATTTGAAGGCTCTACACTTATCGTTTATACTCTGGAAATAGTTCTCCTTATTCTTGCTCGACTGCATTTTTTCTTTTTACGAATCCCGATGACATGCAGTATATATATATATAATATAGTAGCTCTTACCTAGTGTGCCATGCTACACATACTTTCAGCCTATGACTATCCCAGTATCAAGATCTACCTGTATACCCAGTACCGTCAAAATCGGTCAAACGGTTTCAATTTGTTTATATCTGTCTAGCCAACAGAGGCCAGCACCACAGCACTTCATATAACCACCGACAGAGGCCAGCACAAGAGCCTGCGAGTAGATAGTTCTTATCAAAGAAAGGCCAGTGCTCCTTAGTTAGACAGTGACTGTTGATGTGAAATTGAAATAAACAGCATTACATGATTATATCGACGCTTCAAATGCAAACTATCGAATGTGAAAATCACCACTTTTCAGAGTGGAAAAGCGTTTATTCATAACTTTTTTTTTTTGGACAGTCAAATACTCGGCAGATTTGATCTTTGATAGTGGAATACTTTCCCTTCAATAGAGTAAACTAAGATTCAAGAATTTGCCGTACATAAGTCTAGCAGAAATTAGTAAAGATTGACAATGAAAGATGCATTTTTTCACATTCGTTACTTTGCATTTGTATCGACGATATAATGATG
Organism: Gonocerus acuteangulatus; assembly: GCA_946811695.1. Taxonomy (NCBI): domain Eukaryota; kingdom Metazoa; phylum Arthropoda; class Insecta; order Hemiptera; family Coreidae; genus Gonocerus; species Gonocerus acuteangulatus. The sequence goes on along the minus strand of OX328129.1, from coordinate 11,930,249 downwards.
TAAAGTCATCAATGAGTTCGAGTTATTCTAATTTTCAAGAGGATCAACAAATAAATTTGAGACATTATTCAGAATGGATGTCAATTAAAAATGGCCGTCAGAATCTGAATGATTCAGTTTAGCCATTTTTTCTTGAACAAAACTTTTGAGCTCTTGACCAAATTTTGAAATTTGACTATTTTGACCTAGCCTAGGAGATTTCCCGTATCAAGACCCTACCTGTGTTCCAAGCTTGGTCAAAATCGGTCTTTTAATAAAATATTTTTTTCCTATACTTCGTTAACGCCAAATGTAACCAAAATTTAAACATTTTAGTTTAGTTGCATTTCAAACATGTAGAAAACATTTCATTTGAATCCGACGATTCTAAATACCCAAACCGAAAATCAGTTAAAGAAACATTTTTTCCATTTTTCTCAAAAACGGTTACAGATATCGCCTTAAGAAGGGTTTCATTCCTTTTCCTACATTAAGGAATCTATAAAACGAGTACCTGGAAGCATATGAACTCAAAAAAGTCCGTCTCGCAGGGACTGCATCATCTTAGCGCGGTTCCGTTCATATCCCTAGTCTAATTTGGAAAGATTAAAATAGAAGCAGTTATTATTTTGGTTCCACCAGTCTTTTTTTTTAAATTAATTATTATAATGGCGTGTCAACCCTTAAGGTCACTAACGCCATTCCTGTGAGTAGTAAAGTCTTGAAAGGTCATGATTTACAATCTTACCTGGAAGGGTCCACTACACTAGAAACAGACCCGCTAGTGACAAGGTCTTGGAATCTTGGAAATCTATATTTCTAACAATAAATTGTTTTTGTTATTTTACTTAACCAGTTTTATTGTCAAATACATTATCCAACTATAAGCAATTAAAAAATAACAAGAAATAAAACAGACAAAAAGAACCATTGGAATAAACGAAATCAATTAATTTAAAGCTTTAAGCACTTTTTTCTCCGATTGACATCGCCTAATTAAAACTTTCTTCAGAACCTTTTTTGTAGAGCATTTAGTAAGCTTCCGAATGGAAATCTTCCGCTTCACAAGATTGTCAACGGTTTTCGAGATACTAACGAAATTATACAAAGTTACCAAAACTTTTTTTGTCTGTTAATAAAATATTTTATTCTAACCCTTCCTTAACTCCAAACGTAACCAAAATTTCAACATATTAGTTTTGATGAAAGCAGAACATGCAGAAAATGTTTCAACTGAATCCCATGATTCTAAGTACCCAAACCAAAAACGGTATTCAAAAAATATTTTTCCAATCTTCTTTAAAACGGTTAAAGCTATCGCCTTGAAAATGGTTTCATTCGTTTTCCTAGCCCAGGAGTCATATAAAACGAGTACTTAGAAGCTTATGAACTCAAAAACGTAAGCGTTACGATTTTTTTTGCGCGAATTTCGCCCCAAACGCCATCTTCCAGTAGGCGGATTTTGCTGGTTAACGAACTTGACCTTTCAAATTGGACGAAGGATTTTTGTAACAAATTTCATCAAAATCGGACCATTCGTCTTCTATCTAGAGAGCGAACAGACAAATATATATATATATATATATATATATATATATATATATATATACATATATATATATATATATATATATATATATATATATATATATATATATAAATTTGAACCACCGTTATTTTCGGTCTCTAGGGGTTCTGAAACGCGAAATTTTCTAGTCGGCACTTCCGGATTGTTTCATTGTATCAACCCTGTAAGCGGGGTTCCTCCCTATGGGGGAGGGAGGAACCGCGCTAAAACGTAAGCGTTACGATTTATTCGCGTGAGTTTCGCTCCGAAGACTATGTTCCAACAACTTTGGCTATCCGTGCACTTTGGAGTTAGTCTTAAGAAGCTTGTGAATAGGAGGGACAACATGGATTGACTACTTGGTAGATAAAGCTCAGGGTTACTAATGGTCTTACCACAGGTTAAGCTTATCTTTTCAACACTGCTTTGATCTTTCTAAGCAGATTTTTCTTCTTGCAGAGACTTAAAGTTTGACATATAAAATATTGAAAAACATTCGAGTAATTGCATAATAATTTAGTATTTATTGTGGCTGTGCACCGCCACTTTCACTGCTTGCACTATATCAGTGAATAAAAAGACCGTCACGCAGGAGCTGCATAACTAAGCACTTTACTCAGAATTTGGGTCGTGTAGACTGCTTTCCAGAACAATTTGCTTGAAAATATCCTACATAAATAAAATAAAAACATGAATAGTTCCGTTTTAATTTTGTAATGAGTAACTGATCAATTATTAATTTGCTTCCAGAGTTATGTTTACACATGGTACCTACTACTCTACGTAATAAATACAAAAAACCTCATATTATCGTATTTTGATCTAACGCAGGAACAGGATACAGTCCCTCTAGTGGTAGAAAGCGCTCCTTGCGGCGGCTTTGTGAACCTACGTCTGGCAGGCTTTTCTATTGAAATATATTACAAAGTAAACCCCCCCCTTTCCGATTGACCGATTCAGCTCATTTTTACAACACTTCTTTCCCATGATTTACCCATGACGCATACTGCGTTTCGTTACAATACAGCAGAAATTACGACCGGTATGAGTATATTAGTAATTTGGGTCCGGAGTAAACCCACCCCCCTCCTAATGAACCGATTTAGTTTATTTTTACAACACATATTTACCTGTAGATTACCACTACGAATACCGAGTTTCGTCGAAATATACTAAAAATCACGGCTGGTAGTGGCGAATTGGTATTGTGGGTCCGGAGTAAACCCCCCCCCCCCTCCTAATGAACCGATTTAGTTTATTTTTACAACACATATTTACCTATGGATTACCACTACGAATACCGAGTTTCGTCTAAATATACTAAAAATCACGGCTGGTAGTGGCGAATTGGTAATGTGGGTCCGGAGTAACCCCCCCCCCCCCCCCCCACCTCCTAATGAACCGATTTAGTTTATTTTTACAACACATATTTACCTATGGATTACCACTACGAATACCGAGTTTCGTCGAAATATAGTAAAAATCACGGTTGGTAGTGGCGAATTGGTATTGTGGGTCCGGAGTAAACCCCCCCCCCCCCTCCTAATGAACCGATTTAGTTCATTTTTATACCTCACTATTCTCTCTATATCACCACTACGAATACCAAGTTTCGTTGAAATATAACAAATATTACGGCTGACATGGTCAAATTACTGTTTTGGGTTCGGGGTAAACCCCCCCTTCCGGTGGACCGACTTTGGTGGTTAACGAACTCGTTCAATCGTTTGATAATTGAATGCTATATACCACGTTTCGTGACGAAAAAACAAAAACTCTGGCCGCTATCCTGTTAACAGACACATATATATATATATATATATATATATATATATATATATATATATATATAAATTGTAACGGGGGTCATTTTCGGTGTCTACTAGGTAGGCTCGATAAACATTTGAAGAAATTTTTCAAAAATTCCGTCATGAGTCCAACCTCAATAGCTGCTTTCCTTCGGGGACTCCGGACCCACAATACCAATTCGCCACTACCAGCCGTGATGTTTGGTATATTTCGACGAAACTCGGTATTCGTAGTGGTAATCCACAGGTAAATATGTGTTGTAAAAATAAACTAAATTGGTTCATTAGGAGGGGGGGTTTACTCCGGACCCACAATACCAATTCGCCACTACCAGCCGTGATTTTTGGTATATTTCGACGAAACTCGGTATTCGTAATTGTAATCTACAGGTAAATATGTGTTGTAAAAATAAACTATATCGGTTCATTATTAGGGGGGGTTTACTCCGGACCCAAATTCCTAATATACTCATACCGGTCGTAATTTCTGCTGTATTGTAACGAAACGCAGTATGCGTCATGGGTAAATCATGGGAAAGAAGTGTTGTAAAAATGAGCTGAATCGGTCAATCGGAAAGGGGGGGGTTTACTTTGTAATATATTTCAATAGAAAAGCCTGCCAGACGTAGGTTCACAAAGCCGCCGCAAGGAGCGCTTTCTACCACTAGAGGGACTGTATCCTGTTCCTGCCTTAGATCCTGCGATAATATGAGGTTTTTTGTATTTATTACGTAGTGTAATAGGTACCATGTGTAAACATAACTCTGGAAGCAAATTAATAATTGATCAGTTATTCATTACAAATTTAAAAGAGAACTATTCATGTTTTTATTTTATTTATGTAGGATATTTTAAGCAAATTGTTCTGGAAAGCAGTCTACACTACCCAAATTCTGAGGAAAGGGCTTAGTTATGCAGCTCCTGCGTGACGGACTTTTTGTTGTAAGTAACATCATCTTCAATGAAACTAGATAGACCGAGAGCCAGCAACGCCCTTTTCATGAAGTGTTTTATGCACCCTGAAATTTTGCTATAATATACCTCTTGGGTAGATAAGAAGGTAAGTATGTGTTTCCTGGACATACCTTGGAACACCAGGTACTGCGCATAGGGGAAAGGTGCAAAACAATATTGCCTAAAAGTAGAGTTTTATTCAGAAGCCAACTATTATTAATGAAATAAATGGCAAATTAAGGCAATTTTCAAATTTATAATAAATAAGGCAGGCACTTTTAAGGGGGTTAAAATGATAATAATAAAAAAAACTAAGTACCGAGTTTTCATTTTTAATAATTAATGAAGTGCTTTATTCACGCTGCGATTTAAACAGCGTCTTCAATAAACATATTTGAAAATATTGCAAAAGGGCAGACACTTTTGTGGGGTTTAATTATCCGAAAACATGAAAATAAATGTTGCTTATGATAGACTGGAATACATTGCACGTAACCGTAAGAGTGTATGACACGACTGCGCAGTGTTGGTTGTTTTCTGTGTTCTCATTGGTTCTTGCTCACGTGATCTTGTACAGCTGTTCCGGTTTTAATGGCAGCGAAAATAAAACTCTCATTTTATATTATAATAAAAACAATTATTTTTTTTTTTTTTTTTACGTGTTATAAAACTGCCTGGCATATTTATTATTCATTGTAAAATTGTCTTAATTTTACATTAAAGATAGTTGGCTTCTGAATGAAACTCTATTTTAGGGCAATATTGTTTTGCACCTTTCCCCTATGCGCAGTACCTGATGTTCCAAGGTATGTCCAGCCAACACATTTATACCTTCTTATCTACCCAAGAGGTATATTATAGCAAAATTTCAGGATGCATAAAACACTTTATGAAAAATGCATTGCTGGCTCTCGGACTAAGACATTTTTGCTCGAACAATTCAAGGCCATATCTTCAAAAAATTTTCAAAACTTTAGGAAGTATAAAGCTTTTCTTAGGCTCGATTTTCTCTAATGTTTTAGAGAATGTCTTTATATTTTGCTTTCATTAGAAGAAAAGCATCACATTCAAAACTTCAAGCGCTGGCTTCTTTTTTGGTGGTTTTCCTGAATAGTTTTTGCTGAATCCTTTTCCGATGGCTACTTTCCACTCAGGACGATCTCTGTGACGTTTTATTGATATTTATCAAACTGTACAAACGTCATTTTAACGCAACCGAAATTTATTATGTGCATACATTTCGAAAAATGTTCTTCTCCGTCATTTTTGAGCACCCAAATGCTTTGAAAATGGTTTCTTAAAAAGTAGACATATTGTTTAGCGTATATTCAGGAATAACTGAATTATTTGAACATTTTTCCATGTGTTCACCATTTATCAATACGAGGTTTTATCAATTCCTGTTATGTATGGAAAGTTGAAGTTATTAATTTTCTATTGAACCTGGCATATACCTAAGCACTTCTTCAATATTAACGAAAAAAATGAAATTATTCCGGTATGGAGAAAAGATATGGAACGACAAATAAGAAAAGAGGTTTGATGCATTTATTAAAAATTTGGACCTTGCAACATTCAATGAAATCATCTGATTGTACACATATGTAACTTATTACATACTAGCCGTTACCCGGCGTGCCATGCTACGCCTACTTTCTGCGTATAGAAAAGCCTAAATAAATTAGACACCAAATAAGTATTATTAAAATCTAATAACACAAATCTGTAACTGTTATGAACCCGTGGCCTCCCAACTGTGGGACCTAGACGACTTTGACCTAACCTATAACATCCCCCGTATCAAGACATACATGTATACCAAGTTTCGTAAAAATTGGTCTAACGGTGTGGATTTGTATAAGGGACAAACATACAGACAGACAGCTGGTAGATTTTTTTGACCTAGCCTACGGCACTCCCCAGATTAAGATCTACCTGTGTACCCAGTTTAGACAAAATCGGACGAACGGTGTGGATTTGTATAAGGGACAAACATACAGACAGACAGCTGGTAGACGTTTTTGACTTAGCCTACGGCACTCCCCAGATTAAGATCTACATGTGTACCGAGTTTAGTCGAAATCGGACGAGCGGTGTGGATTTGTTTAAGGGACAAACATACAGACAGACAGCTGGAAGATTTTTTTGACCTAGCCTAGGAGATTTCTCGTAGGCCATACCATTATTCCAAGTTTGGTCAAAATCGGTCAAACGGTGTAGATTTGTATAAGGAACAAACAAACAGAAAAACAGACAGACACGTGATTTTTATATATATAGATGTATATATTTCTTTATTTGTTTTCTTTACTTGTTTTTTTTTCTTTGTTTTTTTTGTTAGTTTTTCTTTTTTATTATTATTCAATATTGTGTTAAAAATTAAATTAAAATGTCTTATACATCTATGTACGTAATCAAAATACGTGCAGTATCCAAAAGGATGGCACTCGTACTTTAAATAAACTCCCCCGATGGAAGGTTACTCCAACGTGGAAAACAGGAAAAAAGAAAAGAGGTTGCTATATTTTCATAGAATATTGCTATTTTCCCGCAGACTTTCCAAAGAGGTATGAGTCCGCATGAAGGTTCTGCCATAAGCAGCGAAGCGAGGAAAAGCCTCCTTCGTGAACGACTCGATCAATCACCAATACTCCTCAAATGTTCTTTTCTTTATTTCTATTCCTCGAAAAGGGTGAATTCTTTTTTCCAATTTTATTATTCTATATAAATTATTGACGTTTATTTATTTAAATTATACTGCCTTTACTCTTGGAAGGATCTTAGGAAGGGTTGATTCTCTTTAAATTTCATTGTGCATTTTACGGTTCTTTAGAAAGGTTATATTTTCATGACGGTAGTATCCTTGTCTTTTAGAGCTTCCTCTTTAAGTTGTTGGAATTCCATGATCAACTTAAATCCTACAACATTCCTTCCATTCTACCAACCTTTACCGTCACATGGCTTATTTCGCAAGTGGGTACTTCTTTAAGAGGTGATTTTGGATAATGTATTGTAGCCTCTTCCTAGACCCGCTAAAACCACTTCTTTCCTAGTTGATTTGAGTGCTTCTAAAACGCTGAATTTATTTCCTTTTCTCTTTATATTGTACGGTCATTTAGGAATCATTGGTATATAGTATCTTAGTTATTATAAAAGATTAAAAATATTATTATTGTCTGTTCATTTTAGCGCGGTTACTCCCTATCTCCATAGGGAGAACCCGCTTATGAGGTTGACCTCATGACGCAATCCGGAAGTGCCGACTAAAAACTTTCACGTTTCAGACCCTATAGATCACGAAAATATAGGTGGCTAAAATTTATATATATATATATATATATATATATATATATATATATATAGATATGTATATATTTATATATATGCAAGTCTGTTCGCTCTCTAGCAAGCTCAAAAATAGTCCGAGTTTGACGAAATTTGGTACAAAAATCTGTCGTCTAATTTGAAAGGTCAAGTTCGTTAACCAGCAGAATCCGCCCACCAGAAGATAGTATTTGGGGCGAAATTCGCGCAAAAAAATCGTAACGCTTACGTTTTTGAGTTCATATGCTTGCAGGTACTTGTTTAATAGGTTTCTTAACATAAAAAAACGAATGAAACTATTTTGAAGGCGATATATTTAGCCGTTTCTGAGATAAGTGGAATCAATGGTTTTGTAAGTCATTATTCTTTTGTGAGTACTTAGAATCGCGGGATTCAATTGAAATATTTTTGACATCTTGGAAATTAGTCCCAACTAAGATGTTTAAATTTTGGTTATATTTGGATATAAGGAAGTATGCGAAAAACATTTTTTTATTAATAGACATGAAAAGTTTTCGGATCTCCATACATTTTTCGTAAATATCTCGATAACGGTTGGGAAATCGTGGTAAGTGGAAAGTGACCATTCGAATGCTTACTAAATTCTCTACAAAAAAGGTTCTGAAGTAATATTCGATGGAGCAACGTCAATGAGAGATATAAGCGCTTAAAACTTAAAAAGTGTTTGTTTTGTTGTTTTAAAATGGGTTTTCTCTTGCTTTATCTCACTTTTTAATTGGTTGTTTCTAGTTTTAAATTGCATTTATCAGTAAAATTAGTATTGTAGTAAAATAAGCTAAGAAACGGTGAAAGGTATTGATAATAAGTTTGGAGTGGCTGTAGTAATCATGATAACAGTGGCTAATCATGATGACCTAGGTTGTTTTGAATTGTCCTATATATAACCTTCCTCATAGCTTCAAACTGAAGTTACCGTTATTTCTTATTTTATAGAAAGATTTAACCCACGACAGAATGAAAGAGATTTTAATTCGCCATGAAGCACATATTTACAGTTGATTATAACAGTAAAGCGAATTTGCTTGTAAAACAAGATACTTAAAATGACAAGGAATTTTTGGTTGTTTAGAATAAAGCCTTCTCAGCAGTAGCCAAAGAGTAAGTACGCTTTCAGTACATAATTGTATTGACTTATACAGATTAAGAATTATCCGCTTCTGTGTAAGTTGACTACTGTCAGTTTCCTGTGATTTGTGATGCTAATCTATTCCATTTCTTCGAGATGTAACCGCGCTAAGATGACGCAGTTCCTGCGAGTCGGACTTTTTTGTTATTTAATTTTAAATTTTTGCGTTTTTGATTATCTGTCCATACTTTGAACTAAGTATTTTTATTTGTAGATCTTGCATATTTCTTTATTGGTTTAACAATTCTGTGTATTTATTCTGCTTTTGTGTTTTATCTTTTAGCTGACGAAATCTACCAAAGAATAGCCGAAACGTCCTTAATACAGCTTTTTACATAAATCATATTCAAGTTTTCCATGCCGAATCTCAATTAATCCCTGACTGCTTATCTCGACGGCTAAGGGTGCAGCTACCCTGGACACGTTCCGATCCGATCCTATAGCCACCGACTGGCGGAAGAAAAACAAACACATGCATCTCAATGGAGGTGCCTACATTCGTCCTGACCCGATACAATCCGGTTCAATCCAACGGCCAACTATTCTTGGCAATTCAAACTTGTTTGTTTCTAGACCGATTTCGGACCGACGAACCAAAATGGCGCCAACCCACATATTGTGTTTCAAAAAGGTCTACAGGTTCTAAATCCTAAGCGGCTTCAATGCATTTTTTTTATATCAAAGGAAATCAAATTTAGAAGAACTTTGTCAATTCACATATTTTTTTTTCTTCTTTCCCTTGTTTATTAAATTGCATGAAAGATGCCTATAACCTTCCAATGTTTATAATCTTCTAATGTTTCTAACCTTCCAATGCTTATAACCTTTTAGTTAACTTTCTTATAAATAATTTTAAAATATAAATACCAATACTTCTCTTACCTCCAACATTCAACCTAATCGAAGGTTTCTATGCTTATTAGGTGGTATTTCTTAAATTAATCACTTATTTTCACTTCACTAAGAGGTCATTACTGACGAGCTTTGACTAGATCGGATAGGATCGGGTCGAGACCAATGTAGGCACTCACGTCGGCCGCTGTCGATCAAACGAAATCGGATCGGATCGGGAGAAATCCGGGTCCAATATAGGTGCAGCCTAACTATCTACACCTTAATATGTACATAGTAAAAACTATTATGAACATCTTTACATCTTTTAATAGTGAAATATGATATTTTTATAGTCAATAATTCCTGATTACGTCTTCGGCTTGGCGCCAGAAGCGGGTTTCCTTCCATAGAGGGGAAACCCGCTAATTCCGTTCGTAAATTAATCAGAATAAAAGTAATCAGAGCATGCTCTTATCTTGGAGTTGTTCTTCTAGAAAAATGCTTTTTCAACGAATAATGGATTCGAAAAAAGTTTTATCATAAAGGAAATGGAGTTTGTCTAACTTCTGCTCTTGAAAGTCTGCTCTTCTAGAGGTTTTCATTTTTAATATACATTTTAACCCTCCATAGTGGAATGATTTCAAAACTTTTTACAAGTTTAGTTTACTTTTATTAAACTTTCAACTCCAGAGATTTTTCCCCGTTCTATTGTGGATGTACAAAAGGTTAATAAAGAAACTGTGCTGCAATAAGATGATAAATGTCAAAGATAGTCAAGTTACAAACAAAATTTAGCAACAGATATAATTTCTAGTTCTTGGAAAAGCTTAAGAACAGCGCCGCAAATTTTCCCCCGAAGATTTGATACTTACATTTTGTTGGATACTTTAATGAACAATATAAAACGTTAGATGTTGTGGTAAGCTATCTCGCAATTCGGGCTAAGCACCTGCTATGATTTGTGAGTTAATTTATCCTTATTGAGTTCTTGGGGGTGAATTTGAGTAACAGGATTTGTACACCGGAGTCTTTTTAGGATAAGGAAAACGTTGGAAGGGGTAAAGATTACTTCCTTGTCAATCCCATTGTTGATATTATCCTTTTCCTTTTCTTATGAAGGAAGAATTTCATTTATACTTGGAAAGGAAAACCTCGATAGTACTTCAGAACTATCGAGGTAAGTCTGAGAGGTATAACTTGCCATTTGTGGAAAGCGTAGACGGGGCTCGACGTTGCCAGTTCTATAACCCTCCTCTGCCTAGATGCGGGACTAGAAGAGCGAGGAGTAGCAACCATGCAATGCCGTCATTGGCTAGAGGCTCCTCCACCTTCCCCTGCCCATCCACAGCCAAGTGACTAGTTGTATCTCTCACACTATAGAGCTGTATAATTAATTTGTCCTTACCGGCAGTTATTTCTCTTTACTTGCAGCAAATCTCTGTACATATCGTGCTCAATTGATGATAAAATTGTGATGTTAAAATAAGTAATATTGTTGCATACAAAATGATGATACATTTATTCATATTTTAACGTCCATTTACTATTACCTCCGTTTTTTAGGACGGGTTATCTATAGGTTACCACCCTTTTCTAGCCAGGATAGGGGTGAAGCCTTTTCTTTTTTCTAAAAAAAAAGCCACCACAGCTAGTGGGAATCGAACCCACGACCCTTGACACGGAATGTGCTCACGCCTTAACCCTCATGGCCACCGGGTCTCCGAAATGTGGATATACTCTACGATTTGGATTAACGAAATGCCTAATTCCAATGTGAGTTCTGAAGATCCTAAGCAAGGGTTGAATAGCACCTCACCAACCCTTAACGGGATTCAGACCTAACAAGCTCCTTTAGAAATGGAAATTCCTTTCCAACATCAAGTCCCCCTTTCAATCATCGTTCAATATACGACAGATTTAGGATTTATTATTTGCGTTTTATTTTTTAAATGTTCTACTGCAAGAAATACATTTTTTCACAAATTTTCTTCAAAGTAAAATGAGATATTCGCAATCACAGAAATTAGGTATTTCTTGTTGCCTAGTAGGTAGTATCGTTACTTTATCTTCTGAACTGGGTTTTGTGGGATGCGATATGAAGATAATTGAATTATTAATGAGACTTTATAATTGGATGACCTTATGATTTTGAATGGAATCAGTAATAGACAGTTTTGTCTCTACGTTGGATAAATGGGTTATTCAAGTCACCAAGAAGTTTGCTATTGGGGAAATAAAAATGTGCATTGGAGATTTTTTAATGTAACGATAGAACTGTAGTAATTGGTAGGCTTTGCAGATGCCCAGTGTTCTATGTCATAAGTCCATATTGGTCTGAGTATAGTCATGTAAGTGTAATAAAGGTTTTGTCGGTTGACATCATATCTTATATATTATAGAAGTTAAATATCAGTCCTTAAGATTTTTGGGAAATTAATGACCGAACAGAATTAATGAATAAAAAGATTCTAAGAGACTTTTATTATGTGTATAGATGAAGATTTTAAATTCTTCCATGTGTAGAAACTCAAAAGCTTTATTACCTTGTGATACAACAATTTTTTTAGAAAGGTTAAAATGCATCAGGAATCACATTTCATTTTTCAACACGGGCTCTAGAATTCTGCAACAAAGAAATAAGATAATTTCTTTGTTAAAATTAGTTAATATTATTATTAGCACCTATTTACTTGTGTACACTTCAATAAAATAGTCTCTTTTTTTTTTTTTTTTTTGTCATGTTTCTATTAATTTTCTATAACTTGTTTCTATATAGCACTAGCTGTGTCCGCGACTTTGTCCGCGTGAATAGTGACTTAGAGCAACAATTTTGGGCATTTCTTTTGGTTTATTTTGGATTATAAACGCCACCGGTAATTTTAAAAAAAAACTACTTTACAGTAATTCTTCTCTATACACCATCTTGGGCGTATTGCGATGGGGGATCAAGCATGCAGGCTGCTAGGATTGTTAAACGTGAGCTACTAAACTGACCCCTTAGGGATTGTTAAACCCTTGTGTGTATAGATTGTCTGACCGACAGCAGACATACAGATCCAAATTCTAAAAATCATTGTTTTGGGTTGCTGTAGCCCCTCAATTGTATTTGTTTCCATATATCTTCCATGTACAGACAGCGATCGGTTAGAATTTTATTATGTGTATAGATGAAGATTTTAAATTCTTCCATGTGTAGAAACTCAAAAGCTTTATTACCTTGTGACACAACAATTTTTGTAGAAAGGTTAAAATGCTTCAGGAATCACATTTTGCAACACGGGCTCTAAAATTCTGCTAGCAAGAAATTCATTGCATTTTCTATTATAACAATAGACCCAGAAAGCTTTGGGGAGGGGGGAATTTAATGAAATTCCGAGGGAATTCTTTTGATAAATAAATAATTTTTCTTTCCTTTATATGAGGTTTATAAACGTGGAAATGTTCTCCTTTCTTTCTAGCAGATTAAATGGGGGAAAAAATAGGGAATTTCAAGTATTATTCATCAGATTAGGAAGGGTTATGCTTCAATTTATTTTTTACTTTCCAAATATCTATGTTTCCAATTATTTTGTAATCAAGTATTTATTCGTTTCAACTCGTGTAATTGTTTCATCTGCATGAATCCTAAATCCAATTTGTGTTGTAGTCTCATTCTATAAGCGTTGATTAAAGAATAATATAAAGGATGGAGTTAGGGGAAAAGCTCCGTGAAATAAAAGAAGACGTAGATGCATGGAGTAGCAGCATACGCGACAGAAGACGAGAGGAAGTGATATTGACCAGGCTACGAATAGGAAACTCAAGACTGACGCATGGCTATCTTATGGCAAAGGGACCACCAACGATATGTCAGTACTGCGGAGTACATCTAACAGTAAAACATATCCTCACCGAATACAGGGGCTACACAAAAGAAAGAGAACAGTTAGATTTTCCCACTGACCTAAGGGAACTTCTGGGAAATAACTCGAATCACTTAACTAAATTATTTGCTTTCCTAGAAAGAACTGAGTTAATCGGACATATTTAATTTATAAATATTTGTGTGTATGTATATATATATATATATATATATATATATATATATATATATATATATATATATATATATATGTTTCAATCTCCTCCTATCTATCTTCAATCTATATCGATCTTCTCAATCTATCTTCAAGTAGCACTTTTGGTCAATATCACTTTCTTTCCTCAATAGTCATATCATATTAATATATATATCAATAGTCATATTGAAATTATATGCCAATTGAAATATATAAGATCAAACGAGTCTTCTAACTGAGACATCCATGACCCATGTGGTTGACATATGTCTAAAAACACAAATAAAAAAAATAAAAAAATAAAAATATATAACATTCATTCTTACATGGTTCGGGTTGGTTTTATAATTTCTAGTAATGTTAAAACAAATGTTTTCAGAGCGGACTGTTAACAAATGTTCTTTTCTTCGGGAAGATAAAAGGAAAACAACTAGGGTAGTTATAATCTTTTTTTTTTTAAATATTTTTCATTCGAGAATTACAACAAACTGTTGGTGAAGCAAAAGGAACAATAGAAGTGAAGAATTGAACACTTTAACCTTTTCTCTACCATTGACTGCTCCAGCAGTCGAGAGCGCCTGGGCCCTGTGTACCGTTGACGTTTACAAGTCGGAGGAAAGACAGACCCCCCATGACTGTTGACTTGTCCAGGAGATCCTCATATTTCTCTCCGTCTTTCTCTTCTCATTTCTCGACTTTGGAGAGCTATCTAGCGTTACCTTAGCGTACTTCTACAGCCTGTCACTGGAGGATTACGTTTTTGGCCGTGTGAGCTATTCAGACGTATTACAACTCGTTAACCATGGATGTATTTAAGATGGAGCTGAGGGGGCTGCACTCCTCCCCCTCCCCTCGAAAATTTGATGTAATCGATCAAAATGTATCATAAAAACCTTAAAAGTAAATTAACTCACTTAGCTCAGAAAAAAATATTTTTGTGGGGTGTAATAGCGTTTTAATCGGCTAACTATTCCATGTTCTAGATTGTTAGTATTCCATACCGCCAAAATGCTTACAGCCTCCCCCCCCCCCCCCCCGAGGTCTACAGATGGTGCTGTTCCCTAAACCGGGAGACCGGCACCGTTCATATTCGTTAGTAATTTAACGTAAATTTACCACATTGCTAAGGAATGTGCTTAGGCATGCAGTTCCTGCGTGACGGACTTTTCATCTTGGGTTCCCAGCTCTGTTAACAGTTGGACTAAATTGCTAATAGTATATCTTCGTAGCAAATACAACCGTTTTCCTTTCTCCCGTTGTTATTCAAGTTCTTCTAATTATGATTGCCGATAAAAAAACGTTTGAGAAGTGTTTAAAAACTTGTTCAACATACTTACACACAGTGTTGGGCTAAACTAACGTTAGTAAACTAAACTAACGTTAGTTTTCCCTAACTAAAACTAAACTAATGTTATATTTTTAGTTTTATTTTTAGTTTAGTTTTAGATTTGTATAATTATTAATCATATGGACTCCGTTTTTAGTAATGCAATTAGTTTAGTTTAGTAAAAGAGACCTAAATTTGTGATTTTAGTTTAGTTTTAGTTTTTAGTTAACTAATTTAGTTTATCAAAGAACATATGTTTTCAAATTACGAGAAAAAGCCACAATTTCTTATTCTTAAGCAAGCTCTATTAGTTTTAATAATTTACTTAATTATCGAAATAACATATGATTTATATTAATTCATGTTATTTTAGTAAAACGAAACTAAACTAAACTAAACTAAATTTTTAGTTTAGTTTTTAGTCAATTCCCAAAGATTTAGTTTTAGTTTTAGTTTAGTTAAAATCCATTAATTAGAAATTTTAGTTTTAGTTTTTTTTTTAGGTTGCAATTTTTAGTTACGTTTTAGTTTATTCCAAAAAGTGAATTTAGTTTTAATTTTAGTTTTAGTTTTTAGTTTTGCCCATCATTGCTTACACACCACCGTTTGAACGGGTACTTGCCACTTGCCACTAAATGAGAGTCGTTTAAACTTGGAATTGGGCGCATTGCCTGCTAGTCCTTTTGTTGAAAATATCCTGCTACTAAACTCTTGCTACTTTCGCCAACAATGAGAAAACTAATCGTCGTGGTGAAGCGGTAAGTGACAGAAACTTGTTTGGATACAATGGCTTTTCGCTTGTGTCATTGAATTTTATTTACTGTTTTTTTTTTTTTTCTGAATAAAATGAAGATTTATTATTATGATAGATATAATTTATTGCGAATTGTATCCCCTAGAGCGAATAAAAGAACCTTCTACAATCTCTAAGTAAGAATACTAAATTACAGACCATAATGAAAACACTATTTGTTGCCTTTTCCCAAAAGGAAAAGAACTTTCCGTCCAAGAAAAACTCTTTCAGCATTCAAAGGCTTTCATTTGTAAATACTTTCTTAAGCCTCCTATTCGCTTGATAATCGGCTTGGTCTTATTTAAGGCCGGTTTTTGTGGACTGGAGTATTTCTCTTGCCTTTTCTTCTTTTGCCCCTCAAATAACTAAATCTTGATTTTCTCCTTCCTATGCTTATATTAACACTTTGGCTTCGGTACGAAATTGCAGTGGTTTGTCGGAGGCTCGGTACGGGACACATGTGTCCCTTAAGGAATCCGACTGCTGAGCGGTACGGGACAAATGTGTCCCGTAAACATCTCTACATATTTAATTCCACGATTTCTGACCTTTATTTATGTATATTTATTTATTTTTTTTATAAATATGGCACAGGTCGAAATAATAGTACTCCATTTTATGTACTATTTTATTTTTGGCACGCCCTACATGTTTCGTGGCCTTTATGCCACCTCCTCAGGGGCCACTAAATCCCCATGTGTGGTTAGCACGCCACCCATACTAAGACTGAGTCTTAGTATGGGTGGCGCAGTAACTCTTAGGAGTAAACGCAGTAACTCTTAGGAGGGGAAAATGTATTAGTAACAGAAAAGGTGAAAATAAGAAGAGAAGGAAAAAAAAATAAATAAATAAATAAAAAATAATAAAAAAAAAACAAAAAAAATAAAAATAAATAAATAAAAATAAATAAATAAAATAAAAAAAAGGAATAAAGTAAATATAGAAATGAATATTAGTAAATTAAAAATAAATAAAAATAATAATAATAAATATATATATAGCCGAAGGCAAAAAAAAAAAAAAAAAAAAAAAAAAAAAAAAAAAAAAAAAAAAAAAAAAAAAAAAAAACCGTTGAGCGTTATGGTGTTAAATTGATTCCGAGATACGAGTATATTGGTATTATAAACACAAGAAATAAGTGAAACAAAGCAAAAATTATAATTCAAATATTTTTTAAAAACCTGACTTAATTATGCGATTGGGCTTCCATATTAAAACAATTTAGGCAGTAATCCGGATTCCCTTCACACTCTGCACAAAACGTATACACCTTTTTAACTTTTTTTTCAGGCTGGGTATGGGATACTGGTGTCCCGTATGCCGATTTGGTTCATTGGTGTACGTTACGGGACGTATCTGTCCCGTACTTACATGACCATTGTATAATTGTTTTTACATATTGTATTTCTTCTGTTTCGGCGATTCATCTGTGTTATGACGACATATACACGACTCTCTAACACTACACTTGAGGGCGGTGAGGACCTAGATGTTTTCTGCCCTTGAACACCCAATCCATCCATCCATAGGCCGAAATGTGTATACGACATATACACGACTCTCTAACACTACACCTGAGGGCGGTGAGGACCTAGATGTTTTCTGCCCTTAAACACCCAATCCATCCATCCATAGGCCGAAATGTGTATACGACATATACACGACTCTCTAACACTACACTTCAAGGCGGTGAGGACCTAGATGTTTTCTGCCCTTAAACACCCAATCCATCCATCCATAGGCCGAAATGTGTATACGACATATACACGACTCTCTAACACTACACTTGAGGGCGGTGAGGACCTTGATGTTTTCTGCCCTTGAACACCCAATCCATCCATCCATAGGCCGAAATGTGTATACGACATATACACGACTCTCTAACACTACACTTCAAGGCGGTGAGGACCTAGATGTTTTCTGCCCTTAAACATCCAATCCATCCATCCATAGGCCGAAATGTGTATACGACATATACACGACTCTCTAACACTACACTTGAGGGCGGTGAGGACCTAGACGTTTTCTGCCCTTAAACACCCAATCCATCCATCCATAGGCCGAAATGTGTATACGACATATACACGACTCTCTAACACTACACTTGAGGGCGGTGAGGACCTAGACGTTTTCTGCCCTTAAACACCCAATCCATCCATCCATAGGCCGAAAGTAGGTGTAGCATGGCACGCCGGCTATCAGCTAGTAAATAAATTTAAAAAAAGTATTTCTTCTTTTCAAGCAGTTGATTCGCCATAGTTGCGAGCAACTGAAATAAATTATTTATGTGCATCTAATGGACTATGAGTTGTTTTTTGTTTTTTTATATTTTTTAATTTTTTTGTCAAGTTAGAGCCATCGTTGTGCTATTTTGTCCGCCATTCCTCAGTGGAAGCCAGTACGGGACATATATGTCCCGTACCGAAGCCAACGTGTTAACCAATGCCTTTATTATTTTTTCTTTCCAATAGCTTCTTACTGCTACTGACAGATTGCTCCTTTACATTTTCTGTGTAAATTAGGCCTTACACCTTGGCGAAGTAATGATTCCCGGAAAGCTACTTAGAAAGAAGGAACTTAAATAAAACGGCTAGGGAGAAAACGTTAAGAAAGAAGAAAATTAAAATTGCAGGCTAATGGGAAGATATTTGCAGATCCTGCTTCTCGTCTTCATGAAACGAAGATAGAAGAGAGAGATTTCATGGAAAACAGTTTAATGAAATGGATCCCGTGAGGTAATAAGGTCTAGAGCTTGGAAGAAATTACTTGATCTTCTCAGGGAGGAAGAATCTCATCATAGAGAACTTTTTTCTTCTTAGTTTTTTTTTTTTTTTTTTTTTTTTTTTTTTTTTTTTTTTTTTTTTTTTTTTTTTTTTTTATTAATAATTCTTATCTTTTATAAAATGCAAATTAGACGCTGCATCGGAGGGCGAATTTTAAGCACCATTCGCCTATCCTTTACCGTGGAATGGCGTACAAGGCTCGCCTGCAAAAGGGGTTGTCAAACGGTCGATCGCGAAAGGGAGCTTTTTGAGTCAAACTCTTGAAAAAATAGCGACTCGGGAATTACATAACATCTTGTGAAATGTATGCTGAGGACATGCAGTGCCAGGCTTCAACTTTCACAGTTACTCCTTTGTTGAGGTGTAATACCATCTTGTGTCATCAAAATCAAAATTATTTTCATAAAATTATAAATAACAAAGAAATCAATATTTATGAATTCTTTATATTTAACGTTTTATATGGGATGTTAAAGTATCCAAGAAATACGCTTCAATTCTTCGAAAAAAATAATGTCGGCGCTGTGTCTGACGAAAGGAAACCCTCTTTTATCACGGACATTAGTCTGCAGGCGGCAATTTTTAATCTAGAACGAAAAACTAAAATTATTTCGAAAGAAGAAGGTTAAATCTAGTAAGGTACGGAGGATTTTTAAGAAATATTTTTCGAAAATGGTGTACAATTATTCATTTTCTATCAAAAAATCCCTCGAAAATCGTTATAATTCAATGAATCGGAAAAAAATACTACGTACTATACTAGCAAATATCATGAGAAAGCTGTAGTTAAAATTTGAAGTTGATCGGGCAAAAATTGAAGACGCCGGAGTATCGCCCGATTTGAAAAACGTAGTTTTGAGAAAACGACTTTAAAGTTTAATGTTATGAAATTTTCATTTCTTTCATATTTAATTTTTTTTCATACTTTCTTGCGATAAAGAAAAAAAAAGGGTTTTAATTTTGTAATATATTAATGGAGGACCAAACAAAACTTAACAATTAAAAAGAGCCCACTGGAAGATGGCGTTTGGGGCGAAATTCACGCAGAAAAAATCGTAACGCTTACGTTTTTGAGTTCATAAGCTTGTAAGTACTCTTTTTATAGCCTTCTTGGGCTAGAAAAACGAATGAACCCATTTTCAAGGCGATAGCTTTAACCGTTGTCGAGAAAATTGGAAAAATAGTTTTTGAATTCCGTTTTTGGTTTGGGTACTTAGAATCACGGGATTCAGTTGAAACATTATCTGCATGTTCTAATTTCATTAAAACTAATATTTCGAAAGTTATGTTACGTTTGGAGTTAAGGAAGGGTTAGAATAAAATATTTTATGAACAGACATAAAAAGTTTTGGTGACTTTGTATACTTTCCTTAATATGTCGAAAAAGGTTGAGAATCTTGGGGAACGGAAGGTGACCATTAGAAAGCTCACTAAATGCTCTATAAAAATGGTTCTGATGAAAGTTTTGATTAGGCGATGTTAATCGGAGAAATAAGTGCATAAAACTTTAAAGTAATTGATTTCGCTTATTCGAACTGTTCTTTTTCTCTTTGATTTTGGTACTTAGAATTATGGGATTCAGTTGAAACATTTTCTGCATGTTCTACATTCATTAAAACTAATATGTTGAAATTTTTGTTACGTTTGGAGTTTAGGAAGGGTTAGAATAAAATATTTTATTAACATACATAAAAAGTTTTGGTAACTTTGTATACTTTCCTTAATATCTCGAAAAAGGTTGAGAATCTTGGGAAACGGAAGATGGCCATTAGAAAGCTCACTAAATGCTCTACAAAAATGATTCTGATGAAAGTTTTGATTAGGCGATGTCAATCGGAGAAATAAGTGCTTAAAACTTTAAAGTAATTGATTTCGCTTATTCGAACTGTTCTTTTTGGCTGTTTTATTCCTTGTTATTTTTAAATTGCTTATAGTCAGATAATGTATTTGACAATAAAACAGATTAAGTAAAATAAGAAGATCAATTTATTGTTAGAAATGTAGCGTTCAAAGAGAGAGATCCCAAGGCTTTCCAAATGCCTCTGAGCGGAGGCTTTTCTGCCCGACTTATGGTATAGCTGACCCATACAGATAAGATTGTAAATCAAGACCTTTCAAGACTGGTTTGTTTGAGATTTCATTTGGATAGCTGTTTCGCTATTGATCTAAACAAAGTAATAACTGTTTCTATTCTATGCCTTCATAAACACAAGAGATAAGAACTGAACTGCGCTAAGATGACGCAGTTCCTGCGAATCGGACTTTTGTAGTGTAGACTACATTATTGAATAATTTGCTGTAAATAACCTATATAAATAAAATAAAAACGTGAATAGTTTTGCTCATTTACATTTCTTATGAGAACTGTTCAATTATTAATTTTGTAAATAATTTGCTTCCAGAGTTATTTTAATACATGATACTGTACTAATTAATAAATACACAAAAACTTCATATTCCGTATTTTGATCTGACGCAGGAACAGGATACAGTCCCACTAGTGGGAGATAGCGCTCCTCGCGGCGGCTTTGGGAACCTACCTCTGGCGGCCTATTCTATTGAAATATAGTACAAAGTAAACCCCCCTTTCCGATAGACCGATTTACTTAATTTGTACAACACTTCTTTCTCATGAGATACCCAAGACGTATAACGCGTTTCGTTACAATACAGCAGAAATTACGACCGGTATGAGTATATTAGTATTTTAGGTCCCGAGTAAACCCCCCCCCCTCCAAATAACCCGATTTAGTTTATTTTTCCAACCAATTTTTCTCTGTTAATTACCACCACGAATACCAAGTTTCGTTGGAATGTAACAAACATTACGGCTGGTAGAGACAAATTGGTATTGTGGGTCCGGAGTAAACCCCCACCCCCTCCTAATGGACCGATTTAGTTTATTTTTACAACTTATTTCTCTCTTTAGATCAACATATAACGAATACGGAGTTTCGTTGATATATAACAAAAACTACGACTGGCATGGTCAAATTAGTGTTTTGGGTCCGGGGTAAACCCCCCCCCCCTCCCGGTGGACCGATTTTGGTGGTACTTTTGGTGGAACTAGTTCAATCGTTTGCTATTTGAACGCTATATACCACGTTTGGCGAAGAAAAAACAAAAACTCTGGCCGCTATCGTGTTAACAGACGCATATATATATATTTATATATATATAAATTTTAACGGGGGTCATTTTCGGTGTCTACTAGGTAGGATCGATAAAGATTCGAAGAAATTTTTCAAAAATTCCGTCATGAGTGCAACCTCAATAGCTACTTTCCTTCGGAGGAAAGTGCTAAAATGGCCCAATTTTGGTGAAATTTGGTACAAACATATTTTGTCTGATTTAACAGGTTTGTTAACCAGGAGAATCATCCTAATGCAACATCCTTGGCACATTTCTGCCAAATCCTTGGTAATAAAATTTGTCAAATAGAATTCATCCATATTCCAGAGTTTATGTATTTAACCTTTAAGTACATGTGTTTATACTCAGACACATTCGCGGCTTAAACGACGATGGTTATTCACGGTTTATAGGTTATGGAAGATGGAAATTTCCGTCATGATCGGTGTTTCATCCCTATAAAAAGTGAAGAAACACGACCAAATGGAAGCAGACCAACCTCGGAACCTCCAAGAATATTGACAAAAAAGGTCGACTAAAAATTAGGCTGTATATATGAAAATATAGAGGAAACCTTAATAAATTTACAGAGAAAAGGCTTAAAACTCTATTGGGTAGGTTGGTCCGATAAAATTCTCCTGAAAACATATTGTTCTTCCTTCCATCGCCCTCTCCTAAATCTAATAGCATCCTCCTTCTCTCCTTTTCTCGTATATACTCTAGGAAGATATTTACAAACTTCCACTAAACACTCCCTCGTTCCAGGCTGAGTTATTTCAGATTATTACTGTGATTTCGGCTGATTTTGGCACTGAGGGATTCCAAATAGTGTTTTTGTACCGATAGTAAAGAAATATAAGCCGACTTATAGAAACTTAGTTCTTGGGACTCCAAACATTTTTTTTTTTTTTTTTGGATTTTATTAACGCTTATAGGATAAAATATTCCTCTAGAATGATTAATGACTTACATAATAAAGTTAGTCCTAATCTTATAACAGTAGCAGTAGAATTGAAAACAAAACCTTCATTGTTTTTTAAGTTTTTACATAATAAAAGTGACGGTGTTTTTTTTTTTTTTTTTTTTTTTTTTTTTTTTTTTTTTTTTTTTTTTTTTTTTTTTTTTTTTTTTTTAAGCCAACTCCCCAAGAAAACTGTAAGGAATGGACAAAAATGGTGGCCATTTTTGGATTCAGCTCATAAAAAAACATACAATTCACTATAACATACATGCTGCTGACCAAAAGTTTTTTTTTTTTTTTTTGCTGACCAGTGTTATTTTTACTTGAATAAATGAAATCAGAAGACGAAGATTAAGATAGGCCTATGGATATCCTGAAGAATGTTTTAAATGACAACAAGTCAGGCTGGTTAAGATAGGCCTATGGATATCCTGAAGAATGTTTTAAATGACAACAAGTCAGGCTGGTTAAGATAGGCCTATGGATATCCTGAAGAATGTTTTAAATGACAACAAGTCAGGCTGGTTAAGATAGGCCTATGGATATCCTGAAGAATGTTTTAAATGACAACAAGTCAGGCTGGTTAAGATAGGCCTATGGATATCCTGAAGAATGTTTTAAATGACAACAAGTCAGGCTGGTTAAAAGAAGTAATATGTACATTTTTTATATCAATTATTGTGCATAAGCTGCTGAGGCCATGAGCACATAATATGTACATATACCTTATTTTTGTTTGTCGTTATATGCATTAATGTGTTTTGCACATGGGCTTATATAAGAAGAGCCGCAGCCCCCCCCCCCCCCCGAAATTTCGATTTAATCGGTAAAAAATAAATTAAAAAAGAGTTTTCTACACCCCCGGAAATGCTCTTAATTATTATTAAAATATTTTGTTTTTGCTATATTTCTTAATACATGTTTATCTGTTTTAAAAAGTCTAAAATAATGGATATGTGTGGGCTAGCATCTGTCAAAAGTTCTTACACGTGGTATGTTGATGTTTTCACGTTTCCTGCAGGCTGTTAGTAAGTGTTTTACAGTTAATTTTCTTATTGAATTCTGCATATAATGGTATGTCTTGTTTGTTCATTAAGAAGGAGTGAGTTAGTCATGGAGTTAGTAGATAGTGGAGGGAGTGTTATCCATCTCCCAATGCTAAAAAAGTGTAGGTCTGAAATCGGCCATGCCAGTGTGACAAAAGTACCAGTAGTGACGCGCGAAAATTTGAATCTGAATATGATCGTAAACAAACAATGAATTTGAACGAATATATATATCATATTCTTATTGAGTTATATTTGTACACATATATAAATGTCAATTTATACGAATACGACACATAAATTCGTTTAATTTCATTGTTTGTTTACAATAATATTCAAAAATTCACCTTTTCGCGCGCTTTTTGTCACACTGGCATGGCCGATTTTAGGCTTCAACTTTTATCGTTTAGACTCCCTCCCCTGCCTTCTAACTCAATGGAGTTAGTAATGTATGTCCAATTCGAAGTCAACTAAAAATTAAACATTAGATATAAAAAAAAATATAGAGAAAACCATTATACATCTAAAAGAATTTAAGAGAAAAGGGTTATAGCCATATTGGGTAGGTTGGTCCGACAAGATTTTCCTGAAACCATATTGTTCTTTCTTCCATCTTCCTCTCCCAAATCTAATAGCATACTCCTTCTCTCTATCTCTCCCTTTCTCCCTCTATATACTCAAGGAAGATATAAACACAGCACAGGAACTCTCACCAAATATTTCCTTTCTATCACGGCAAAGGCTAGTTATTTCAGATATTGCTGTAATTGTGCCCCTAAAGGTTATGTAGTGCAACCATTTATTTTGTAAACACTTTATTGATATTTACAACTGCCCAACATGAAGAAGGCAGAAGACACAACTACCGCTACTTATTCGTACTCCTATTTGATAAAATTTGTTTTTGTAGCCTTACATATAGATTACAGGATAATTACAAATAGATTTGACACCCCTGTGAACTATACAAACTTTACTAATAATTTTATATTTATCACTGTGACATTGTTTTTAATAATAAATAATACAGTTTACATGAAGAAACCGGTTTCATCTAAACTTGTACACAGAAGAGACGATTTCCCATCAGTTTCGTGATGGATTCTGACGACGATCCACTTGTGTTGTGGTGGTGGCGGCTAAAAAACAAGAAACAAAGTACTGGGTTCACCCGATGATTAAGGATCGTCAACAAAGCTGTTTTTTGTAGCTCGCGAACTAAATCAGAGATCCTGATAAATTTAAGGCTTTTTTAGGATGTCGAAGCCACTTTTTGATCAATTATTAAAGCTAGTAAGTAACACTGATGAAACGTGAAACTGAAGCAAGAGGAAACCAATGTAACGAATTTGGTTTTCTATCTATGCGTTGCAAGCAACTTGAGTTTCCGTTTCACGAAACCAGTTTCTTCAGTGTGCACCGGGCCAAAGGGTTTTTCTCAATTAAAAGGAAATTTTCTAAATTATTTTGACGAGTAGAGAGTTAGTAATGTTAAGGACAGGAATTTGGATGGTTCTTGTATGGGTTTCTTGGCCTCGAAGCCAACTACTAAATTGGAAACCAATATCAAGGATTCTCTAGAGAGGTTTTGGTTTGGAAACTTTTTATTATGTTCATATTTAATGGGTTCGCTGTTCCCAATAATTCCTCATTGGATTAGTGTAAATTAATTTTTATGGATATATAGGCGAAAGGGCAACCACTTCGTCTTTGGGAAAATGTTACAAGTTTGCAGGGCTGCTTTAGCCAAGTTTCAACTCCATCCAGATGAGTCTGAATTTAAATTGTAGTAATTTCTTGCTTTTTCGACAGTGAAAATGGGATACAGGTAAGGTTCTAGAATACGGCCTTGTGGAACTCCTGCTGAAATTTGGCGGAACGAACCTATGGGATTCATTATTAAGAACGAAATTTAAATCGGGATAACATCAGGGTAGATTGGGATGTGAGCAGTGAAAATGGGATACAAGAGAGGAGCTAAGATGCTGCCTTGTGGAATCCCTGCTAGAATTTGGTGGGATGAAGATAGGGAACATTTATAACGAACGGGAGTAAAATTCAGAGTTTCCCCCTAAAGATGAATGTTGCAAAACTTTTCAGCCGACAATTTTCGTTATATTTAATTGGAGGATTTATTTCTAGAGTTTGACCCTTACGGAAAGATTTATTATATTCTGACAGAAATCGAACATCGTTCTGCGTTTGCAATATCTTTGATTTTTACATTTCTGAGATCAAATATATATTTATTCATTGTATTATAAACATGTTTTTATGTTTTCTTGAAGTAACTGGGTGAAGAGTTGCTACCCAATATTGTTCAAAACATTAGCTTATATTTTGTAACCTGTTTAGGTTCATCATCAGGCAAAGATGGATTAGTTGGGATTCGGCTAAAGAAAACCTCAATACGATTTTTGTAAAAAAAAATCTATATTTAAGACGTTTCGGCTACTCTTTATGCCCATCTCTGGCAATAACTATCAGATCAGCACCCTAAGGGTGGGTTTACACTTACTAGTTATTGCAGGATATTTCTATCAGAGGGAAATTGCCACTAATGAAAACCCATGTAAAATGTATGTCCGCAATAAATTCTACCATGAGCAATTTATTGCAGACATACATTTTACATGGGGTTTCAATAGTCGCAATTTCTCTCTGATATAAATATCCTGCAATAAACCCACCCTTAGGGTGGGTTTACACTTGCTAGTTATTGCAGGATATTTCTATCAGAGAGAAATTGCTACTAATATAATGAAAACCATTAAATATGTGTCTGACATAAATTCTACATGGTTTACATTAGTCAGAATTTCTCTCTGATATAAATAACCTGCAATAAACCCACTCTTAGGGTGGGTTTACACTTGCTAGTTATTGTAGGATATTTCTATCAGAGAGAAATTGCTACTAATATAATGAAAACCATTAAATATGTGTCTGACATAAATTCTACATGGTTTACATTAGTCAGAATTTCTCTCTGATATAAATAACCTGCAATAAACCCACTCTTAGGGTGGGTTTACACTTGCTAGTTATTGTAGGATATTTCTATCAGAGAGAAATTGCTACTAATATAATGAAAACCATTAAATATGTGTCTGACATAAATTCTACATGGTTTACATTAGTCAGAATTTCTCTCTGATATAAATAACCTGCAATAAACCCACTCTTAGGGTGGGTTTACACTTGCTAGTTATTGTAGGATATTTCTATCAGAGAGAAATTGCTACTAATATAATGAAAACCATTAAATATGTGTCTGACATAAATTCTACATGGTTTACATTAGTCAGAATTTCTCTCTGATATAAATATCCTGCAATAAACCCACTCTTAGGGTGGGTTTACACTTGCTAGTTATTGTAGGATATTTCTATCAGAGAGAAATTGCTACTAATATAATGAAAACCATTAAATATGTGTCTGACATAAATTCTACATGGTTTACATTAGTCAGAATTTCTCTCTGATATAAATATCCTGCAATAAACCCACCCTTAGGGTGGGTTTACACTTGCTAGTTATTGTAGGATATTTCTATCAGAGAGAAATTGCTACTAATATAATGAAAACCATTAAATATGTGTCTGACATAAATTCTACATGGTTTACATTAGTCAGAATTTCTCTCTGATATAAATATCCTGCAATAAACCCACTCTTAGGGTGGGTTTACACTTGCTAGTTATTGTAGGATATTTCTATCAGAGAGAAATTGCTACTAATATAATGAAAACCATTAAATATGTGTCTGATATAAATTCTATATGGTTTACATTAGTCAGAATTTCTCTCTGATATAAATATCCTGCAATAAACCCACTCTTAGGGTGGGTTTACACTTGCTAGTTATTGCAGGATATTTCTATCAGAGAGAAATTGCTACTAATATAATGAAAACCATTAAATATGTGTCTGACATAAATTCTATATGGTTTACATTAGTCAGAATTTCTCTCTGATATAAATATCCTGCAATAAACCCACCCTTAGGGTGGGTTTACACTTGCTAGTTATTGTAGGATATTTCTATCAGAGAGAAATTGCTACTAATATAATGAAAACCATTAAATATGTGTCTGATATAAATTCTATATGGTTTACATTAGTCAGAATTTCTCTCTGATATAAATATCCTGCAATAAACCCACTCTTAGGGTGGGTTTACACTTGCTAGTTATTGCAGGATATTTCTATCAGAGAGAAATTGCTACTAATATAATGAAAACCATTAAATATGTGTCTGACATAAATTCTACATGGTTTACATTAGTCAGAATTTCTCTCTGATATAAATATCCTGCAATAAACCCACTCTAAGGGTGGGTTTACACTTGCTAGTTATTGCAGGATATTTCTATCAGAGAGAAATTGCTACTAATATAATGAAAACCATTAAATATGTGTCAGACATAAATTCTACATGGTTTACATTAGTCAGAATTTCTCTCTGATATAAATATCCTGCAATAAACCCACTCTTAGGGCGGGTTTACACTTGCTAGTTATTGTAGGATATTTCTATCAGAGAGAAATTGCTACTAATATAATGAAAACCATTAAACATGTGTCTGACATAAATTCTACATGGTTTACATTAGTCAGAATTTCTCTCTGATATAAATATCCTGCAATAACTATCCTAGTGTAAACCCACCCTTAGATCTACCTTTATAAGATTACATTACCAGAAGAAACTGAACCTCCATCAATCTGTATTACTGGTGGCTCCATCTATCTTCAGGCTGTCGATAGCTGGTTCTTCTTACAAATATACTATCGTTCTCAGGGATTAATCGATTTTAAATAGCGTCATCGAGATTTATTATCAGTTGTAATTTTCTTTGGTTTACTCTACCTCATTAGCTGCTGATAACACTGGTCAAAAGCAGAAAAAGTTTTTAGATCTCTCAGATTTCATATATATATATATATATATATATATATATATATATATATATATATATATATATATATATATATATATATATATATTCCACTTTTTCTTGTTTCTTTTTCTGGCAGGGGGTCGATAAAGTAGTACACACTTTTTTCACTTTAATTACTTTATTTTGTATGTTTCGTGCCTTTTCGCACCTCTTCAGGGGCTTTCCTGTTCAACAATAATTTTTGTAAACCTTAAACTTATAATTTTTGTATACTACTATATATCTATCCTTTCCTTAAATAAATTTACTTATGAACATATAATATTTTCTCTTAATCTCAATCCTACCTTATCAGGAAGTCCTCTCGTCGTGGGGTCTAGCTTGAGTCAGGCGTAACACTGAAAAGTCATCTGTGGTAATGAATATGGCTGGTTTGTATCGATTTTTTAGCTATTTCAATGGTATCGATTATTGGTAAAAAGGGTTTCGTGAGATTCAATTTATAATACTGTGAAAAATTTGGTGCACATTCTTTAAATCTGTTTTTTTTATTTATGGCGGTGTTTGAATTTTTAATTATATAGATATTTTCTTTGATTTTTCTTTTTAGTGTGTTCCTTTCTTTATTTAAAATGTGAACGTCCCTAAAATTAAAGTTATGTCTGTCAATGTTGTCCTGTTTTTGTTTGTGTCAATGCTTTTTGCGTGTTGCACAATACTCTTTTGCAAACTATTTTCAGTGTTACGCCTGACTCAAGCTAGACAACACGGCGAGAGGACTTCCTGATAAGGTAGGATTAAGACTAAGATAAAATATTATATGTTCATAAGTAAATTTATTTAAGGAAAGGATAGATATATAGTAGTATACAAAAATTATAAGTTTAAGATTTACAAAAATTATTGTTGACTAGGAAAGCCCCTGAAGAGGTGCGAAAAGGCACGAAACATGTCGGGCGAAACATACAAAATAAAGTAATTAAAGTGAAAAAAGTGTGTACTGCTTTATCGACCCCCTGCCAGAAAAAGAAACAAGAAAAAGTGGAAATTAGATATCGGGTCATCATTCACAAGAATTAATATATATATATATATATATATATATATATATATATATATATATATATATATATATATATATATATATATATATATCGTAGGCTAAGTCAAAAATGTCTACGAGCTGTCTGTCTGTATGTTTGTTCCTTATACAAATTCACACCCTTCGTCCAATTTTGACCAAACGTGGCACACAGGTAGGTCTTGACACGAGGAGAGTCATAGGCTAGGTTAAAATCGTCTATGACTCACAGTTAGGAGATCACGAGTTCGAAACAATGAACCCAATAGTTACAGATTTGCGTTATTAGATTTTAATATTAATTATTTGGTTTCTAATTTATTTTTGCTTTTATAGATGCAGAAAGTAGGTCTAGCATAGCACGCCGGGTAACAGCTAGTATCTGTATAAAAATAAATAAGTCATGTGTCAGTTGAAAACTAGCCAAAATAAAAGGTATTTGGAACGAGATGTTATCTTTATCTAAAAGGTTATTTATGCAGGGGCTAAATTAATTGTTAAATTTTCTTTTAAAAAAGTATTTTTTAAACTTATACTTTATTATTTTAACTAACTTTTGGGGTTTAAAAAATAAAAGTTTTAAAGTAATTGTTATTAAAATTCTTAATAGGAAAACAACGTTTAAAGGAATAAATTACGGATATTAATTTTTATTTTTTGTTTTGTATCAACAAAAATATGTCATTAAACAAACAAAAATATTTCACTTACTTTGAAGAAATTATCCTGTAAGTTTGTGGAATTTACATTATATCTATAATCATTTAATCTATACTTTAGGGTTGAAAAGGCTCTTTCAACACTTACTTGAGTGGCTGGGCTGGGGGTGTAGGATAAGTCCTCGTTAATATAGCTATGGAAGTGTGTATTTTCTTTCTTCTCAGTATTCCAGGTATTGGAAACCCTAAAATTCTTGATATATATATATATATATATATATTGTGTGTGTGTGTGCGCGCGTGCATATGTATTGTATTAGTATAAATTTTGTTATATAGTATAGTATTAGTATTAATATTGCTATACAATACATTAGTATTAGTTTTAGTACAAATAGTTGTATTCGTTTTTTATTTTGTATGTATATAAAAAATATAAAAACAATGAAATATATATGTATAAAAAATAAATTTATACATTAAAAAAAAGAGGGAAAAAATATATATTAATATTGTTATGTAGTCGGGGGTGGGGTCTCTCAGATAACTGCAGAATATTTTTACTGGGGGATAGTTCCAACCAGTAAAAAGAATTATTTTTATTTTTTTTAAATATATTTTTTTTTTAATTATGGGGATTAAGAAATTTTCTGACGATTCTAGCTGTGTCGAGTATAACTGCTTGCTGGGATAGTATTAGGTGTTCCTGTGACAATTTCAACTGTAGTATTCGGTATCAAACCATTGGTCGAAATGATAACTGCAGTAACTCTAGCAGAACCTAATTTATAGAGATCTTTTAACTCAATGTCCAAGTCTTGATATTTTCGGAGCTTCTCGGCATATGCTTTCCGGATATTCTCATCATTCGGCACTGAGATATCAATTATATCAGCAGTCTTATTATGCTTGTCGATGATGAGAATATCTGGTTTATTATGGTGAACAGTTCGGTCCGTAATCATAGCTTCGTCCCAGTAGATTTTAATTCTATCATTTTCCAGAAGTCTTTGTGAGACGTAGCGATAATACGGTACCGTAGTTTCCATAATGCCGAACCTTTCTGCAATTGCATGATGGTATATCTTGGCAACATTGTTGTGTCTCTGAAGGTAATCCGATCCCGCAAGAATTTCGCAGCCTGCCGTCACGTGTTGAATTGACTCATACGCCTTGTTACATAATCTGCACTTGTCCGAAATACTAATATCTTTTAAAACGTGTCGTCGGTAGGACCGTGTTGCAATTACTTGGTTCTGGATGGCTATTACGAAACCCTCAGTTTCCGAAAATAGCCGACCAGAAGTCAACCATGCTACTGACAACGTCGTCTGCACTTCCGGATCAAATAGACGACTGTAATATCGCCCGTGCAGTTCTTTCGTTTGCCATTCAGAAAGGCGATCCAAGTCTGTCCTTAGATCCGGTTCATTAATTATCTTCAATTTCAAGGCTGTATAATTCTCGTCCAATTTAACGATTTCCTTAAAAAGGTGGCTCTCACTCGATCTCATATAATGCCTCAGATTACTTTCTTGAGATCTACATAAATGTTCAATATTGATGAGGCCAAGGCCACCTTTTTTCCGTGGCAAATACAGCCTTGCCATTGAAGATGTTGGATGGTGCATGCGTGCTTTAGTCATTTCAGTTCGAATGAGTCGATCCAAATCCCGTAATGATGTATCTGACCACTTTATCACACCGAAACTGTACGTTAATGAAGGTATTACCCAGGTGTTAATAGCTTTTACTTTGTGTTTTCCATGCAGATAACTTCTTAATACTAATCGCAGCCGTTTTAAAAACTTATTTTTTAGCTCCTCCTTAACATTTTTGTGGGAGATCTTAAGGTGCTGTTGGATGCCAAGGTACTTATACGTTTCGGATTCCCCCAATTCACGTAAATGGTCCCCATCCGAAAGTGCTATGTTTTCAATAGACACTGTGCGTCCTTTTGTAACATGTAGCGCAGCACACTTATCTAAACCAAAGCACATTCGAATGGTGTTACTGAAATTTCGCACAATGCTTATCATGCTCTCCAGTTGGGAAGCATTCTTTGCGTACAATTTCAGATCGTCCATGTATAGACTGTGAGATATCCTGGTTTCTTGGTCATTTATAGTCATCCGGTAACCGTGCCCACTATCACGCAGCAACGGCTCAAGGGGTTCAGGGACAAGCAAAACCACAAAGGACTCAGGCTATCGCCTTGATATATTCCCCTTTTTATTTCTATCGTTTCGCTTTCCACTGTATGTCGGCCCTTTCCAAAGGTAAGCTTGGTTTTCCACGTGGCCATCATGCGTGATAAAAGGCAGTTACATTATTAGCGACTTTATAAATTCTTAACACCTCGATTAACCAGGAGTGAGGAACCGAATCGAAAGCTTTCTTGTAGTCAATCCATGCCATCGATAGACTTGGCTGTTTGGCTGAGGCCTGAGATACAATAAAGGAGTCCATAACTAACAGCTCTTTACATCCTTTAGAACCACTTTTATGTAGTCTATTATTAGTATTATTATTCCTATACTGTATATTAGTATTAGTTTTAGTAGGTACTAATAGTTGTATTAGTAAGTAATATCAGTGTTAGTAGTAAGTAATCAGATTAGTAGCAAAAAAAAATAATATTAAAAAAATAAATAAATAGAAAACCAATATCAAAGTAACAAACATATTGTCTTTAATACTGAATTGGAAGCGCAGTACTGCCTTGAACCAAAATTTACAAACCCTTTCACAACATATACACGACTCTAACATTTCACTTTAGGCCGGTGATAACCTAGACGTTTTCTACCCTTAAACACCCAACCCTAAAATTCTTCATTAAAATACTTAAAACGTTTATTTCACATTGAAAAAAACATAAAAGTATTACTCTAACTTTTATTTTCATGTACCTAATTTTAGAAGTTACTCTTAAAATTTTATATTTTTTTTTTAACTGTCATTTTTTACTTATACATAGAATAAAAGTTTTTTAACAGTTAAATTTTAATTTTATTCATAAAATTATAGTTTTTTTGACAGTTAAATTTTAACTTTTCGATAAAAAAAAATAACTGTTTCGACCCCTGTATTTATCTACAATATTTTTGTCAAATACCACTCATTACAATCACTGACCTATTATCCCCCGGCCCAAACCACTGGACAGAAAAATTTGACATTCTGCATGGGCACTACCTTTAACATGTAAACACTCGCTAAGAAAGGATTGTTCGATATTCAAATTTTTAAGTATTTTTAGAGGGGTTTGGAACTATGATAAAGCAGAGCTTCAATAACTAGAAATATCCTGCGATGTTGTCCCTCATACAGTTTACACTATACCTGGTGATGGTCTATCCGAGATAATAATATCTCAAACAGTCTCCATACCCATCAGCATCCCCAATCAGAAATCCTATTGGTATTGCTCGCAAATGTAATGGGTGTTTCCAAATTACATATTGGAAACATAGATTTTTAAATGTTAACTTCCATTTATTATGGACAACGAATTTAGTACTGGTTAAACTCCTGTTACTGGTAACCTACGGATAACGGGTTATTTCTAGGTTATCTGTTTCTTGACACTGGTCCGGAACACCCCAGTGTCAAGAAACATAATAGGATAGTCAGCTAGTGTACTAATATTACCTAAAGTAAGACAGTGTGGTTAAGATCAATGATTTAGTAGACTAACCAAAAGCTAATTACTGAACTGTACTAAAGTTTAGTTAAGTTTTCCACTAAATGTAATTTACTGGTGGAACTTGTTGCTACGTTCACAGGACTAGAATACAATATTGTTAGGGGGGTTAACTTATCGAATATCACTAATCGTTGTTATTATTATCAGCAGTAAGTTTTTGTTCATTGGCCGGCCTGTAGCACAATGCTATTAGCATTATGCTAAGTCTATCATTCCAGAGTAAAAATAATTTATTTATGTCCAGATATAATGGGTTATATTAATTAGAATTAATATCCATCAGTGCGTATTTTTTAAAATAATAACAGCAGTAACGTAAAAAAATCATGATCGTTTAGAGCCTTCTGTAATGTAATGTACTGTCTTCTTTTTCGTACATGGCCACCCCGCCAGCGCGAACGCCAGCGGACACTTTTTTTTCAGTTTAGTCACCGCTAAAGCATATTTATGTTTGTACATGGCCACCGCACATGCGCGAACGCATCTGTACTATCTGATATTTCTTGTCGCTAGCAGTAACCAGCCTGCGCTAATGGCGATTAACTGCTAAAAAAAACTGATCTGCTAATAGTAACTCATCACTAGTCGTATATATTCATTAATTATTTTAACATAAATATGCTTTAGCAATGACTAAACTGAAAAAAAGCGCTACAAAAAAGTGACCGCTGGCGTTCACGCATGCGCGGTGGCCATATAGGAAACCACTGGCTTTCGCGCATGTGTGAACGCCAGCGGAAACTTTTTTGTAATGTTTTTTTTTTTCAGTTTAGTCATCGCTAAAGCATATTTATGTTAAAATAATTAATGAATATATATGACTAGTGATGAGTTACTATTAGCAGATCTGTTTTAGCGCGGTTCCTCCCTCCCGTCATAGAGAGGAACCCCGCTTATAAGGTTGATGTCATAAAACAATCCGGAAGTGCCGACTAGAAAATTTGGCGATTTAGAACCCCTAGAGACCGAAAATGACCTTGTTCGCTCTCTAGGTCCCAGACGAATGGTCCGATTTTGATGAAATTTGGTACAAAAATCTTTCGTCTAATTTGAAAGGTCAAGTTCGTTAACCAGCAGAATCCGCCCACCGGTACATGGTTTTTTGAGCGAATGTCGCGTGAAAAAAATCGTCCCGATTACTTCATATGCTTGCAAGTACTCGTTTTATATGCTTCTGGGCCTAGGAAAACGAATGAAACCATTTTTAAGGCGATAGCTTTAACCGTTTTCGAGAAAATTGGAAAAATAGTTGTTGAATAACGTTTTGTTTTGTTTTTAGCGCGGTTACTCCCTATCTCCATAGGGAGAACCCGCTTATGAGGTTGACCTCATGACGCAATCCGGAAGTGCCGACTAGAAACTTTCTCGTTTCAGACCCAAATAGATCAAGAAAATATAGGTGGCTCAAATTTGTATATATATATATATATATATATATATATATATATATATATATATATGCTTGTCTGTTCGCTCTCTAGCGAGCTCAAAAATGGTCCGATTTTGATGAAATTTGGTACAAAAATCTGTCGTCTAATTTAAAAGGTCAAGTTCGTTAACCAGCAGTATCCGCTCATTTGAACATAGTGTTTGGGGCGAAATTCGCGCAAAAAAAATCGTAACGCTTACGTTTTTAGCGTTCCCCCACAGGGAGGAACCCCGCTTATAAGGTTGATACAATGAAACAATCCGGAAGTGCCGACTAGAAAATTTCGCGTTTCAGAACCCCTAGAGACCGAAAATAACGGTGGTTCAAATTTGTATATATATATATATATGTATATATATATATATATATATATATGCATATTTATATATATATATATATATATATATTTGTCTGTTCGCTCATTTCTGGCTTCCCTAATGGTCCGATTGTGCTGAAATTTGGTACAAAAATCCGTCTTCCAATTTGAAAGGTCAAGTTCGTTAACCAGCAAAATCCACCCACTGGAAGATGGCGTTTGGGGCGAAATTCGCGCAAAAAAAATCGTAACGCTTACGTTTTTGAGTTCATAAACTTGTAAGTACTCGTTTTATAGGCTTCTTGGGCTAGGAAAACGAATGAAACCATTTTCAAGGCGATAGCTTTAACCGTTTTCGAGAAAATTGGAAAACTAGTTTTTGAATACCGTTTTTGGTTTTTTGTTACGTTTGGAGTTAAGGAAGGGTTAGAATAAAATGTTTTATTAACAGACATAACAAATTTTGGTAACTTTGTATACTTTCCTTAATATTTCGAAAAAGGTTGAGAATCTTGCGAAACGTAAGATTACTATTAGAAAGCTTACTAAATCCTCTACAAAAATGGTTCTAATGAAAGTTTTGATTAGGCGATGTCAATCGGAGAAATAAGTGCTTAAACCTTTAAAGTAATTGATTTCGCTTATTCGAACTGTTTTTTTGTCTTTGATTTTGGTACTTAGAATTATGGGATTCTGTTGAAACATTTTCTGCATGTTCGAATTTCATCAGCACTAATATGTTGAAATTTTGGTTATGTTTGGAGTAAAGAAAGGGTTAGAATAAAATATGTTATTAACAGACAAGAAAAGTTTTGGTAACTTTGTATACTTTCGTTAGTATCTGGAAAACCGTTGACAATCTTGGGAAGCAGAAGGTTACCATTCGAAAGCTTACTAAATGCTCTACAAAAAAGGTTCTAAAGAAAGTTTTAATTAGGCGATGTCAGTCGGAGAAATAAGTGCTTAAAACTTCAAAGTAATTGATTTCGTTTATTCGAATGGTTCTTTTTGTTTGTTTTATTCCTTGTTATTGTTAAATTGCT
Organism: Gonocerus acuteangulatus; assembly: GCA_946811695.1. Lineage (NCBI taxonomy): Eukaryota > Metazoa > Arthropoda > Insecta > Hemiptera > Coreidae > Gonocerus > Gonocerus acuteangulatus. The sequence continues at coordinate 11,893,395 of OX328129.1, read as the reverse complement.
TATAGTCGGATAGTGTATTTGACAATAAAACAGATTAAGTAAAATAAGAAGATCAATTTATTGTTAAAAATGTAGCGTTCAAAGAGGCTTCCCAAGGCTTCCCAAGGCTTTCCAAATGCCTCTGAGCGGAGGCCTTTCTGCCCGACTTATGGGATAGCTGACCCATACAGGTAAGATTGTAAATCAAGACCTTTCAAGACTGGTTTGTTTGAGATTTCATTTGGAGAGGTGTTTCGCTATTGATCTAAACAAAGTAATAACTGTTTCTATTCTATGCCTTCATAAACACTAGAGATAAGAACGGAACCGCGCTAAGATGACGCAGTTCCTGCGAATCGGACTTTTGAGTTCATATGCTTGCAGGTACTTGTTTTATAGGTTTCTTAACATAAGAAAACGAATGAAACCATTTTCAAGGCAATATCTGTTACCGTTTTTTAGAAAAGTGAAACAAATGTTTTTGTAAGTCATTATTTGTTTTTGGGGTACTTAGAATCGCGGGATTCAATTGAAATATTTTCTACATCTTGGAAATTAATCCCAACTAAGATGTTTAAATTTTGGTTATATTAGGAGGTAAGGAAGTATGCGAAAAACAAAAAATTTATTAATAGACATGAAAGGTTTTCGGATTTTCATACATTTTTCGTAAATATCTCGAAAACGGTTAGGAAATCGTGGTAAGTGGAAGGTGACCATTCGAATGCTTACTAAATTCTCTATAAAAAAGGTTCTGATGCAATATTCGATGGGGCCACGTCAACGTCAATCAGAGATATAAGCGCTTAAAACTTAAAAAGTGTTTGTTTTGAAAGGGTTTTTCTCTTTGTTAATCTCACTTTTTAATTGGTTGTTTTTTGTTTTAAATTACATTTATCAGTAAAATTAGTATTGTAGTAAAATAAGCTAAGAAATGGTGAAAGGTATTGATAATAAGTTTGGAGTGGCTGTGGTTATCATGTTGACGTATGCATAGTTCGTTTTGAATTCTCCTATCTATATAACCTTCCTCATAGCCTCCATTCTTATTTTATAGAAAGATTTAATCCACGACAGAATGGAATTTTATTCGCCATGTAGTACATATTTACAGTTGATTATAACAGGGCCATTCCAAGCCAAATCATCCAGGGGTCGCACCCAAGGTCGGCAGATTTTAATGAAACTTGGTGAGTATATTCTAGTAATGGACATGAGTACAAATATAAAATTTTATGTTGTTATGTTCATTAGTTTCTGAAATGCAGCACTTTAAAAATTCTTCAAAATGTGCAAAATATCGTTGATCATACATCTGGCAACAATCTATACTTTTACAACTTTTGCTCTGAAACTGTTAATTTTAATGATAGAGAGTTAATTTTTTTTTAATTTGTTTGGCATTAAATTTTCAATGGAAATATATTGCTAGATATATGATTTAGAGCCATAGAAATAGTTTAAAAAATTCTTAAATAGCAAAATTGAGATTTGTTTGAGCATTGATATGCATCCATAAATTGCTTAATACCATGAGTCTACCTCCAAGAGCACCTAAACCCATTATATCACCAAAAACTAGATTAAAAATGCCAAAAAATGGCGTAATAAATTTAGTGGGCTTTTGAGTTTTCAATAAGTTAAGAGTTGATGAAAAACTACATATATCCGCTATTAGACTGCCTCTATTAACTCTAAAAAAAAATCTCAACAATAGAAGGAGCCGCCTACTTTCAGCTAGGAGAGAAGATTGCAACACGTCTAAAGCCAAGATGCTATCAAGACTTTTTTTTTTTTAATTCATTCTCAGTTTACTTTTATTTATTTATTCCTATTTTTGTTTTGTTTTTATATTTGTTTTGTTAATGTATATTTTTTTCTCCCTTAACCATTTGTAAATCTAGGCGCACGGTAGTGCGCCAGGCCAAGTTCCGGCCTAAGCATACTGTGTGTATATTACAGGCGGTCTTAGAGCCGATTTTTACCCTCTCATAACTTTCAACCAGGTAAAGATAAAGTTATGAAATTTTTTCACTGGTATTGTACTACTAGGTGTGAGTAAAACTGGAAATTTTCATAATTCTACATAGAATAGTTTCTGAGATATAAGCGATCGAAAATCGGGATTTATAGGACTCACTCACTCACTCATAAAAATTATTAGGCACTTCCCATGATGCTAGAGACTTGAAATTTTGCATGAAGATAGATATGAAGACGTTATTAAAGGAAAAAATCGAAAAATCGCGAAAGGTTGTGTTTGACTCCGCTTCCGGGGCGGGGGCGTGCCAGATTTGTACTTCCTTCGGAAACCCGTCATTCCGTCCGAAACCCATGATGTGGGGTATCAAATGAATTGTCTCGGTATGAAGAACCTATATTTGATGTTTTAAGAAACAATTAGACGCATATAGGTTCGGTAAAAATCTTATACCAGCTGTCTGTCTGTATGTTTGTTCCTCTTACAAATCCGTACCGTTTGACCGATTTTGACCAAACTTGGGACACAGATGGGTCTTGATACGGGGAGAATCATAGGCTAGGTTAAATTGTCTATCAGCTGTCTGTCTGTCAGTTTGTTCCTTATACAAATACACACCGTTTGACCTATTTTGACAAAATTTGACACACATGTCAGTCTTTATCCGGGTAGTGTCTTAGGCTAGTCAAAATCGTCTATCAGCTGTCTGTCTGCATGTTGATTCCTTACACAAATTCACACCACTTGACCGATTTTGACCAAACTTGGCACACAGGTCCGGGGAATGCACTAGGCTAGGTAAAAAAGGTCTTTCAGCTGTCTTTCTGTATGTTTGTTCCTTATAAAAATTCACACCGTTTGGCCTATTTTGATACGGGAGTGTCATATTACCTATGACGTTTTCTACTTTTTGTTCCATCGATATGCCATCATTCCTTCTGAAACCCATCATGTGGGGTATCAAATGAATCTTCTTGGTAAGGAGAACCTATATTTGATGTTTTAAAAAACATTTCGACGCATCTTAACAAAAACAGTTGTGACTTCTTTCTTAAATGTAGTAAATAAAGTCGTAGGGGTTCACTGCATAATATACTTCAAAGCAGATACTAAGTTTTTCAAAGTCGAGCCATCTAAATTACAAAGTTTAGGATCACAAACCCAAAATGTATCGTCTTTGTTCTTACATTTTTCTTGAAGGCCTTCTGCACTTTCCCTACTGTGATCTTTATCCTCGGGATAAGGTTCCTGTGTTTTACAGTGTAATAGTTTAGTTAAGGAGAGCAATCAATTTGTCCTCTAGAGTAATGTCATCTGGAAGAGCTTCTAACTTTTCTAGTCTAGTGATTAGATGTATGTAGGTTGATTATTGGTATCAAATATCAAGCAGTAAGGAGAACCTTATGCAGAATCCAAAGACCCTGGTTTTATATGAAGTACAAAAGCCAGTAGGTATGCGGCAACTAAATTTTATTTAATACTTAGAAAAAAGTAATGAGATCCCAAAAAAAACATAAATGTGATTTCACATTTATGTTTTTTTTTGGGATAATACTTTTATGTATTGGTTCAAATATATTGATTGATTGAACTCTAAAAATACCCCACTAATTGATAGAAAAGTACCATTATAATTTTGCTGGCTATTTGTATGATATTAATAACTAAAATAACACAAAAATATTCGTTTTGATAATGTAGGGCCTAAATTAGGGTTTTATAATAATAATAATTTTTAAAAAAACGAGTTTGAAATTAAAATCACTTTATGTTAGAAATAATGTCTGCACCAGGATTAATTAAGAAAATTCAGATTTGGATAGTGATATTTATTTAACAGAGAGGACATATTCACTTAACCAGGGGGGGGCAACATAGTAGACAGAGGCCGCCAAGTATCCTTCCACACATAATACTGGCTGTTCATTACAGCCTCTGTAATTGTTAGTGGAACCTCTAATTTCTGTTTTATATCTCATCATCTAAGACAATGGATTTTATTAAAACCCAATTTCCACATATAAACAGAATAGAGTTTTTTACAGGGGGATGTAGTGCCCAATACAAACATTTCAAGAGCATTATGAATTTGTGTCATCACAAAACAGACTTCCAGTTGGATGCTTGTTGGTCTTGCTATACTACAAGTCATGGAAAAACAGTTTGTGATGGAATTGGATTTTTAGTAGAACCTCTAATTGACTCAAAGAGGCTCATTGCTAATTTCAATCAGTCATAAAATATGTTCAGAAGGAACAGGACAATCATCTTGTTGTTTAGGCCAGTAAAATGTTTTAGAAGGCCATGTGGATGCATAAAATCAATTTTGTTGTCACCTTCTTCTTCGTTCAGTTGACTGATCAGTCCAATCCACGAGTTTTCTTCATGAACACAGATAGTATAATTATGAAGACACGGTTTTAAGTGCTGAAAAATTGTTAAACTTTCTATGCCTTTAATATAATTCCATCAAATACGTATGTCAGGATCCAGACTCGTGCATTTTGCTATTGTTTCATCAGTTGATTGTGGACTGAAAAAGTAGAAAAGTCATGTCCCTCTTATGTAATGGTTTTACCACTTCAAGATCTTTCTTCAACTTTAATTCAAATGTTTTGAATTTCTACTTCGATTAACCCTCCATCGACCAGGTGGGGTTTAGGCGGACCCCCTGTACACTATTACCCTCTCCCTTATAGCCACCGTATCTCTACCTTCCTGCTCCTTGAGTAGTTTCCTAATCAGTAGTGCTCCGGGGAACGGCAATGTCAAATTTTTCATACGTCCACGCCTCAAATTGATTATGTTTTGTTGAAAAATGGCTTTGAGGTCTGAGCGGACCTCACATTGGCTTCCGTAATAAGTTTTTTTTTCTTTTTATATAAATATTTATATGTATTTTTATTTTTCCTATTTCATTAGTTTGCATCATAGTAGTATGTGGTATCAAGATATTACTAAACTTAATTCGTCATAGCACATTATGACTATAAATGTAAGTGGGGTTCTGGTGGACCCCACGTGGGCGACAGTGTAACTCTCCCACGTGGTCGACGGAGGGTTAAAAAAAAGAAGGATATCTTAGAAAGGAGACCACTAAAATACAAGTGCATTTGGTAGCATTTGTGATTTCTGTTGATTTGTAAATACTCTGAAGATATTTCTTAGTAACTGTTTTTTTTACAGTTCCACCAATTCCATCACAAACTGTGTTTCCATGACTTGTAGTATGGCAAGACCAACAAGCATCCAACTGGAAGTCTGTTTTGTGATGACACAAATTCATAATGCTCTTAAAATGTTTGTATTGGGCACTACATCCCCCAGTAAAAAACTCTATTCTGTTTATATGTGGAAATTGGGTTTTAATAAAATCCATTGTCTTAGATGATGAGACATAAAACAGAAATTAGAGATTCTACTAAAAATTACAGAGGCTGTAATGAACAGCCAGTCTTATGTGTGGAAGGATACTTGGCGGCCTCTGTCTACTATGTTGCCCCCCCCCACACCTGGTTAAGTGAATATGTCCTCTCTGTTAAATAAATATCACTATCCAAATCTGAATTTTCTTAATTAATCCTGGTGCAGACATTATTTCTAACATAAAGTGATTTTAATTTCAAACTCGTTTTTTTTTTTAATTATTATTATTATTATTATAAAACCCTAATTTAGGCCCTACATTATCAAAACGAATATTTTTTTGTTATTTTAGTTATTAATATCATATAAATAGCCAGCAAAATTATAATGGTACTTTTCTATCTATTATTGGGGTATTTTTAGAGTTAATAGAGGCAGTCTAATAGCGGGTATATGTAGTTTTTCATCAACTCTTAACTTATTGAAAACTCAAAAGCCCACTAATTTTATTACGCCATTTTTTTGCATTTTTAATCTAGTTTTTGGTGATATAATGGGTTTAGGTGTTCTTGGAGGTAGACTCATGGTATTAAGCAATTTATGGATGCATATCAATGTTCAAACAAATCTCAATTTTGCTATTTAAGAATTTTTTAAACTATTTCTATGGCTCTAAATCTTATATCTAGCAATATATTTCCATTGAAAATTTAATGCCGAACAAATTAAAAAAAAAAATAACTCTCTATCATTAAAATTAACAGTTTCAGAACAAAAGTTGTAAAAGTATAGATTGTTGCCAGATGTATGATCAACGATATTTTGCACATTTTGAAGAATTTTTAAAGTGCTGCATTTCAGAAACTAATGAACATAACAACATAAAATTTGGTAATTTTACTCATGTCCATTACTAGAATATACTCACCAAGTTTCATTAAAATCTGCCGACCTTGGGTGTCGACCCCTGGATGATTTGGCTTGGAATGGCCCAACAGTAAAACAAATTTGCTAGTAAAACAAGATACTTAAAATGACAAAGAATTTTTGGTTGTTTAGAATAGAGCCTTCTCGGCGGTTGTCGGAGAGTAAGTACGTTTTCAGTACATAATTGTATTGACTTATACAGATTAAGAATTATCCGCTTCTGTGTAAGTTGGCTACTTCAGTGTCAGTTTCCTTTGATTTGTGATGCAAATCTATTCCATTTCTTCCAGATGTACGTAACCGCGCTAAGATGACGCAGTTCCTGCGAATCGGACTTTTTTAGCAGTTAATCGCGTAGGCTGGTTACTGCTAGCGACAAGAAATAACAGATACTTTTCAAGAAACTCCGTGTGCACCAACCTTTGGTTTTCTATCTATCGGTTTCATAAAACTATAGTTTCATGAAACCAGTTTCTTCAGTGTGCACCAGGCCTAATATGTTCAATTATTGTAATGTTAACAAGAATAATGAACACACCCAAACTACTGGGCGTGTTCATTGATTTATTGTTGAGAGCTCTTAATGAAACTTTCATGAAGTGGAGTACACGGATGGAGTGGGAAAAAGCTGAAAGGGTTCGCCTGTAAATATTGATCGTGAAATCAATAGAACGTTATCAACGAAGCATGATTTATCAACGATAAGGACAAGGTCTACTTCCAACGTCGTTCTATGGAAATATATACACGACTTGTAGAGACAATTGGTCTGATTTCGTTGAAACATGTTTTACTAGAAGAACATTTGCATTAATTAAGAGTTGTTTAGATGACAATCTGGGTCATTTCATTTTTCGAAGTTTAGGGTGACTGTTTTTATCGTTTTAGCACTTTCTGAAGGCTATTGAGGATGCACTTATGAAAGATTTTTTGAAAAATGTCTTGAAATATTCATCGATCATACGTACTAGATTACGAAAATGATCCACTTAAACCTTTATATATATCTACACAGAGATTGTCAAAAACGACCCCAAAATTTCAATGATTTTTCTAAAGTAGGGCGTTTTAAAAAAATTGCGCCTTTTCAGGGGAATTAAGACTAGTAAAGTACATATACAACCTATATATATATATATTTATTTATTTTTTATAAATATGGCACAGGTCGAAATAATAGTACTCCATTTTATGTACTATTTTATTTTTGGCACGCCCTACATGTTTCGTGGCCTTTAGGCCACCTCCTCAGGGGCCACTAAATCCCCATGTGTGGTTAGCTCGCCACCCATACTAAGACTAAGACTGAAACCTGTATATAGCGTATACAAGGGGGTGGGCTCCAGCCCCCCCCCCCGAAATTGGTAAAAATCTATTTTTATAAAACTCTTGTGTCTGTTTGTTCCTTTTACAAATCCACACCGTTTGACCGATTTTTACGAAACTTGGTACACAGGTAGATCTTGATCCGGGTAGTCTCGTAGGCTAGGTCAAAATCGTCTACCAGCTGTCTGTCTGTATGTTTGTTCCTTATACAAATCCACACCGTTTGTCCGATTTTGACCACACTTGGCACACAGGTAGGTCTTGATCCGGGGAGTGTTATAGACCAGGTCAAAATAGTCTAGGACTCACTGGTCGGACGTCACGTGTTCGAAACTGTGGACCCGAACAGTTACAGATTTGCGACATTAGATTTTAATATTACTTATTTAGTTTCTAATTTATTTTTGTTTTTCTAGATGCAGAAAGTAGGTATGATCACTTAGCTAGAAAAAATAGTTTTTATTCAATGTAATAGCTTTTTAATTGGCTAACTCTTCCAAGTTCTAGATTGTTAGTACTCAATAACCCCCCCCCCCCAAATGTTCTCAACCCCCCACCCGAAATTTTCCCAGCCCTATACAACCTCTCTAAATGAAGGTGAACTGTCTGCTACAGGGAGCATGTTTAAATTCTAGCAGAAGTCTTATTGCTTCTGAAGAGGCATAAAAATGAATGTCAAACCGGTAGGGCAGTTTTTATTACTTTATATTGGGTTGTCCGGAAAATAATGCAGGATTTTACGTTTTATTTTAAATTATCCTGTATATAATAACACTGTTCTGCACGAAAATCCTCCTTCAAACCAAAACATGCTTTCTTACTGTTTTCAAATGTGCTGAACACGAATTTGAAGTCAGATTCTGTTTATCACGCACAGTTTCTTGAGAAATTCTAGTTTTTTATCCAAAAATGTGAGTTTTTTTAAATTTGACGAATTTTTTTTGGCATCAAAACATAGTGAAAAAAATTCAAAAGCCCGATGATTTTGAGAGCAATGAAGTATATTAGAACGGAAAACAAAAAGGATGGGAATATTACAAGTGGTTGAAGAAATATGGCTAAAAGTGTTTTTTCAGTTTTTGATCTTGAGGCAGGGATTTGGTTTCTACCTGGATCTTTAGGGGAATGACCTTCCTTTCTCTTTTATGGTGGTATCCTTTTCCTTCACGTATGTGCTAAGTTTTTGGGAAACGAAAAATCTAGAGACTACCGAAAAATAGTTCAAGAACTGCTTACTTCATATAAAACATTGGGATGCAATATGTCCTTAAAAATACATTTCCTGCATAGTCACCTAGACTTTTTCGCCCCAAATGGAGAACGATTCCACCAAGACATATCCAGAATGGAAAAAAGATATACTGGCAAATGGAATGAGAAGATGCTGGCGGATTACTGCTGGACACTGCAGCGGGAGACAGAGGAGGAAGAGTACAAAAGAAAAAAAAATACTCATTGACGATGTGTGTATATTTTTTGAGTTGTGTCATATCTAGTATTATACCTGGTAGCATGCAGGATTCAATTAATTATTAGCACTTTTATATTTTACCGTTGAAAAAGAAAAAAAAATCTGTTATAATAAAGACAATAATTTTCAAATACAATTTTTCCAAGTTTCTCCTCTTTTCTCTCAAAATCAGAGGGTGATAGAATTTTTCTGAGTTCAGATTCGGACTCAGCACACCTGAAAACATGAGAAACAGGCAAAATTGTTCAAGGGAGGGGAGAAAAGTTTTTTTTTGCAGAACAGTGTAATCTGTTTACGTTTACTGGATTATTTATTAGTAATAATGTCAACACTTACTAATCCTCTTCTAAATGATAATGTTTGTTTACCTCTGTAGCATATCGCTACTTTCCTACGATGCCAAATCGTGAATTTTGTACGATTTTCTTTTGTGAGTTTAAACTCGGCCGAAGCGGAGCCCAGACGGCTAGAGACATAAACCAAGTCAGGGGCGAGTGTAGTGTTAATGAGTGCACTGTTCAAAGGTGGTTTAAAACATTTCGGGATGGAGAATTCAGCCTTGAAGATAAAGAAATTCGCGGAAGGCCTTCCTCTCTTGATGACCATGTTCTGTCAGCATCGATGAAAGAAAACTCCATAATAACTGTTCGAGAACTTGTAGATAAACTTAAAGTTAGCAAATCGACAGTCCATGACCACCTCAAGTCGATTGGAAAAGTGAGAAAGCTCTAAACTTGGGTTCAACACGCATTAAACGACCTCCAAAAACATCAGCGCTAAAATTTTGCGCTATAATGTTTTTGTTTCTTTGCCGAAACAAAAATTTCCCTTTTCTAACCACATCCGCCATACTAACCGGATCTTTCACCTACTGACTACAATTTTTTATGATGCCTCAACCACTACTTACAACATAAAATATTTATAGCGGAGATGGAGATAGTTAGCCGTTGCAGTGATACGAAGGCAAGAGATGGTTGGGATTCGGCTAGGAGCAAAAAACCTTCAAACGTCCAATATAGATTTCTGCCTGAAGGTCTGACGTTTTTTTCCTCCTAGCCGAATCCATAAAATAAAATATGCCGTCTTCATAAAATATTTGGATCGAACGGAATTAGAGAATGTGTTTATTGACTTTATAAATTCTAAGAATTCTGAATTCTATTCAGACGATATCAAAAAGTTACCAACATGTTGGGAGAAATGTATTGAGAGAATGAGAGAATATTTTGATTAAAGAACACAGTTATAAAATACATTTTTCATTTTTATTTTAATACCAAAATCCTGCATTACTTTCCGGACAACCCAATACTTCACCGGATAGTTAAACATGGCCATCGAAAGTGGATAGAAATTAACTAACCATCCAGGGAAAGTGAGGAAATGTAATTAGCAGGAATAGCCACCGCTCTCCTTGCTATTTAATGGCTTAATATAATCATCCAAGAGATTTAATTACCTTCTTCCAAAGAGGAATTATTAACTGCTGGTCTTTCAACTTCCTTTTGAACGCTCCGTTCTTGATTTAACAAGGGGATACATTTTTCAATAGCTCTCCACTTTCAAAGGAAAATATTCTTGAAACTCAAACATTCTTCGTTCCTCGTAATTGTTTTAGAACATGGAGGGAAAAAACTCTAAAGCCGGCCAAACACCTGACCGTTCCTGTGAGGCGTACCTGTCACTCACACTCTTAAGGATTCCCGACAGGTTTGTCAGTTTTCAAAATGGATCCTCCAGGAGATGATCTACTTTATCTCTCTTTATTTGCTGTAATTTTTGCAACGCGTAAAAACAATCGAAAACCACCAAACAATAGTGTAAGGAATGGTTGCAGAGAAGAAATAAATTTACCCATGTCCATTTCCTGAATGAATACAGAAATGATTATAGTAATTTGGATCTATTTCCTTCTATTTGTCCATGGTAACATGTGACGTCACATGTTATCTTTAACATTACCTTGGCCCAGGACTGGCAAATCATATCTACTAATCAGCTGCAAGGATCTTAATATTGCAATGAAAATGTCTCCAATGTACGGGTTTTTATTGAAACTAACTACCCTCAAAAATACTGCTTTCTTTGCTAAATGTTTTGTAGAAATCTGGAGTGATTTCCTGGAGGGTCCCTCCTCCCTGGGTCCCAGAATATTTCTTGTTATTTTCTTTTCAAGAACGGTATTTCTCTTATCCCTAGTCTAATTTCGAAAGATTAAAATAGAAGCAGTTATTATTTTGTTGAGAGGAGATCGTTGACCGTTGATGATGCAAGGTAGGGATTGTCGGGGTTCGGTCACTGCTACTTAATAATATATACCCCATATGTGTATGTATGTGGGCATATATATGTACATATGTGTGCGTGTATATGTGTATATACTTATATATAAATATATAAATATATGTATATATATACATATATATATATATATATATATATATATATATATATATATATATATATATGTTAGGTATATTTACATAGATATGTGCATATATTAGTGTTAAATATCTCCTACTTGTATTTACAGCCCTGATGAAGGCTTGAAGTTCAAGCCGAAACGTCAGCACAATAATAAAACCATTTTTACGATAAAATGTAGTTTTATTAAGTAGCAGTGACCGAACCCCGACAGTTATTATTTTGGTTCCACCAGGCTTGAAAGGTAGGATTTACAATCTTACCTGGAAGGGTCAGCAACACTTGAAACGGTCCCGCTAGTTACGAGGTCTTGGAATCTTGGAACTCTATGTTTCTAACAATAAATTGTTTTTGTTATTTTACTTAACCTGTTTTATTTTCGAATACATTATCCAACTATAAGCAATTAAAAAATAACAAGGAATAAAAAACAGACAAAAAGAACAGTTCAAATAAACGATATCAATTACTTTAAAGCTTTAAGCTCTTATTTCTCCAATTGACATCGCCTAATCAAAACATTCATTAGAACCTTTTATGTAGAGCATTTAATAAGCTTTCTAATGGTATTCTTCCGTTTACCAAGATTTTCAACCGTTTTCGAGATATTAATGAAAGTTTCCAAAATTTACATTATTTCTAGCAACAGAAAATTGGTCTCATTTTTCATATCCTGTTTTACACACAAACTTTTCCCAACATAAGAAATTAAAAAAATAAAAAGCAATAAAAAACCAAGGGAAAGAGACAAAAATTACAAAAAGAACGACAAAAACCCGTTCATAAGAACAAAACAGACGTATTTGAAGTTTTAAGCACTTATTTCTCCGATTGACATAACCTAATCAAAAATAGCTTTAGAATCATTGTTGTAGAGAATTTAGTAAGCTTTCAAATAGTTTCTATCCACCTACCATGATTTCCCAACCGTGTTCGAGATATTAATGAAAGTATACGAAGTTCCCAAAACTTTTCATGTCAGTTCATAAAATATTTTATTCTAACCCTTCCTTAACTCCAAACGTAACAAAACTTTTAACATATAAGTTTTAATGAAAGTAGAACATGCAGATAATGTTTCAACTGAATCCCGTGATTCTAAGTACCCAAACCGAAAACGGTATTCAAAAACTATTTTTCCAATTTTCTCGAAAACGGTTAAAGCTATCGCTTTGAAAATGGTCTCATTCGTTTTCCTAGCCCAAGAAGCCTATAAAAAGAGTACTTACAAGCTTATGAACTCAAAAACGTAAGCGTTACGATTTTTTCTGCGCGAATTTCGCCCCAAACGCCATCTTCCAGTGGGCGGATTTTGCTGGTTAACGAACTTGACTTTTCAAATTGGACGAGGGATTTTTGTACCAAATTTCATCAAAATCGGACCATCAGGGAAGCCAGAAATGAGCGAACAGACAAATATATATATATATATATATATATATATATATATATATATATATATATATATATATATATGTATACAAATTTGAACCACCGTTATTTTCGGTCTCTAGGGGTTCTGAAACGCGAAATTTTCTTGTCGGCACTTCCGGATTGTTTCATTGTATCAACCCTATAAGCGGGGTTCCTCCCTATGGGGGAGGGAGGAACCGCGCTAAAAAGGATAAAATTATGATTATATGCTGTTTTATTTTCCCTTACCTTCATTTCCTCATTGCCAGAACAGACCTTTTTACCAATGGGGCTAAAAAAAGTTCCACATGATATAAAATAAAAATCTCTCGATATTCTGGCCGTATTGTCAAGAATCAAATACCTCCACAGTATCTGCCAATTCTGGGCCTTCGTGACCTGTTATTTGCATATATATATCCTAGATATTCTTCAACTTCTGGCTGGTTAGTGGCCGCGGCTTCTGTACGTCTGGCGTCATTTCAAAATCTTTTCATTGCCTTGTGAAGGCCAATCACGTTCCTTGAGAACTAACATTTTGAAGAAAAATTAACAAAGGTTTTTGAAGTTTCCAAATCGCTCCAGGAATGAGATGTATATGAAATCACGCTGTGATGACACAGTACCTGTAAGTTGGATTTTCACATTTACCATTCAGCATAAAGACCTCAATATCCCACTCGTTAATGATGTTGTATTATCCAGATTCCAACGTTTCCATCCTAAACTTTCCGCTCATCAAAATCCTGAAGTCCTCTCCCTATCAAGTGTCACCCACCCACTCTCTCCACCAAGGCGACTCAAAAGACATTGGCCTAGAGATCTGCTGCAATGACCAAGTGAAGTGTTAGCAATGGCTTTCTCTTTGTTCAAGTGCGACAATTTTCTGTGGCTCGCCGATCTCTCTTTGACTCCAGCCACTGGTCGGAGCAGAAGGGAGCTTATGTAGGCCCTTTCAACGTCATCTGAGCGTCTTTCTGGCGTTAATCGAGGATGAAGTTGGGAGGCCTTGAGCACAGAACTTTCATATTGTATCATATATCATATTACCAGATGTATTTATATACAGGATGTAATAATCAATAAAGAAATATATATATACCATTCATAAGTCTGAATGACTACGCAAATGTCATTCAATTAAAACATCAACAACTCTCTCCGAGATATGACCGACCATCTTTCTGTATGGCTTATGAATAAATTTTCAACACAGTATTTTGACGTACAAAATCCTGTTTAGTTTTTTTTTGTACTGACTAATGGGCGCATTTTTTTTAAACTAAAAAAATATTGTATGAGCAATGGACACTAATGTGCCCGTGGAATTGCAGTACACGAATAGGAATGAGCGAAATTTGTAATGATCTTGGTATGTTTTCCATTAAGGGTTGATGGATCCTACAGCTAATGCATGAGTAGCAGCTAGAGGCTGAATAAACCTAGGGGGTAGGGGGCTAATGTAACAGCTGACACATTAATTCACATTAGCGGGAACAGCTGCTACACCGCAAACATTTATCACACATGTGTGGTATCGAACTGCTAATTCACAACCTAATGGGGAGTTTTACTCAAAAAGTCTGTCACGCAGGAGCTGCATCACTAAACACTTTCCTCGCCAAGATAGGTAGTTTAGGCTGCATTTCTGAAGATTTTTCTTAAAATAAACTTGCGTTGTTTTGATCGGTTATATTTACCATGAATGTCTCCGCCGATTTTCGTTTCAAGCAAGTAAAAATAACAAATGTTAAATTAATAACTTGATTTCGGAATAAACCACTATTTCAAACCAGAGTAATGCAAACTGTGTTTAATTTCATGACTAATGATTAAATGAGAATTCTGAATGTGACTAACTGTTGATGATTGATCGATTATATTTCTCCATGACTAGGAAGTAACGACTAAATGCTTTCTAGCCTATGATTGATGATTACTGACTAACCTTACTCGGATTAATGATTAAAGACTAAAAAAATCCCTTGATTTATGATTGATGATTAACTGGTTCACGATGAAATTCCAAAGCCCAATGTATAGATAGTAAGTGTAAACAGGTTGGTATTAGCCTAATACTAAAAGTATTTACAACGTTAGTCATGTCAATCATTTGTACAGACAATCAATGAGTAACGATTGATTGATGATTAGTCATAAGTAAAATTTAATCGATTTTTCAATCATTTAGTTGATTTGTGCCTTACTCTGTTTCAAATAAGCCAAATTAGATTTTTTTTTTTTTTACACATTTTTCTCCTTAGATGAACACGATATATCGCACTAGTCTAAAGTGACACAACTCAAAAATCCGTTTTATTCACACCGTCGTAGTTAGGGCTATGAAAGACATGGTAAATATCTGTTTATCAAACATCAAAACTGTATGCACCTATGTAGCTTCAGAGCTACTACACCAGAGGGCACTTGTGTCACCCTTCCAGTCTAAATGCTACACCCCCCTACATAGATAGGCAAGAGTAACACATTTTGAATTGAGTTTTATTTTGAGTTGTGTCACTTTAGAAATACTAGTGCGATATAACGAGTTCCATTGTAAAAAAGTAAACCTTTCTACCGTTAGGGGCATATTAATAATTTGTGTCCGAAGTAAACCCCATTCGAAGGACAGATTTTAGGACCGGTTAACAAACTCGTTCAATCGTTTGTTGTAGGAATGTTACACAACAAGATTCTGGGCAAAAAAGATCCTATCGACTTGGGTCCCGAAATGGTTCTTGGAGGTGCTGGAGCTTTAAAACCACGGTTTTCAATAATAACTTCTCACCTACTGGTGTTGAAGACAAAAATTTCCAAATAAAATTTCTTGGCCACTAAATTCTGCATATTTTGGTACCTAAGAATCTCATTTACCATCAAGGAATATTCGTAGGATATGTATTTATTAATCTGTGTTTTTCCAGCGTTGCAATTAGTTCGATAGTCTCACCTTGAGAAATTAATGAAAAAATTCATGAAAGAAGTTTGTTTTGTGAAAAGTCGAAATTTCTCAACTAAAGCGGATTACGTCATAAGAGGATTTCCTCCCCACAGGAGGAGTGAAAACATCCTAATGATATGTGGAAATTCTTCTTCCGAAACGTTTTTGCCTCTTCGCCTTTCTGTTCAAAAGGCAAGGTTAGAATACTCTGAAAGCTTTCAAATCCTACTAATGAATTCACGAACCGTTCTCGAAAATATTTTTCCTGGGGATTCATTCTTTACACATTATACACTTCTGAAGAAAAAAAAAGTAGTTCTTATACCACATTTAGAAGGTATGCAAGCTCAAAACAGGATGTAATTTCTAGAGAGTTTTTCAGGTATTTTAAACGCTAAATTTCAAATATTGTTCCCTTACAATTCAGGAACTTGGAAGAGAAAGGGCGAATCAGAAAAATGTATTTTTTTTTTTTTTTTTCTGATTTAGAAAGATGTAGGTTACGTGACGTTTCGCCTTGTTTCCCTGGTCCGCCTTTAGTTCTCTCACAGTTTCAAGCGAATCCCGGGTCTAAAAGGTCCCTCCTAGCATTTTGTTACCCATAAATCACTCTTAATAATTATAATTAAAACATTAAATTTCAATAGGATACTTTTCCAATCAGATTTATGAATCAGCACTTCATAGAGAAATCATTTGCCCTTGCTATCCTGAAGCACTTCTAGAACTTCGATTTCCGAACTTCCGGAATTCGTGATTTGCTCTTAATCTTCCAAGGCCCTGAATTGAAACAATTGGATACTTCTTCAATGTTTCGAAAAAGCAAAATTCGAAAGAATATTCCCAAACTGAAATTATGAAACACTTCTTATCCGATTATCGACCACGACTGATATATATATATATATATATATATATATATATATATATATATATTATAAAAGTCCGTCATGCAGGAGCTCCAGAACAATTTGCTTAAAATATCCTACATAAATAAAATAAAAACATGAATAGTTCTCTTTTAATTTCGTAATGAGTAACTGATAAATTATTAATTTGCTTCCAGAGTTATGTTTACACATGGTACCTACTACACTACGTAATAAATACAAAAAACCTCGTATTATCGTATTTTGATCTAACGCAGGAACCGGATACAGTCCCTCTAGCGCTCCTTGCGGCGCCTTTGTGAACCTATATCTGGCTGGATTTTCTATTGAAATATATTACAAAGTAAACCCCCCTTTCCGATTGACCGATTCAGCTCATTTTTACAACACTTCTTTCTCATGAGTTACCCACGACGTATACCGCGTTTCGTTACAATACAGCAGAAATTACGACCAGTATGAGTATATTAGTAATTTGGGTCCGGAGTAAACCCCCCCTCCTAATGAACCGATTTAGTTTATTTTTACAACACATATTTACCTGTAGATTACCACTATGAATACCGAGTTTCGTCGAAATATACCTAAAATCACGGCTGGTAGTGGCGAATTGGTATTGTCGGTCCTGAGTAAACCCCCCCTCCTCATGAACTGATTTAGTTCATTTTTATATCTCACTTTTCTCCCTATATTACCACTACGAATACCAAGTTTTGTTGAAATATAACAAATATTATGGCTGAAATGGTCAAATTAGTGTTTTGGGTTCGGGGTAAACCCCCCCTTCCGGTAGACCGATTTTGGTGGTTAACGAACTCGTTCAATCGTTTGCTAATTGAATGCTATATACCAAGTTTCGTGACGAAAAAACAAAAACTCTGGCCGCTATCGTGTTAACAGACACATATATATATATATATATATATATATATATATATATATATATATATATATATATATATATAAATTTTAACGGGGGTCATTTTCGGTGTCTACTAGGTAGGATCGATAAAGATTTGAAGAAATTTTTCAAAAATTCCGTCATGAGTCCAACCTCAATAGCTACTTTCCTTCGGAGGAAAGTGCTAAAAGGGTGGTAACTTGTAGATAGCCCGGCGCTAATAGACAAATAGTTGATGGGCCGTTAAAAAAAAAACTATTGATTTATATCTGTCGGTAATAAAAATGGTATGATGAATTGGAAATGTTTGGCATCATTTTGTTAATTAAGCAGTTAATCCGGCATTTACGTGGTCTGATAGCTAAATTGTAGTAAATTTAGGGGTTTTTGAAAATTCGGAACGTTATCAACTGTAGAAAACCCTGTTTCAATATTTCTTTAGTCTATAATGTGCTGGAAGGACAGCGGTAAACTGCCATAATTTCTGGATAGTTCTTCAAAGTGAAGTTGAACATCATTCCTTCCCTGAACTATGTTCTCAAAGTGAACTTTTCGTCCCTCCTACCCTCCTCATTTTATAATCCTTTGAGTAAAAGAGCTTTTTATGTATGTCGTTCATTAGTAAGACCTCTTTGTACGGTCCTGTTCGTTCGTTTAGGGCTTTACTTTGCTCTTTAAAAAGTTCTAGTCTTTTGACTAAGAGTAAATAATATTTTCGCTAGGATCATAGTAATATTTTTATGAAATCGTTAATTACTGACCAGAGGGCCTCCCCGTTGTTCGGTGTCTAACGGTTTGGATTCTCATGCCGTAGATGGATGTTTAGGAAGAGTGGCAACCTGTAGATAGCCCGGGTCTAATGTTTAAAAAAATCCGTCACGCAGGAGCTGCATAACCAAGCACTTTCCTCAGAATTTGGTTAGTGTAGACCGTATTCCTGCCGTCCTGTGGAACCAGGAGAGTGAGACGGGCTCCGATCCACGGCTATATATATATATATATATATATATATATATATAGGTATATATATATATATATATATATATATATATATATATATACAAATTTTAACGAGGATCGTTTTCGGTATCGGGTAGTAGATGGATCCGATGAAGAGTTGAAAATTTGTACATCAGTGGTACCTCCGCCCAAATTTATGTATCTTATTTTTTCCCGTTTTTCGGCTCCCGAAACTAAAGTGCGTTTTAGCGCGGTTACTCCCTATCTCCATAGGGAGAACCCGCTTATGAGGTTGACCTCATGTCGCAATCCGGAAGTGCCGACTAGAAACTTTCACGTTTCAGACCCTATAGATCACGAAAATATAGGTGGCTAAAATTTGTATATATATATATATATATATATATATATATATATATATATATATATATATATATATATATATAGCTGTTCGCTCTCTAGCAAGCTCAAAAATGGTCCGATTTTGACGAAATTTGGTACAAAAATCTGTCCTCTAATTTGAAAGGTCAAGTTCGTTAACCAGCAGAATCCGCCCACTAGAAGATAGTGTTTGGGGCGATATTCGCGCAAAAAAAAATCGTAACGCTTACGTTTTTAGGTTTATATGCTTGCAGGTACTTGTTTTATAGGTTTCTTAACATAAGAAAACGAATGAAACCTTTTATAACGCGATATCTGTAACCGTTCCTGAGAAAAGTGGAATAAATGTTTTTGTAAATCATTATATTTTTGTGAGTACTTAGAATCGCGGGATTAAATGGAAATATTTTCTACAACTTGGAAATTAATCCCAACTAAGATCTTTAAATTTTGGTTATATTTGGAGTAAAGGAAGTATGCGGAAAAAATTATTTTATTAATAGACATGAAAAGTTTTCGGATCTTCATACATTTTTCGTAAATATCTCGATAACGGTTGGGAAATCGTGGTAAGTTGAAGTTGACTATTCGAATGCTTACTAAATTCTCTACAAAAAAGGTTCTGAAGCAATATTCGATGGGGCAACGTCAATCAGAGATATAAGCGCTTAAAACTTAAAAAGTGTTTGTTTTGTTGTTTTGAAAGGGTTTTTCTCTTTGTTTATCTCACTTTTAGCGCGGTTACTCCCTATCTCCATAGGGAGAACCCGCTTATGAGGTTGACCTCACGACGCAATCCGGAAGTGCCCACTAGAAACTTTCACGTTTCAGACCCTATAGATCACGAAAATATAGGTGGCTAAAATTTGTGTATATATATATATATATATATATATATATATATATATATATATATATATATATGTATATATTTATATATATGCTTGTCTTTTCGCGCTCTAGCAAGCTCAAAAATGGTCCGATTTTAACGAAATTTGGTACAAAAATCTGTCGTCTAATTTGAAAGGTCTAGTTCGTTAACCAGCAGAATCCGCCCACTAGAAGATAGTGTTTGGGGCGAAATTCGCGCAAAAAAAATCGTAACGCTAACGTTTTTGAGTTCATATGCTTGCAGGTACTTGTTTTATGGGTTTCTTAACATAAACGAATGAAACAATTTCAAAGGCGATATATGTAACCGTTCCTGAGAAAAGTGGAATCAATGTTTTTGTAAGTCACTATATTTTTATGAGTAAAACAAGACAATTAACGAATTTTTGGTTGTTTAGAATAGAGCCTTCTTAGCAGCAGTCAAAGAGTAAGTACGTTTTCAGTACATAATTGTATTGGCTTATACAGATTAAGAATTATCCGTTTCTGTGTAAGTTGGCTACTGTCAGTTTCCTGTGATTTGTGATGCTAATCTATTCCATTTCTTCGAGGTGTACGTAACCGCGCAAAGATGACGCAGTTCCTGCGAGTCGGACTTTTTAATTGGTTGTTTCTTTTTTTAAATTGCATTTATCAGTAAAATTAGTATAGTAGTAAAATAAGCTAAGAAACGGTGAAAGGTATTGGTAATAATAAGTTTGGAGTGCTGTGGTAATCAAGATGGCAGTGGATATTCTCCTGTCTATATAAACTTCCTCATAGCTTCTAACTGAAGTTATCGTTATTTCTTATTTTATAGAAAGATTTAACCCACGACAGAATGAAATTTTATTCGCCATGAAGCACATATTTACAGTTGATTATAACACTAAAACGAATTTGCTAGTAAAACAAGACACAAGTAGCATAAGCACAGGATATTATAAAATCATATAGGGAAAAATCAATATAAACAAATGTCTCACTCGCAGGAACTGCGTCATCTTAGTTCGTTTCCGTTCTTATCCTCAGTATCATTTGGAAAGTTTGGAATTGAAACAGTTAATACTTGGTTTTGATATTTGGTGAAAAATCTGACGTGAAAAACACTTCCTGCAAAAACATCTCTTTGAAAAGCGCGATTCAAGGGCCACAATGCACCTTCTGCTCATTCAAGGTTAATCTCTATTACAAACAAGTTTCTCATTTCATAAACCCGTTTTACTGACAAGATTGCAAGACTCGGTCGTCCAAGTAGCATAAGCCCCTGTATATTATTAAATCGTTCAGGGAGCATTCAATACAAAGTCTGACGCAAGGGGAATGCGTCATCTAAGCGCGTTTCCGTTCATATACATTCCGAGAAAAATATAAAATAAAATCTCAAAGAGAAGGAAGATTTAAGGCGCCACAACAGGAAACTGACAGTATCCTAGCCGGAAATTACTTCCGAATTCTCAACTTTCCAATATGTTCCTTATTTTCTTACCTTGTTTTACTAAAATTCTCCATTTTTGGGAGAATTCCATTTCGGGGTTTACTCTGAGCCCATAGTACTAATTTGTACCACCTGTAATTTTTGATGTACTACAACGAAATTCGGTTTTCGTTATAGTAATCTAAAGCGACAAATACGTTTTAAAAATTAACTAAATCGGTTCATTAGGACTTGGGTGTTTAATCTGTATTAGGTTCTAAATGAATTAAGCGGCTCGGGCGTTGGTTCTTGCTTCTACCACTAGGAGCGCTGAACGTGGACGCTGTATCCAGCTTCTGCTGTACATGAGTCAGCTGTTCATTGCAAATATAAAACTATTAATATATATATATATATATATATATAAATATCCTGTCTGTTTGTCCGTTTGTCTGTTTGTGGGTGTTTTCCTTATACAAGTACTCCTTCCTTCTATTTCTTGTCCCGGGAAATCTCGTAGGCCAAGTCAAAAATGTCTACCACCTGTCTGTTTGTATGTTTGTTCTTAGTACAAACCCACACTGTTTGACCGATTTTGATCAATTTTGGCACATAGGTAGGTGTTGATACGAGGACAGTCTTAGGCTAAGTCAAGAACTCTACCACCTGTCTGTATGTATGTTTGTTCCTTATTCAAATCCATACCGTTTGACCGTATTTGACCTAGATGTGTGCCATGTTTACACATCTAGGTCTTGATCCGGGGAGTGTTATAGGCTAGGTTAAAATCGTCTAGGACTAACAGTTCCGAGGTCACAGGTTCGAAACTGTGAACAAGAACAGTTACACATTTGTGTTATTAGATTTTAATATTACTTATTTGGTTTCTAATTTATTTGGGCTTTTCTAGGTGCAGAAAGTAGGTGTATCACGCCGGGTATCAGCTAGTATATATATATATATATATATATATATATATATATATATATATATACGAGAGCTTAAGGGAAACATGAATATAATTTATCACGACGAAGCCTCGAGAGTACATCCATTAGTAGAAGCGGTGATTTATTTAGACTAATGGAGTAGCTTTGCATAATTAATCACTTTTTAATTTATTCATATTAATCTTCGTCAGGATTATCTTCTAATTATTCTCTCTCCAAATTTAGTTTTTGTATACTTGAGGTGGAAATGTGTTTGTTCAATCCTTAGCATTTTATACAAAGCGCTTAATGACCGAATTTATATTTTAAATAAAGTCCGTCACTCAGGAGCTGCATAACTAAGCACATTTCTTAAGAAAATGAGTAGTGTACAGTCTATTCCTGAATAATTTGCTTAATATATCATCTTCATATATATATTATATATATATATATATATATATATATATATATATATATATACAAAAGAGTAGGGCAAACTGTGATTAATTTCATGAGTAATGACTAATGATTAAATGAGTATTTGGAATGTGAGTAACGATTGATGATTGATCAATCATATTTCTCCATGACTACTGAGTGACGACTAAATGCTTTCTAGCCTATGATTGATGTTTAATGATTAAAACATGATTTGACTTATGATTGATGATTACTTACTAACCCTACTCAGATTAATGATTAAAGACTAAAAAAAAAACCCCTTGATTTATGTTTGATGATTAACTGTTTCATGAAGGAATTCCAAAGCCCAATGTATAGATAGTATGTGTAAACAAGTTGGTATTATCCTAATACTAAAAGTATTTGCAACGTTAGTCATGTCAATCATTAGTACAGACTATAAATTATTGACGAGTAACGATTGATTGATGGCTAACTTCGCATACGATTAATATGGCCTATGATTAATGATTAACTTCAGTTGTGATTAACTTATTTTATCCTATGATTGGCGCTTACGTTTTCGAGTTCGTATGCTCCCAGGCACTCATTTTATAGTTTCCTTTATGTAGCAATACGAATGAAACCATATTTAAAGCGATATCTGTAGCCATTTTCGAGAAAAATTTTCCTACTACTTTTCCAAACGAATTTTCAGTTTGGGTATTTAGAAACGATTTATTCTGTTGGAACTTGTTCGAGAAGTTTGACATTCACCTAATCTAAGGTATTTAAATTTTGGTGGCGTTTAGAGATAAGGAAATATTAGAAAAAAAGTTTTTTTCAATAGACATGAATGTTAGATCTTGAGATTGAGGAATGGCTTTGACTCAAGAGAAAGAACAATTAATACCTTTTCATTGAGCAATTGATTTCAGTAATTAATTACATTAATTGGAGGAAATTAGTCCGGAGAATTGTCTCTCCTTCTCAGAAAGGGATGAACTGTAAATCAATAGGCTTACATTGTCACTCAGGGCATTCAATTTGGAAATTATTTTACATTTTCAAGAATTCCTTTTTACATTTTCACTTTTTAGCACTTTCCTCCGAAGGAAAGTAGCTATTGAGGTTGGACTCATGACGGAATTTTTGAAAAATTTCTTCAAATCTTTATCGATCCTACCTAGTAGACACCGAAAATGACCCCCGTTAAAATTTATATATATATATATATATATATATATACACATATATACACATATATATATATATGTACATATATATGTATATATATATATATATATGCATATATATATATATATATATATATATATATGTATATATATATATATATATATATGTCTGTTAACACGATAGCGGCCAGAGTTTTTGTTTTTTCGTCACGAAACTTGGTATATAGCATTCAATTAGCAAACGATTGAACGAGTTCGTTAACCACCAAAGTCGGTCCACCGGAAGGGGGGGGGGGGTTTACCCCGAACCCAAAACACTAATTTGACTATGTCAGCCGTAATATTTGTTATATTTCAACGAAACTTGGTATTCGTAGTGGTAATATAGAGAGAAAAGTGAGATATAAAAATGAACTAAATCGGTTCATTAGAAGGGGGGGTTTACTCCGGACCCACAATACCAATTCGCCACTACCAGCAGTGATTTTTGGTATATTTCGACGAATCTCGATATTCGTAGTGGTAATCCACAGGTAAATATGTGTTGTAAAAATAAACTAAATCGGTTAATTAGAAGGGGGGGGGGGTTTACTCCGGACCCAAATTCCTAATATACTCATACCGGTCGTAATTTCTGCTGTATTGTAACGAAACGAGAAATCATGAGAAAGAAGTGTTGTAAAAATGAGCTGAATCGGTCAATCGTAAAGCGGGGGGGTTTAACTTGTAATATATTTCAATAGAAAAGCCCGCCAAACGTAGGTTCACAAAGCCGCCGCAAGGAGCGCTTTCTACCACTAGAGTGACTGTATCCTGTTCCTGCGTTAGATCAAAATACGATAATATGAGGTTTTTTGTATTTATTACGTAGTGTAGTAGGTACCATGTGTAAACATAACTCTGGAAGCAAATTAATAATTGATCAGTTACTCATTACAAATTTAAAAGAGAACTATTCATGTTTTTATTTTATTTATGTAGGATATTTTAAGCAAATTGTTCTGGAAAGCAGTCTACACTACCCAAATTCTGAGGAAAGTGCTTAGTTATGCAGCTCCTGCGTGACGGACTTTTTACTAAATTGCTTCCATTGAAAGTTTTTCTTTGATGGTTTATTATGGAAGATTCTATTAACACCAACCAAGAGTGATGTCTATTCTATGCTTGTCAAATACCACTCACTCACTCACTGATCTATGACAGAAAATTTTGAAATTTTACATGGACATACTCCCTTTAGGACGTAAACACTCGCTAAGAAAGGATTTTTTGATATTCAAATTTTTAAGTTTTTTTTTTAGAGGGGTTTGAATTTTTAGTTGGTTAGAGCAGGCAAGCCTAGTCAGCATGCGTTGCTAGGACGATAACAAAACAGCTGTTACCGTACTGTATCTATTTCATAATATCGTCGATACAAATGCAAACTAACGAATATGAAAAAATGCATCTTTCATCGTCCATCTTTAATATTTTCTGCTGGACTTATTTACGGCAAATTCTTCAATCTGGCTTCACTCTATTAAAGGGAAAGTATTCCACTATCAAAAGGTCAAATCTGCCGAATATTTGACTGCCCAAAAAAAAGTTAGGAATAAATACTTTTCCACTCTGAAAAGTGGTGATTTTCATATTCGTTAGTTTGCTTTTGTATCGACGATATTATTTTTGATTGCGGTTAATTTAAACTATGATGGCAGACCTTCAATTACTAGAAAAAGACTTTTTGTCCCTCATAGAGTTTACCCATCAGCATCCCCAGTCATAGCATTTCTGGGTAATGCTCGCAATTATAATAGGTGTTCCTAAATGACATAATGGGAACATACATTTTTAACATAAATTTTTAAATTTTAACGTCCATTTATTATTGATAACGAATTTCTACCTGTACTGGTTAAACTGCTATTATTGGTAACCTATAGATAATGGGGTATCTCTAGGTTATCTGTTTGTTGATACTGGTCCGGAGCGCCCCAGTGTCAAGAAGCATTATACTTTGATTTTTTACATATAAATTGATGAATAACATATAGTATTACGGGAACCGGGCTATAATAAACAGCACAAAATTAAAGAGTTGCGTTAATTTTGATGACATATTATTTAACGCAATATAATAACTACATATCTGCCGTGACGAAGCACGGGTATTCAGCTCGTATTTTATAAAAGAAGCTACTCTTTCCTTGGATTCCTATGAGATATAGAGCAATTGTTTTCACAAATAATGCACTTACTAAATTCTCAACTTGAAAGGTTCTGATTTAATTTTCGACAGGGCGATGTCAATCCGAGAAATAAGTGCTTAAAACTTCGAAATTTTTAGTTTTGTTATTTTCAACGGGTCTTTGTCTTTGTTTACCTAATTTTAGCATAAATATGCTTTAGCGATGACTAAACTGAAAAAAAAGTTACAAAAAAGTGTCCGCTGGCGTTCACTCATGCGCGGTAGCCATGTACGAAAAAGAAGACTGTATGTTATACAGTACATTACATAGGTTTGTCGGGTGGACCTAAAGCATATTTATGTTCCTGAATTTGAGCAGAAGGCTCTAAACGAAATTATTTTTTAATTGCTTGTTGTTTTCTTTAATTGGATTTAATAATAGAATGCTTATTTTAGTCAAACAAGGTAAGAAAATTAGAAATATTGTAAAAGCGTTTCCAAGAGCGAACTCTGAGAAAGTGTATGGAGTCATTTTCGCTTAGGATACAATAAGTTTCCTGTTGTGGCGGCTCAAAATCTTATATTACTTCTCTTTGAGATTTTAGTTTTTTTCCTCCTGAAAGATCAAAAACTACCAATAACCTGCTGGTATTCCTTAACAAATAGCACAAGGAATATGAACGGAACAGTCATTTTCCAAGTCATCTTTTTTTTTCTTTTTTTTTTTGTCTTTTTTTTTTAAAAGCGTAAAAAACTTTTAGGGAATTTCATTTTATAAATGTACGCTTGTAATAATTGTTATTAAGCCTTTATGTGTAATTGTTAATTGAACTACCTTGAGCAATGATTACTGTTTGTTGCATATAGCCAGATTTTGGTTTACTTCAACTCCGGCCCATGTGCCACAACTATCATAGTTTAGAATTTGTATTCTAAAAAATTAAATAAATTTGTGATCTTAGTCGGGCTGTCTCCCATATCTTCACTCAAATTACCGGTAGGTCAGATAGAGGACCTTTCATTCTCGTAGACACGGCATTCAGTGAAGGTATGTTTGATGGAAATTACGACACCACAAGCTGGGCACTCAGGTGCTTCGTTTCTCGACATCAGATAAGAATGAGTCAATCGTGTGTGGCCTATCCTGAGCCGAGCAAGGACTACTGCCCTCCTATTTCCCACTATAGACGAAGTCCTCCAGGGAACAGGGTAAGCCTTTATTTCCCTTAATTTGTTTTCTCTGATATTATACCATTTAGAGATCCAGGACTATTTGATTTGACTTTTAATATAAGAAACGACGTCATTCCTTGGTACTTGGTAAAATGCTACTCCCTCAGTAGTATCAGGCTGTACCGTATGAAATGTCAGTTTTGTTTACTTTTCGATTTAATCCTTTCCCTTTTTTATTTCATTATTTACAAACATCATTGTTATTCATATAGAATTAAAGCTCCTCTGAGAAAAAAATAAAACTTAAATTATGACTTCAACGGAAATCCGTATTATTTTTCGTTATGAATTTAAGCTCGGTCATAGCGCTGCTGAGGCGTGTATGAACATTAACACGGCGTTCGGGGAGGGAAAGGTGAATGAACGAACTGTTTACCGGTGGTTTTCCAGGTTTCGAAGTGGAAATTTTGACCTTGACAACGAGGAGCGAGGAAGGCCAGAAACCAAGCTTGACAATGACCACCTGAAAGAAAGGGTTGAAGCTTGTCCCTCAAAGAACACTAGGGAATATGCCAAAGAACTCGGAGTAGGACCCACGACAGTTTCAAGACATTTGAAGGAAATCGGCAAGCCCAAAGCTGTCATTTCTAATGGTACAGCCTGATAGCTACTTTCGCTGCCTGATCAACTTTGTTTTCGATTTCGCCTCAAACTTTATTTTCCCCTTTCATTTATCGATTTCCACAGAACTGGGGATTTACCAATATTTAGTAGGTCCTAATGTGACCGTCCCACCACGAGTTTCGGTCGGGTTATGTCCCACACTCATTCGTAATTCCTGTTTCGCCCAACCAATCACACATTGTTTGCCAACATTCACAGATCTTTCAACCATTCAAATATCCTTTCAATGCGTGATCTAATGAAACAAGCAGTCTCAACAATGAGCTCATAATTACCTCTGTAATATTTTCATCGAATCTCTAAACAGCCTGCAAAAGAGATGAAAAATTCCAAACTGTATCTTGACACGTAAAGCAAACAAAAGTAACGAAGATGAGTTCGATGCTAGTTTTCGGTCACGAGAGAGCGAGCGCATAGCATGCTAGGTCACGTGCAGACTTCTAGCACGCTAGCAAAGTCAGCGTCATTCCTCAAGAAAACTTTTATTCAGGACTAACACAAGGTTGCCATTATTTCTGCAGAGGTTCAAAGCACGAAAAGCAGATCAGCAAACTACTAGAAACACTTAAGGTGTAATGCTGTTTGAAATCGTACAAATATTTCTAGCCACCCAAATTATCCATAATTACATTAATTATGTAGGACTACACTTCATTCTTAATAGTGGAGTAGGATGTTTGCCAAGATCGTTCCAATATAACAAAACTTTCGGCCGTTAGAAGCTTATTAATAATCTTGGTCCCGAGTACCAATTTTTCTGGTTAACCAACTCATCCCATCGTTAGTTATTGGAATGCTTTATACCTACATTTTTGGCGCACACACATAAATAAGTGTATGTATTTATACATCAAAACGTCAAAAACTACATTTCAGAGTAGGGAAGATGTATCTATAAACTAGTGCACATATTCAAAGCTACCAAAATTCGCTGTTGTGAAATTAATTTTGTTAGGACTCTAAAAGGGCTTACTTGGTTTAAATATTATACACCAAAAATTGCAAATAGGTGGCGATTTTCAATGTGGGGAAATTTGACCAAAAATTTAGTTAAACGCCGCCAACCGCACCCTTTTATCTCGGTCCGTTCTAGAAATATTCCATTCTAAAGATTATTTAGAAAAGAAATATATTTATTTGAGATCTTACCAAAAATAAATGAAAAGTATTCTTGATGAAATTTACATTTATAACAAAGACACACAAAATAAAAAAAAAAGTGGTATTTCCCAAAGACACCATACATATATTCTTATGTATTTCGACACGCCGAATCCGAATCCGGAGTCCGTTTCACCCCAGCACGTCAGGTGCCTTAAAGGGCATTTTAAGGTCAAATTTCGTATGAATTCGGTAAACAAGAAATAACTAGAGCTCGAATGGTTTTGAGGGTTGCTAAATTCGAATCCGCACATCCGCGCAAAATCAAGGACATTATATGTTTTTTTGCAAGAAATGAACCTGCCGTCAAAATTCTTTTTTTGCAAAATATACATATTTTTCCTTGAAATGAACTTCTATCTCGTTCCATACTATAAATATTCCATTGTAATGATTATTTAGAAAAGAAATATGTATTCTTGATGAAAACATTTATAATTTCAGCAAATCTTAGATTAATGTTGAATATAAAAAAAAATTACTTCGAATATTATATATATATATATATATATATATATATATATATATATATATATATATATATATATATATATAAATCACTTGTCTGTCTGTTTATCTGTTAATTCCTTATACAAATCCACACTGTTTGACCGATTTTGACCAAACTTGGCACACACGTTGGTCTTGATTCGGGGAGTGTTATAGGCTAGGCAAAAACGTCTACCAGCTGTTTATCTGTGTGATTGTTCGTTATCCAAATCCACACTGTTTGACCGATTTTCACCAAACTTGGCACACACGTTGGTCTTGATTTGGGGAGAGTCATAGGCTAGGTCAAAAACGTCTACCAGCTGTCTATCTGTATTTTTATTCCTTATACAAATGCACACCGTTTGACTGATTTTGAACAAACTTTGCACACATGTAGGTCTTGGTACGGGGAGTGTCATAGGCTAGGTCAAAATAGTCTAGGACTCACAGTTCGGAGGTCACGCGTTTGAAACTGGGAACCCAAACAGTTACAGGTTTGTGTCATTAGAGTTTAATATTACTTATTTGTTTTGTAATTTATTTAGGCTTTTCTAGATGCAGAACGTAGGTGCGGCAAGGCACGCCGGGTAACAGCTAGTTTTTCATATTTTAAAGTATTCAAATCGACTTATTTAGTTCGATTCGTAGTAGTGATGGGCGATTCTAGAATGAGAATCGACTTGAATCGAAATCAAATATGAATTTCGTTAGTAATTGTAAGTGATCGTGAAATCGATACATATCGAAGATAGATCTTCTGAGCCTAGAAGATCGACGTTTTGAATCGATCTGAACTTGCCGATCTTTTCATTTCGATTCGAATCGATTCAAAAGATGGATTCATATTCGAGTATCGCCCATCACTATTCCCTATGCTCTTTGCTCTCCCTACAATCTGCGTTTTAGTAATCTTTTAAGGGGCGGAGGAAGATAGAGAGTCCATTAAAGGATTAGAAACCCAGGCTGGTTTGTAAATATTTAATTTCCCGCGATTTAAAGATTTGCGAAAAGCTTTTAAACTTGACTCTTAAAAAAATAGCCAGCTGCTTGTCACAGAAAAGTCTTTTCTTTTCAGCTCCGGTTGGTTCTTACTCAAAACCTCATTAGCATACTCAATGACGGCGGCTAAGGGTACGTTCATGGTGAGGATTCATTCTGCGATGCTACGATAGCTACTCCGATGAGCGCTGCCCCGAAGTAAAACAAACACATGTATTAAGGTGGGAGTGTTCATCGTGAGAATCCTTACTTCCGATGCTATTCTCGCACCCCCGCAGTGACCGCGGGGAAGAACAAATATTTTGTTTTCTCCTCGCAGTGAGGAGGGAAGCTACGATGTGGGCCTGACTGTGATTAGTTCCTTCAAAAGGACTCTAGTGCGCAGGTCACCTACCCTCTCTCATTACTTCATCTTGTGTGATTATTCTTTTTTGGTTATATCGTTGTCGAGATGAAATAAAATTGGGTCTTTTTGCGAAGACCACATCCAGTTACTTTTGAAGTATTTATTTAGTTAAGTGATTTATAACAGTTACCTGTACTCGCTGATAAGCTTACTGATTAGCTTACAGGTTCTTTGCTGGTTATCTTTTACTACTTGACTCGTTATCTACGGTTATAATTCATACTAGATAATGGCAAGTAATATTTATTAATAAAAAGGTTAATATGATCAAAATCAATTCTCTCAACTATGAAAAAAGTTATTAAGCATTAAAGTTGACTGTTTTGCAGGTTATGAAGGATAACAAACAACGATATTTGTAAAGAAACATATTTTATTCCTTTTCTCTCTCTCTTTTTTGGATCTTTTACATTTATTAAGCAATATATGATATGCCTTTCCGCTCGCTACGCTACGCTCCACTCGCTCAAGAAGATATAAGAAAACTCTGGCCAATCCAACTCGCAATTAATAGAATTATATTAATTTAAGCGACTCTAGTCTATCCAACTCGCTAAAATTAATAGGATTCCATTACTTTTTCCGAGTAAGAAACCAATCCCTTTTTCTTTGTCAGGAACATCGCGAACTAATTGTAAAGGCTCATTTTTCTCACTAACATAAGCAGAGCTTTATCACAAACAAAAGCTAATTCACTGTTGAAGGTTACTTTACTCCCATCAAGAACCAATGCAATGGTGAGTCAGCATGAACACCCTCCATCGATGTAGAATACATCGGGGCAGCGCTCATAGGAGTAGCTATCGTAGCATCGCAGAATGAATCCTCACCATGAACGTACCCTAAGTTCAAAGAGCTCAGAAATTACAGAACTCAGCTTAGAGAACATGAGGGACGAACTCACATTCTCTTTAGAGCAGTACTTTGAAGATCGCACAATACCGTTTATTCGGCGCTAATGGCCAAGATGTAGATGCGCCGTAAAAAAAAAAAAAAAAAAAAAAAAAAAAAAAAAAAAAAAAAAAAAAAAAAAAAAAAAAAATACCGTTTATTATATCAACTTATGCCATTTATTATATTTATGCCACTCGTAACTTTTTTCCTGAGGATAATGTACTTTTAAATTGTTTAATAAAACACCCTAAATGAAGTGTAGATGGAGATAGTTAGCCGCTGTAGAGATACGAAGACAGGTATAGTTGGGATTCGGCTAGGAGAAAAACGTCAGACTTTCAAAAAGAAATCTGTATTTTGGACGTTTCGACTGCAACAATGGCAGCCTTCTTCAGCACTAGAGAATGCCTAGGGGGGGAGGGAGGAAGACCTTGATGACAACTTAGGTAACCATGGTTGAATGTATGGAAAATGTAAATGAATTTCATTTTCGTTTTAATTTGCTTGAATTTTTTTTTTAACAAATTCTTTTATTTGCCAGCCTAACGTGTGACTTTCGTTCCCAAAACCGATTTATTACTAAATATTGAGCGTTTAGTGTGTTCAAAATCAATCTCTTTGCTATTGTTATTGAACCCTTTTCATTTAGCTTAGCCCTCCCCCCTTCGAAATGAACATTCACAATTGTTTCGGTTAAGTTAGAAAAATAAATTCTTTAGGCAAATTAATACTAATAAGTTCTAATTAATGTATGTTCTCTGACGATGCCCTCTCAATCAGACTAGCTACTTCTATTCCCATAAGCTCAGCCTCGTGCGAACAAAGTTCCTCTGCTATGAGGTTGAGAACTTCAAGAGAGATTCTCAAACTTATCGTTGTTTCATAAAGAGAAGAAAATACTAAGAGAACAGATTCAAATTCAAGATATTGTAGAAAGGTTCGCCACGAAGAAGATAAAATAGATTTTTGACATAGACACTTTTTTTTTACTTTTTGAATATTAATATTTTGTGTAAAATTCATGAAAATAGCAAATATTTTAATTTAAAAGTTTTGTTTAATAACTATTTTGTATTTTGTTGAAAGTTAAATAAACATTTGTTCTTGGGTTCTCATTATTGTCTTCTCTTTCCACCTTTAAATTTGTGTAATCCCATGTAATTGCTAATCTGTTTTTAATTTTTAAAAAGCTATGTAACTTAGTTGACAATTCTAAAAAATTCAGGTAGGGAAATTGTAGGTTTTGTTCTTAAAAAGCAAGATTAGTCAAGCTTTTGATTGATAGGATGATGGGGAAATTAATCAGCCTACTATTATGATTTCCAGTTGCCTGGTTATAATTCTTTGATTCTAGACCCTCAGGCACGGCGCACAGTGGTCAAAAACCACCCAAAAGCGCTCAAAACTCAATAAAATTTGATATTGTTGATTTAGAAACCTGAAATTACAATATTTCAACTATGACACGATTTTTCACTCGGATCACTTCAGAAATTGTTTGCAGTCAACCCTGACTTGAGTACTGCAAAAAAAATCCATCTTCGATTTGATTCCAGTGTTTACATAGAGATAACGCGCGTCTGTCTTACCGAGTCCGTTCACCTCTAGCACCGAAGTAGGCAGGTTTATGAAGCTAATTTCAGTCTGGGGTCTTTCTATACATGTCCACGGAATATTTAAGCCCGAAATTAGAGAGACGCAAAAGCTATATGACAAAACGAAATTTGATACGTGTATTGTTTTTACTTTTTCAGTATCCCCGTCCCTGAAGGCGAATCGAAAAATACAAAAATATTTTTTTTTGCCCTTCATGCGTCAACCTTATCGGTCTGAAAAAGTAAAGTTGAAGGAATGATTTTGGTACACGAGGATTTGGGAAATTTTCTTCGTTTCTAGTACTTCAATGATTAACCGTCCTGCAATCAACGGTGGGGGCCTAAAACTGAAGAAACGGCACTCTCACAAGGTATTTAACATATATTTAAGGCAAATGGGTTCCGAGAAAATACTTCAAAAAATCAAGTTTTGAGCGTTTTTTGACCTTTTTTCACCACTGTGCGGCGGTATGGCCATACTAAATATGGCCATTTTAAACTAAAATATTTCAACATTTCCCAACACCCTAAATGCCTAAGTGATCCCAGCCCCCCCCCCCCCCCCCCGATACGCTAGTGCGGAAACGGAGAAAACACTGCCGCGAGTGTCCAAGAATGAATATTGGAGGCCCAGAAGCTAACAAGAAAGTGCGGACTACTGCCAGGATTGCCTTGAGCAATGAGGGTTTTGTTTGCCTCACTTCAACGATCTTCACAAATAAAGTGAATATTATTGTGCAATTTGTGAGTGTATTTGGTGTCTCTAATGAATGCAACAGAAACATATCTTGAAAGAGGTAGGTTCTAAGCATTGTAGAGACAAAACAATTATTTTTTAACTTCGTCTTTTATTTTCTGAACTGGAATGACTTGTTGTTTGATAAAGTTGATTTTAATTTTAAGTTCTTTTAAGTAATCTCAACAAATGCAAAAATCATATATGACATCTCAACATTCTGTACTCTATCGTGTAGCACCTTCCGATAATATTTCTTGAAAATTCAGCATGCCTAACAAATGGTCTATACTTTTTTCCAGGATAAAGCAGAGGACCAAGGATTCGTGAATATCTGATCAAGGACATTGAACGACCAGTATGGTGATGGAACGAGAAGAAGCCCTCGAAGCAGCAACTAGATTGGTAGACGAGGTAATACAGGAAGCAGAGGCTGAAGCCATCAGAAGAAGGAAGGTATGTATTTATGGAACTATATGCCGGACAAACCGCTCTACCGCAGAGGTTTGCATATGTTTTCTGTCTCAAAAGGTAAATCTATGCGATTGCAGGTCTTCAGCCACGAACTTCCTGTATTCAACGAACATGCGCTATCTAGGACCATAAAGAGCCTACTACAAAGTAGACTCAATTCGAACCCACACACGCGAACACTTCTACTATTATTGGGACCTTCATCAAGACTCACAACACAGAAAAAACTCACTATATACAGAACCATCAACAGACCTATGTGGACTTACGGACTTGAATTCTGGGGACAACAACCAAAACTTCAAATATACAGAAAATACAGGCATTCCACTCCAAAGTCATACGCAAAATGCACCTTACTACGTTACCAATAAAACCCTTCATCATGACCTCAATATCCCTTTCATCCATGAACTGGCTAAATCCCGTTTCCTATCCTTTCACTCCAAACTATCTGCTCATCCCAATCCCAGAGATCAATCCCTCTCCTCTCAATCCCAGCCGGAAAACCCTCCTAGGAGGCTAAAGAGATCTTGGCCTCATGACCAACTTTCTACTTAAAGGACAAACAAAAGCTACCAACTAGGAAGTGTCAATAATGATTGGCTTCTTCCAAAGCCCATGTATTATGGGCATTACAATTTGTTTCATTTTTTGATTAAATCAGAGCAAATTACCGTCGTTAAGGAGCTCTTGAAATAAATAAAATTCGGAATGTTTTCTACTTGTTATGTTTATCACATTCTCAAGCAATGTGGCTATTGAGGTTGCACTCATAAAATAAGAGTTGTAAAATCACTTTCGATATTTACAAATGGCAATTCCGATATAATTAACTGTTAGATAATGAGGATTCCGTCGACCTGACAGCCGTGGAATTCTAGAGCTGTTATGAGTGAGTAGGCTTCATCAGAGAAAAAGTCCGACTCGCAGGAACTGCCTCATCTTAGCGCGGTTCCGTTCTTATCCCTATTCTTATTTCGAAAGATTAAAGTAGAAGCAGTTATTATTTTGTTGAGAGGAGATCGTTGACCGTTGATGATGCAAGGTAGGGATTGTCCGGGTTAGGTCACTGCTACTTAATAATACATACCCCATATGTGTATGTATGTGGGCATATATATGTACATATGTGTGCGTGAATATTTGTATGTGTATATGCATATATATAAATATATATATATATATTATATATGTATATATATATATATATATATATATATATATATGTTAGGTATATTTACATAGATATGTGCATATATTAGTGTTAAATATGTCCTACTTGTATTTACAGCCCTGATGAAGGCTTGAAGTTCAAGCCGAAACGTCGGCACAATAAAACCATTTTTACGATAAAATGTAGTTTTATTAAGTAGCAGTGACCGAACCCTGACAGTTATATTTTGGTTCCACCAGTCTTGAAAGGTAGGATTTACAATCTTACCTGGCTAAGGGTCGGCAACACTAGAAACCGTCCCGCTAGTTACAAGGTCTTGGAATCTTGGAACTCTATATTTCTAACAATAAATTGTTTTTGTTATTTTACTTAACCTGTTTTATTTTCGAATACATTATCCAACTATAAGCAATTAAAAAATAACAAGGAATAAAATACAGACAAAAAGAACACTTCGAATAAGCGAAATCAATTACTTTAATGCTTTAAGCTCTTATTTCTCCGATTGACATCGCCTAATCAAAACTTTCATTAGAACCTTTTATGTAGAGCATTTAATAAGCTTTCTAATGGTATTCTTCTGTTTACCAAAATTCTCAACAGTTTTCGAGATATTAATGAAAGTTCCCAAAATTTATATTATTTCTAGCAACAGAAAATTGGCCTCATTTTTCATATCCTGTTTTACACACAAAATTTTCGCAACATAAGAAATTACAAAAATAAAAAGCAATAAAAAACGAAGGGAAAGAGACAAAAATTACAAGAAGAAGGACAAAAACCCGTTCATAAGAACAAAACAGACGTATTTGAAGTTTTAAGCACTTATTTCTCCGATTGACATAACCTAATCAAAAATAGTTTTAGAATCTTTTTTGTAGAGAATTTAGTAAGCTTTCAAATAGTTTCTATCCACTTACCACGATTTCCCAACCGTGTTCGAGATATTAATGAAAGTATACGAACTTCCCAAAACTTTTCATGTCTGTTCATAAAATATTTTATTCTAACCCTTCCTTAACTCCAAACGTAACAAAACTTTCAACATATTAGTTTTAATGAAAGTAGAACATGCAGATAAAGTTTCAACTGAATCCCGTTATTCTAAGTACCCAAACCAAAAACGGTATTCAAAAACTATTTTTCCAATTTTCTCAAAAACGGTTAAAGCGATCGCCTTCAAAATGGTTTCATTCGTTTTCCTAGCCCAGGAATCATATAAAACGAGTACTTACAAGCTTATGAACTCAAAAACGTAAGCGTTACGATTTTTTTTGCGCGAATTTCGCCCCAAACGCCATCTTCCAGTAGGCGGATTTTGCTGGTTAACGAACTTGACCTTTCAAATTGGACGAAGGATTTTTGTACCAAATTTCATCAAAATCGGACCATTCGTCTTCTATCTAGAGAGCGAACAGACAAATATATATATATATATATTTATATATATATATATATATATATATATATATATATAAATATATACATATATATATATATATACAAATTTGAACCACCGTTATTTTCGGTCTCTAGGGGTTCTGAAACGCGAAATTTTCTAGTCGGCACTTCCGGATTGTTTCATTGTATCAACCCTATAAGCGAGGTTCCTCCCTATGGGGGAGGGAGGAACCGCGCTAAAACATTATATCGAAGTACTGTAAGGTGACTCTGTCCCGGCGAGTTTTAAGAAATTCCGAATTACTACTAGGGGATATTAATGCAGAAACTGGATGATGAGGATTCCGTCGACCTGACAGCTGTGGAATTTCAGAGCTGTTATGAGTCTGTAGGCTTCATCAGAGAAAAGCATTATTTCGAAGTACTGTAAGATGACGCTGTTCCGGTGAGTTTTAAGTAATTCCAAATTACTACTATGAGATATAAATGCAGGAACTGTCAGATAATGAGGATTCCGTCGACCTGACAGCTGTGGAATTCTAGAGATGTTATGAGTCCGCAGGCTTCATGGATCGAAGTCTCTCCGGTGGATAAATAGAATTCCACGGAGTCTTCTCTCGGTATCTAGCTTTTACAATCCGTCTAGCAATTTTCAGAGCTTATATGGAAACTTCTGTATTATTTCGCTGTCTAGCTGTGGAAACCTTTTTCTGGTTTCCTTATTTTTTTCCCTATACCTCCAGTAGTTTTCATCCATTTTAAGCTAAAAGCAAACTTATTATACCGCCTTAAGGTATTCTTTGGAAGTTTTAATTAGGTAGGAACTAAAAGTTAAATGCTATCAATAAATCAAATTATTATTTAGATATGTGTTTTTTTCCTAAGGGCTGCATGCCTAATAGGAAGTTCAACCTCCAAGTGGCCTAAGGCCTCGGGTAGCGATGAGCGACAGAGCGACCGAGCGTTAGGAGAAGAGGGGCACTGGCTAAGATACAGAGCGACTGGGCGGTAGTTTCCTTTAGACACAGTCATCGCATACTCTAATATACTTTTTTTAATTAAAATATCAATTAAAAAATTAATGTTTTTAATTTCTCACCTTGCATGTTTAATGCGTTTCAAACCTCTTCCCATAGTTTCTTGGTTATGATTGTATTTTTAAAAGCACTGTGTCTGTTCCATATTTTGTACATCCAAAATTAAAAAAACACATTTATTATCATCCAGTTTATTTCTTATTAGTATTTATAGTTTTAAATTATCTATAAGAAAGGTAGCTAGAAGGTTATAAATATTGGAAGGTGACAATCATTGGATGGTTATAAACATCTTTCCACGCAATTTAATAAACAAGGGAAACAAAAACCATAAATGGGAATAGACAAAGTTGTTTTAAATTTTATTAGCATTCAGTTTAAAAAAATGCATTGAAATCGGTTACAGAGTTGGGCTTATTCGAATAATTTTTTATTTAAGTAACGAATAAAAGATAATTTTGTATCCGTTATTAGTTAATCATAAAACCACGGATGACCAATTATCCGTTATTCGAGAAACGGGTGAATTATCTTTTATTCGTCATTTGATTATCCGTTATCTTTTATTCGTTGTCCGTCCACAATACCACTTTTAGCGCGGTTCCTCCCTCCCCCATAGGGAGGAACCCCGCTTATAGGGTTGATACAATGAAACAATCCGGAAGTGCCGACTAGAAAATTTCGCGTTTCAGAACCCCTAGAGACCGAAAATAACGGTGGTTCAAATTTGTATATATATATATATATACATGTA
The DNA here is from genome assembly GCA_946811695.1 of Gonocerus acuteangulatus. NCBI lineage: Eukaryota > Metazoa > Arthropoda > Insecta > Hemiptera > Coreidae > Gonocerus > Gonocerus acuteangulatus. Next base: position 11,854,465 of record OX328129.1, on the reverse strand, counting down.
TATATTTATATATATATATATATATATATATATATATATATATATATATATATATATATATATATTTGTCTGTTCGATCATTTCTGGCTTCCCTGATGGTCCGATTTTGATGAAGTTTGGTACAAAAATCTGTCGTCCAATTTGAAAGGTCAAGTTCGTTAACCAGCAAAATCCGCCCACTGGAAGATGGCGTTTGGGGCGAAATTCGCGCAAAAAAAATCGTAACGCTTAAGTTTTTGAGTTCATAAGCTTGTAAGTACTCGTTTTATAGGCTTCTTGGGCTTGGAAAACGAATGAAACCATTTTCAAGGCGATAGCTTTAACCGTTTTCGAGAAAACTGAAAAAAATAATTTTTGAATGCCGTTTTTGGTTTGGGTACTTAGAATCATGGGATTCAGTTGAAACATTTACTGCATCTTCTACTTTCATTAAAACTAATATGTTGAAATTTTGGTTGCGTTTGGAGTTAAGGAAGGGTTAGAATAAAATATTTTATTAACAGACATAAAAAAGTTTTGGTAACTTTGTATACTTTCCCTAATATCTCGAAAAAGATTAAGAATCTTGGGAAATGGAAGAATACCATTGGAAAGCTTACTAAATGTTCTACAAAAAAGGTTCTAATGAAAGTTTTGATTAGGCGATGTCAATCGGAGAAATAAGTGCTTAAAACTTTAAAGTAATTGATTTCGCTTATTCGAACTGTTCTTTTTGTCTTTGATTTTGATACTTAAAATTATGGGATTCAGTTCAAACACTTTCTGCATGTTTGAATTTCATCAACACTAATATGTTAAAATTTCGGTTACGTTTGGAGCTAAGGAAGGATTAGAATAAAATATTTTATTAACAGACATGAAATGTTTTGGGAACTTCGTATACATTCCCTGATATCTCGAAGACGGTTAGGAATATTGGTAAACGGAGGGTTACCATGCGAAAGCTTACTAAATGTTCTACAAAAAAGATTCTGAAACAATTTTTGATTAGGCTATGTCAATCGGAGAAATAAGTGCTTAAACTTTGAAGTAATTGATTTCGTTTATTCGAACGGTTCTTCTTGTTTGTTTTTATTCCTTGTTGTTTTTTCATTGGTTATAGTAGGATAATGTATTTGACAATAAAACAGATTAATTAAAATAAGAAAAGCAATTCATTGTTAAAAATATAACAGGCTGTACCGTATGAAATGTCAGTTTTGGATTTGTCGATTTCCTTCAAATGTCTTGAAACTGTCGAGGCTCCTACTCCGAGTTCTTTGGCATATTCCCTAGTGTTTTTAATTGCTTATAGTAGCCAAATGTATTTGTCAATAAAACAGGATACGTATAATTAGAATCAATATTTTGTTTCTTAGAATTCGAAGATGCCGTATGAATATCTAGATTACAGTACTGTTGTTGATTTCGTTCTTTAGAATTATTCTTGGTATTCCCTATTTTCATCTGTTACCCATAGTTTTTTATTGTTAGTAGGTTTTTCTTATTGATTATAGAATATAAATCTATTTGGCTATAAAACAGGATACGTAAAATTAGTGACAATATTTCGGAGATTTCTGAGCGAAATACTTTTAAGATTTTCTACCACCACGAACGGCTTTTTTCCTCTATTTTTATCCACTAGATAGGCTTTATTTTGCATATTATTCTATATAAGTTTTATTCAGCAGGGGATTCTGATGAAATGTCGTGTTTTTGCTGTGGATTTTAAATACGATGTATCTAAGATTGGATAACATTAGCGAGTCCACATAGTTAAGAACCGACGACGGAGGATTACTTCTTGCGGTTCAATGCCCGTAGAAGCAGAAGGTCCGCAGGAAATTTACCTGCTAAGAGTTAATCCTCAAGAGCTGTAAATATACCCCAGGTATCTGCCGACACAAATACAAAGCCTAGGCGGAGAGCACTCCAAATACACAGATCCAAACATAGGTTATATACTAAATATTCATAAAGACTACTTAGTTGTAAACCGATTCATCAATTAGCAATCAATAGTTTTCAACAAAGGTTATATACTAAATATTGAAAAAAAGTATTTAATTAGAAAAAAAACAATATTACACAAGACTTGTTTTTGGTCCATTTGTGTCTACTTCATAGACTTAATTAGATATATTATTCTATTTTAGTTGGGCAACTAAACTTGGTTTTATTTTGTTAAATAAAGTTTTTTTTCTTGACTTGTTATTCGTCAAGACTTTTATTTGTCCTTGTGTATTTACTAGATAGGGTTTATTCGGCATATTATTCTATATAGGCTATATTAGGCAGGGTATTCTACTCAATCTTGTGTACTTCTTCTTGATCCTTCTGTACATGGGCGTATATAAAAACAATTTCGGGGGGGGGGCTGAGACCATTTCTAGGGTATGGAATACTAAATATTTAGAGCTTGGAATAGTTTTAGGCAACTAAAACGCTATTACACGTAAAATAAAATATGTTTTATGAACTAAGTGATCTTATTTAATTTATTTTTAAGGGTTTTACGAGAAATTTTTATCATCAATTCAAAATTTCGGGAGGGGCTGCAGCCCCCTCAGCCCCCCCCCCCTCATATACGCCCATGCTTCTGTATCCACTAGAAAGGCTTTATTAGGCATATTTTGTATTGATTTATAGACCTTTGCTTTAGAATGAGAGCCAGATTCTATAATTTCCGCTTCTGTGTAAAATTTAGCTACTGTCGGTGTCCCTGACGCCTTAATATCACTTTTATTCGAGATGTTCGAGAGGATTTTGACAATTTTCACGAGATATATAAAAAAAAATAAGTTTATTTCTTTTCTAAGCTTATCAAATGGCACTAGGGACATGAACGGAACCGCGCTAAGATGCTGCAGTTCCTGCGAGTCGGACTTTTTTCTATCCATTCGGGCAAAAATAAACTGTTCGTTTGCACATGGCATTGCACTCTTTAAATACATATTTAAACATCAAAAATTGTTTTTTAAGTACAACACGGCACTTCCATCGTCAGCACCAGTCGAACGGCTGTTCTCGTTTACTTCCATAACGGATATTCCAAACAGCAATCGACTCTCTGATGAAATGTTTGAGAAAAGAGTAGTTTTAAAATCTATGTTGAATTTAATTTAAAGTTTAATTATATATATGAATAATAATGTAATACATAATTATATTTAATAATAATTTAAATAATTACATATTATATTATATTTAAATAATAAATAAATACATTATGATTAAGTAGTAAATTGGTTTTCTACACATCTTCCAAATATAAAAATCATCTTTCGGATGAAAATTTATCCATCGAATTAAAATTCATCCGTAAGATGAAAAATTATTTCAAATGAAATCTTAAGATAAAAGATGACGGATAACTTTACGTAAATGGTAATAATTTCGAATAACGGATAACGGATATCCGAAAATTATAGATGACAAATAACGAATAACCTAGGTTAATCGTCATCCGTTATCCGAAGATAATTTTTGCCCAACTCTGATCGGTTATGATTTAGGGCTGTAGCCCTTTTTTGTTGCACGCAAAATACAATGTCTGGGGTGAGCGACGAGACAAATTGTAATGTCCGGGCTAAGCGATGAGCGACAGGCTGGAACCTGCAAGCCACGACGCACAGTGGGGTACAGGACTGATATTCTTGGCCAAAAATATTTGTGATGCTTAATCCATTTTCTTTGATCATATACTCTGAAAAATGGGTAATATATGATTTCAGTAATGAGTTTTAAGGCAATAATAGGATTTTTTTTTTGTTTTAAATAATTTATTAATGTTAGGTATAATACATATATTTTTATACATTGACTATCAATGTTAACAGATGGCACACACACATGCAGACTCGCCTACACACACTCACCCACTCACGCGCACACACACACCTACACATACACCACTCAGAAAGTAATGTCTAAGCATCCTTGTATTTTGATAAGCATCCTTGTATTTATTTTCACGGGATGGGAGCTCCAGAAAAACATCTGTGTAGCATACAGCAATTCCATTGAACCAGTAGTAGTATGCAGTGTTGGGCAAAAATTATTCAGAATGATGAATAATGATTAATGAATAAATGTATTATTTCATTCATGAATGAAGAATAATTACTTTTATTCATTATTCGTTATTCTGTGAATGAAGTTTATGCTTTATTCACAAATTATTCGAATGATCATTCAGAATAAACATGTTTTAGTGAATAACGATAGATTTATTATAATGTTGGCAGCCAGAAATACGTATATATATGTGTGTTTGAGTAGAATTATTCAGTAGACCAACTAGAAATAAATAATAACGAATGATGAATAATGAATGATGAATAACGAATAATGAATGACGAATAATTCTGTGAATAATTCATGATGTACTGTGTGAATAAGATAATTCGGTGAATTATTCATCATTCACTAAAAATTTATTCGAATGATCATTCACTAAAAATTTATTCGAATGATCATTCGAATAATAATTTATTCGAATAATGCCCAACACTGCCCTGCACTATACTGACCTCTTACTGTCTTCGGCTGCGCCCATTGGATTCTTAGAATCTATAAAATGGTCGCCCATGTCTCATTTTTGCCCTTGGTAACAATAATCTACCCTCAAGCCACACTTCATTTTTTTTACTCCTTTTTTATGTGTTTGATTTAATTTATTTGTTGTTCAGAATAATCGTCATATCTTAACAAAGAATTCTACCCAAATTCTAGCTTTGGGTTTTTTTTTATTTTTATTTTATTTTATTCTAGTTTTTTTGTGAGGCTATTAGCACATCTAATTGTTCTTTATACTTAAGGTTCTTTTCTTTAACACATGACGTCAAATACATTTTGTCTAGTCATTATTTTGACTCCGGAAAACGACAAACATAAGAAATGCTTTCGTCAACTTTGACATTAACTGGCATGTACACTCACATCCGCGATTTCTGATTATAAATTCTTAAAGCTGAATACTTCCTTTAAATATTCATATACAAACAACAGGTTGGAAATGCTTGGAAGTATAACAAAAACCTTCGATTTATTTCAAATTTGACGTTAAAAAGGCCATATTTTATATTTTCTCTTGTGGTCAACCTAATTAAAAAATGGCCTAATTATTGCCAAAAAGCAATAAATTTACTCTCGTTTACCTGCTTCAGAGTTATCCCGAACCAAAATTTCAATAAAAATTCCAAACTCGTGAAAAATTAATTTTTTACACAGATAAATATTCGGAGAACAGTTAAGACCTGACATTTTTGACCTGACATCGCCTGGCGTACAGACAATGTCAGGTCAAAAATTAGCCTTACACATTGTGCACAAACTATTCAACTATTTTTAGCACTAATTCATTTTCGTCTCGGATAACTTTTACAAAATGGACTTTTGGCCAGCTTTTCAGGGCAAATACCCCACTTCGCGACGCCCGGTGGCTTATGCCTGTTGTAGCCAGTCCTCCCTCATTCCTACTACACTCCAGCTTAAATTAATGCGAGCGACGTTGCTCTGAAGCATTTCGCTTATCGCTCATCGCTCTTCGCTCGCATCGTACCCGAAGCCTAATGTACACATGTTAAACGCATAAAAACAAAGATCAAAACAGTCCGACTCGCAGGAACTGCGTCATCTTAGCGCGGTTACGTACATGTCGATTCGAGATTCTCGAAGAAATGGAATAGATTAGCATCACAAATCACAGGAAACTGACAGTAGCCAACTTACACAGAAGCGGATAATTCTTAATCTGTATAAGTCAATACAATTATGTACTGAAAACGTACTTACTCTTTGACTACTGCTGAGAAGGCTCTATTCTAAACAACCAAAAATTCGTCTTCATTTTAAGTATCTTGTTTTAACAGCAAATTTGTTTTACTGTTATAATCAACTGTAAATATGTGCTTCATGGCGAATAAAATTCCATTCTGTCGTGGGTTAAATCTTTCTATAAAATAATAAATAACGGTAACTTCAGTTGAAGGCTATGAGGAAGGTTATATAGATAGGAGAATTCAAAACAAACTATGCATACGTCATCATGATTAGCCACTGCCTTCATGATTACCACAGTCACTCCAAACTTATTACCAATACCTTTCACCGCTTCTTAGCTTATTTTACTACAATACTAATTTTACTGATAAATGCAATTTAAAACAAGAAAAAAAAATTAAAAAATGAGATAAACAAAGAGAAAACCCCTTTCAAACAACAAAACAAACATTTTTTAAGTTTTAAGCGCTTATATCTCTGATTGACGTTGCCCCATCCAATATTGCTTCAGAACCTTTTTTGTAGAGAATTTAGAAAGCATTCGAATGGTCACCTTCCACTTAGCACGATTTCCCAACCGTTATCGAGATTTTTACGAAAAATGTATGAAGATCCGAAAACTTTTCATGTCTATTAATAAAATATTTTTTTCGCATACTTCCTTAAATCCAAATATAACCAAAATTTAAAAATCTTAGTAGGGATTAATTTCCAAGATTTAGAAAATATTTCAATTGAATCCCGCGATTCTAAGTACTCACAAAAAAATAATGACTAACAAAAACATTGATTCCACTTATCTCAGAAACGGTTAAAGATATCGCCTTCAAAATGGTTTCATTCGTTTTCTTATGTTAAGGAACCTATAAAACAAGTACCTGCAAGCATATAAACACAAAACGTAAACGTTACGATTTTTTTTGCGCGAATTTCGCCCCAAACACTATCTTTTAGTAGGCGGATTCTGCTGGTTAACGAACTTGACCTTTCAAATTAGACGACAGATTTTTGTACCAAATTTCGTTAAAATCGGACCATTTTTGAGCTTGCTAGAGCGCGAACAGACAAGCATATATATAAATATATACACACACACACACATATATATATATATATATATATATATATATATATACATACAAATTTGGGCCACCTATATTTTCGTGATCTATAGGGTCTAACGTGAAAGTTTCTAGTCGGCACTTCCGGATTGCGTCATGAGGTCAACCTCATAAGCGGGTTCTCCCTATGGAGATAGGGAGTAACCGCGCTAAAAGAAACTACTATGTAATAACCTGGCCACGTCAGAGAAAAGAGGCTCGACAAAACTAAAAATGCACTAACAGTAAAATAAGAATCTCTCTCTTCAGAGCCCCTAGATATACGAATATATATATATATATATATATATATATATATATATATATATATAGAGAGAGAGAGAGAGAGAGAGAGAGAGAGAGAGAGATTTGTCTGTTCGCTCTATAGCTTGCTTATAAATATGTCGATTCTAATGAAATTTGGTACAAAAATACTTTGTATAATTTCAAACCCCATTCTCATTTACTACCTGAATCCGTCCGCCGGGAGATGTTTTTGTGCGAAAAAACGTAACAATTACGCTTTTGCTTTACAAAAAAACTTTCTAAAATTGGAGGGTTGAGAGCACAACTAGGCCAAGTCCAGTTTTGGCATTTTAATGGGATTGAAGAGTATTACTAAAATGCCTCTTTTCGGTGCTACAGGAGACTAAGTCCTAACTTCATTATTTTGCCACTTGTACCAGTTCTTGCTACACATCTGGAAGTAATTCTTATTTGTTTTCAGAGCAGAAGTTAGCCATGTCCAAGTCATAACTATTTTATGAACAAGGCTATACATAAATCAGAGTTTAATTCAAATCTTTTTAAGACTTATATTGGATTTATACAAAGTCTCTGCAACTAAAAATAATAATAGGTACTCATTTTCTGAAAACTGTATAACATGGAATTGGTCTAGTTGTGCTCTCAACCCTCCAATTCTATTCACGCTGATTCTCATGAATATGGCGGACTGAATAAATGTCCATTACTGTCATTAGCCGAATATTCTGTCGCTCTCATCCCTTGTTAAGCCCGGCTTTTGTGTTTGTTCAGCATAAGTACTGCTGATTCAGTACCTACTTCAACATTCCCTCCATTAAATTCTAAGCCCCGTCGCTTCTACACAACCCCCTCCCCCCCCCCGTTTTCTCAGAGTGCTTTCCCAGCTTTTGGCTTATTTCTATAAGCTTATATGGACCGCGCTATGATGACGCAGTTCCTGAATGTCGGACTTTTCTTATTTACGCCGATTGGCAAAAATAAATAAATATCTTGCTAATTTTACTGAATAGGCTATTCTCAAGAACAGTTTTTACTCAGGTTTTCCTCAGTATTACTGCCTGAGAAGAACTTATCTCTTAAAAGCGAGCAAGACTAGCAAGTGGGCGGATTAAAGTGCCAGAAGCAAGTGGGCGTACTAAACTGCCAGTGGCTATTAACGTTCCTCCACTCGGCTTGTGTTAGGCCACTTAGCAAGGAGAACCCCCCCCCCCACCAATCAGCAGGGCAATTTCACTAGGAAAACTGCCCAATTTCAGCACGACCCATAAAGCTTTTTTTCGTTGAGTAAAATGCTTCTCAATACCTTACATACTGCTTTTTTTTCTTCTTTTTTTTTTTTTTTTTTTTTTTTTTTTTTTACGGAGCATCTAGGTCATTAGCGCCGACATCCAGGGTGCAGCGAGGAATTTTACCAGCGAGCCATGGGATGATAAAATTCCTGCCGAAGGTTGGGAATCGAACCCACCATCTCCCGCTTAAGAATCCAAGGCGCTAGCCATGAGACCCCGCTTTGTAAGTAGTAGCAATACTATGGAAAACCTGACTAGACTATCCACCTAACTATATATATCTACAAATGTGTATATATATATATATATATATATATATATATATATATATATATATATATATATATATATGAGTCCCGTAACAGGCCCAGAGGGGCAGATACTGTATCTGATTCGTGACCATGCGGCACACTCCGGTCGCCAGATTTTCCCCTTTGCTGCTTCGACTGCTAGAGTCATTAGCACCAAGGTACCCATTAATAAATTAATTAAAGGCTGGGTTGGCCTAGGGATGGTCAGGGAGGCCGAATTCAACCCTTGAACGGAGACACTAAAAGATAAAATCTTTAGTGCTTGCCCGGGATTTGAACTCAGGTCCTCCAGCATATTAGTCTAGGTCTCTACCACTGAGCTAACTAATATATATATATAGGAGGTGGAGGTGTCATGAAACCATATAAACGTGATTACAATGAAATTGAACATTCCACAATCATCAAAAGTTAAATATCTACTCTCCAAATAGTTCTTTAAATAAACGATTTATATAAACATATATGAAGGAAAAATACTTATATAAAGAAAAAATAAACAAATAAAATATGGAAAAAATAAATAAGTAAAAATAAAATAAAAGCGGGCACAAAATCCACAAATAAATAAAATAACCTAAAACAATAAAAAAAAAAAAAAAAAAAATAAACATGAATAGTTTTGCTATATCATCTTAGAAATGAACTGATGACTCAATGAACAGCGGAAACTCGATACAGCGTTCCAAGTGGTAGAAGTCACAACCAATGCACGAGAAATAATTAATTAATTAATTGATTAATTTTTTATAATTTAATTTTAGCATAATGCCGAGTAACCTCCAACTTCTAATGAATCGATTTAGTTTCTATTTAATAGATATCTTTGTCTTTAGATGTACCTATTTTCGTTACAATACTACAGAAATTATGACCGGTATGAGCACATAATCAATTTGTGTCTGGAGTAAACCCTCCATTCTAATAAACCGATATAACAAAATATGCGGCCGTTATGAAATTAGTAATTTGAATCCAGAGTAACCCCCCTCCTAATGAACTGATTTAGTTTATTTTTATAACACATTTTTCTCTTTAGATGGCAACAACGAATACCGAGTTTCATTGATGTATAACAAAAATTACGGCTGATATTGGCAAATAACTACTTTGGGTCCGGAGTAACCCCCCTCCCCTCCAAATGGAGAGTATGAGTCTAATTGCCAGTATATCCTAACTACAGATAATTTGCTGTGTAATTCTATGTACAATATAATTTTGCTGTGGTATATTTTGCTATTGATTTTTCTATAAACATTATTCTCTTTACAGGAATCAGCAGCACAAAGTTCGGGAAAGAAGTCTCTAACCAATGAGGAAGACATTTCAGGTATTAATTGGGGTTTTGCGGCCAATTGCTTATACATTATTGCTGTTTTTTCCTTGTTTATTTATGTATTTTGTGTTCCACTTCTTTGTCAATTACACCAAGAACAGTATCTTCTGAACTTGATCAATCAAGGAAAGCTGCTTTGTTAAAACAGCAGCTTTGTCTGATGTACATATATATAAATGTAAATTATGGGTTAAGGATTCAAAGTAAAATATCACTCAGTATCAGGGTAAATGTAATCCTTCCCAAGAAAAAACTCATGTTAAAAAAAAAAAAGAGGCGAAGTTTCAGGCCCCTCCGAAAAAAACAATTTGCCTATGAAAGTTTTGGTTTCATAGTATTGGTCCAAGTTTTAGGCCTTTAATACCTTTTTGAGAACCTAATGATACCCTCTTACTAATTTTTTGTTTATTTCCAACTTGACCAGTTTTCGTTAACTGATGTTTTCAAGGCAATAGTGCTTAAGGTCATCAAATAAGTTGGCACTGTCTTGTGTTCTTCTACATACAGGAACCCAAGAAATAAGAATTGAGGAAATTACAGGTGGAGAATACTGTGAGGCAGTGTTGGGTCAATGTACATGCCATCAAGCAAGGAGAATTCTTTTAAGCCACTGAATGGCATCAACGAATACAGACAGGCTCTAAAACAAGCAATGGAGCAGGATCAGGGACGTGGAGCAAGGGAAAGAATGGTTTTGGATAACATGTTTCTCTAGGAGAAACTCACACAGTATTTCAGGAAGAGAGTTATGCCAATCCAACTGCGGCCCACAGACTAAATGCGGAGGGTGTTTGTTGAAAGAGGATAAATATTCCAACTGACAGCCAGGCAGCCACGAAACTAATTCAAGAATCTTCAAGGATAACAGGTGAAGTTAAATCAATTATCCCAAAATAATAAAATTTTAATTAAATGGGTACCAGGACATCAAGGTATCCTAGACAACGAGAAAGCAGGTACTTGGCAGGACATGGTTCGGAAGCGACACCTATGGAACCACTGCCATTTGTTGGATTATCAGCAGCCTATGCTAAAGTTACAATAGTAGCAAAAACAAAAGGAAAGTTTGGTAACCTCTGGGAAAAACAAAAATCAACCATACGAAGCCCTTCATAGACCTCAGAAGTATAGGTAAGAAGGAACTTTTCTTGTTTATGGCCAGAATGGATTTGAGGGATACACTATGAACTTTCCTGGCTACTGTACCCTAAATAAACATATTTATAATAAGAATATGAGGTCATCAACAGTCTCTCTGTGGAGACAGGGATGGAAAAAAAGACAGTTTTTACATTTCGGAAGACTTGACGCAAATGAAATCAGGAGGTCGACAAAAGTTAGCAGTATCTGAAGTTCATCAGGAGTTGAAGGTAAGGTTTGACCATTTTAGGACTTTCATAATAGAACAATGGCTGAGGTACTTTGGATGGTATAAAGCATATGCAATCTAATGTAATCTAATGTTGTTTTCTTGAGGTAGGTGCGTAAACTTTTTTTATATACTGGCTATAACTGCCCTAGAGTTCCTGCATATCCTTCGGATCTTAAGATTTGTTCATCTCTCGCATTAAGTCAGTAAATGTTTGACCATAAGTTCAATGTCTCACAAGCCACATATTGGTCTATTTACCCTTGTCGTTAACATCTTGACTGCAGCATGACACCGCATGTGCGTCATGGGGGCTACCTGGCTAAGCTGGGAAGAAAAGTTAAAGAGTTTTGGGGATCGGCTAAAAACCTCCAGGCTGGTTTATTCGTTCCTCCGTCGTCTCAGGGAGTGTTTCAAGTACCTTATTCTGGAATCGTTCCGAACTGACCTTTCTATGAATTTGTACAGGAGCTTCTTCACCAAATGTGCACCATGGTTAAAAACATGTTTCTGAAAGAAATTATCCAGAATTTCCAAAGTGTAAGTAATTTTTTCACATTAACAAAACAAATGAAATCATAAAATTAAAAAAAAAAAATAATAAAATACAATTTTTTGGATGATTTGCTGCTCCCGCAGTCAAAGTTTTAAGAATTTGAGTGTTATTTGTTTGAGAGTATTTTCTATCCATAGTCTAGTAAGGTCTATTTCTTCACATTTGTTTTCTCATTAGCTGGATAAACATTACTCGACTGAAATTTTAATTGTTTGAGGTATATTGTCAGGTAGTTGCAGGCTTGGGTAGTTCCAAAGCTGTTTTATCGTTTAGCATTACAAACTGGATTTCACTAATGCTAAATTTCCAGGAGAAAAGTTTTATAATAACATATTATACAAACAATAAATTTTTAAAAGCTAAATTTTATCTTCACAAACTTATAGATTGACATTAAACATTAAGACAAAATCTTCTAAACATTAAGAAAGTTAATATTACTTGACGATTTCTGCAAATAAATTGAAATTATAATTCTTCGGGTTGTTTTAGAGAAAATTTAGTTTAATTTTTATCCTTAATCAAAACTCTAAGCTATCAACTTTGAAAACATGTTTGATTTCATTTTTCTTTTTTTCACAGAAGGAGGAATCTCTGCGATCATCAAACGTGGAACCAGACTTCAAACTCGAGCAAGAGGGTTTGTTACTCGCCTCCTAACTCAGCTGAGAATATGCAAATAGTCGAGCTATTGGCGGAGAGAATGAAACCGAAGGCCTGGTGCTACGCAGGATATCACACAAACAATCACAATACATACAAATATTAATTATATCTTGAACCTATATTGAATACCTGTATGAATCGACTAATCTATGCCTATGTACTATGGCGTATCGTTTCTTGATGTATGAGATAAACTAAAACTGAAAATATTTAATTTTTCTGAGCTCCAAGGCATTCCAGGAAGTCTCAAAGACACTCCTGTATTTTTTATAACATTTTATTTTGTAGTGAAACACCCTTCAGTTCCTTGACTTGCTCGAAAGTGGTTTTCATACACTTTCTAGCCAAGAGTCGAATAAAATAGAATTGCAAATCCTTCCTCTTAAAGAACCTTTAATTTAGATTAGAAAAAATACATGCATTGTAAAAGAAATGTTTTATTCATGAAGAGATATTTTTCCGCAGTAATAAAAACAAATTTGAATTACCGGTAAAACAAAATTAAATTAGAACCTATAAGAATTTATTCAAATTAAGATGAACAATATAAACAAAATAGAGCAAAAATTATTTTTCCTCGATCAATCAATTAATAGATATTAATTTGAACTAAGAGATACATATATTTTATAAAATGGTTAAAGGGGACAAAAAATATTTTAAAAAATTATATATTGATACATTTGTAAGGCCACTATTAAGAAGATCTAAAAAAAATATGATTTAAATTCAATATTAACCTGTTAAATAGTATGATAAAATATGTTAAGGATAAAATCGCCAAGTTATGAAGCTCCTAAAATAAAATAAATTAAAAATAAAATATTTTATCATACTGGAACTATTACTGCATTGGGGATGAGTAATATTCTTCGTCATGCAAATTTGCTGCAATTCTTTGAACAGATTAAGTTAAAGTTTTTATCTAAATAATCCGATAGTGGTTGTAGAAGGTGCAGATCATCGGGGTTCGGTCATGTTTTGAATAAAAACTACTTTTTATAACTGAAATTAGTTAAATTTATGCCAATGTCTCGGCTTTAAATGCAAGCCTTCTTTAGTGCTATGGAGGAGAGAGAGCTGTTCCGTTTTGTGAAGGGTAGATTTCTCCAGAAATAAAATTCATTTTTGTTATGTATGATCTACACCTTCTAATTTTCGATGGTCAACTATCTCTTCCCAACTATAGTGGTTATATGTGAGCATATTGTTTAAGTTCGTGCAATCAGTCACGTATTTCCCCCCATTAATAATGCTGGTCAATAAAGGTATCAACTACAAAGAAACATTTTTTCTCTTTGTCAAATTCATATCAAAATAAAATTAATAATAAAAAAAACAAGACATTATGGAATTATAAACAATGGTAAAATTATGATTACACACTGGTAGACCTTGTTGCGCGATTTATCTAGACGGTCTAGAGACGGGCTGAGAAGGTCTAAGCTTGAGACATAGACTTGGTCTTTAGACACCGATCTTGGTCTGGTCTCGTGTCCACACTATGATGTGAATATTTTAGTCTCGCCTTCGCAACCATGGAGGACATTGTTTTGTGTGGATAGAGTGTGTGTTTAGCAATAATTATTAGTGTACATAAATGTTGGTGAACACGTGAAATGCTCTCAGAAGGACCTAGCTTCAGTAATGGACTATTAAATAAATTAAGATTAGAAGACGCCATGGGTTTTAGGAATTTCATGCCTAATGATTTTGAAGATTTGCTTCTGGTGGTTGAAGAGATAATGATGAAGCAAGATAAAAATTTTAGATAAACTATCCCTACTTGCCTAATACAAGCCTGGTTATCTTCAATTAATGTTAAAACTTTATGGTTTGTCCACAAGTTTAAACATAAGAAAACAATAACGAAGATTTACTCTGCTCGGAAACGAGAGAAAGACTGGGTCATGTCTCGCCTTGTGACGCCGAGTGAAGTCCACACTGTCTAAGAACTGAGATTTTTGATCTCTCAACAAGCCCATAGACGGGGTATCGTCTGTAGACATGTCTACGTAAATATCCTGAGACTCGTCTCAGGACCAAAATCGCGCAACATGTCTATCAGTGTGTACTTACCTTTAGACATGAGATTTTTGGTCTCGCAACCAGCCCATAGATGGGGTCTTGTCTATAGACATGTCTACGTAGACATTCTGAGACCACCTGAAACACGCCTCAGGACCAAAATCGCACAACATGTCTATCAGTGCGTACTTACCTTTAGACCTGAAATTTTTGGTCTTGCAACAAGCCCATAGATGGGCTATAGACATGTCTACCTAGACATTCTGATACCACCTGAAACACATCTCAGGACCAAAATCGCATGTCTACCAGTGTGTACTTACTTTTACCCATGTGGCTATGGTGGTTCTTCCTCCATTCCATAATCTTGTTATGAAATCCACTAACAACCACAAGGAACATCCTCTCTACATATTTAGTTATTTAAATTGTCACGCTCATTTATAAATAAAATATATTTCTCAGAGGGGGTACCTACAGGTGACCACTCTTTTCTAGCCACGATAGTGCTGAAGCCTTCTCTTTTTTCTAAAGAAAAGCTACCACCCTCAACTGGGAATCGAACCCTATGACCATCCCTCTGCATATACTCTATAACACAAGCCAAGTCCGACGGCCTCCATCCATGCCTATGGAGTTCATTTTTCATTTCTTCCGTAGTTACCCATATTAGCCTTTGGATGTAAGAACTAAGTATTGTATTTTGTGTAATTATTAGATGTCCAAGGCCTAAAATATTTGTGCAAACATTAATGAACCTTATTTCCTTTCCTTGTGTAAACTTTTGCGTGTTATACATGTGAGTAGCTTAATAAAACAAATTGTGTGTAATGTCAAGACAGTCATTGGATTCATAAAATGTTTCTGACGTTAAACTGTTAATAATTTTTGTAAGTATCTATTATTCAGTTATTTTTAACAAATGGTAATATTGGATAACAATTTCTCAAGATCGTATTTTATTTGTTTAAGAGTTCTTTGTTTGTTTTTACAAATAAGTTGTATATCTAAATATTATTTTATAATATATTTTAACTGATGTGTGTTCAAGAATAAACAGTAAAATGAAAATATGTTAGCTAATAATTAAAATATTGATAAAAAATTAAAGAAAATGGGGAATTGAAATTCAGCTCAAAAGGAGATACCAGATAAAAACAAATTATCTAAGATATTCTTAAAATCAAACAACATTTCAGGGGTGTTTGTATTTTCAACAATGTGATTTAAACAATCTTTATTTCATTTCAAAATGGTAGGTCAGTATTTGACAAAATAGAATAAAATTTGCTTCCGCAGGTCAGATTTAAATAACGAATCTGTTCCAAAGCTCTATATTTTTTGCACCTCATCTGGATTTACTATAGCTATTTTGATCATATTTTAAAACATTATTAACAGCCCATGGTGCTAACCTTCTCTCTATGCCGACTGTATTGAGATTATTTTAATGTGTTTTTATTTAGCTTAAATGATAGCTCGTAAAAATATATGCAACATCATAAAAGTATCTGAATTGTCATTAAATAGAATCAGATAAAAAACATATTTTGGAGCAGATTTAATTCTGTTTTATAACTGACATCCTACTACTTTTAATTGAAGTGAGTGTTATAAAAAAGGACAATAATATAAATATGTCATGTAATGTTTATATTTACACACTCACACACAACTTTAAACCAAGTTAGTACATTTTTATAACATTATTTTTACAAAATAAATTATAATTTGTTTTCTGTCGTCCTATGTTTATCTCAAAATACAATTGTATTATCTATGCAATTATTAAATTTTATTATCTGAGCAATTATTAATCACATATATTAGCTCATCACATAAGTAATGTTGGGTTATGTTGGTGGTCTCTTGGTCAAGCCCTGTTGGTCGACCTGTACGAGGCCCGTCTTCAAGCTTGCGGTTTCCTGCTTGAAGTCGTTCAAACCACTGCTGTACTTGTCACTCGCTAATGACATTATTGCCTTATATTTCTACAAGTTTTCAATAAGGTGAAGCAGTATTTTTATCAACATGGCGTAAGTGGTGTCCTGGGAGATCCATTTCAAATGGAATTTTAGCACAGAATGAATACGTTTCACCAACCAAAACATAATAAATAGAAGTGTACTTAATTCTATAATAAACAAAAAATGTTAATAAAAATAAATTGAGATGGAGGTAACATAAACAGACAGAATATTAAAAACTGACATTACTTATGGGATGACCTGATATATGTGAATGGGAGTGGGGAATCTGTGTAATTACTTTTTTTTATCAAACTAGTTAATATTTTTAATTAATTCAGGTTAAAGGCAGTGTTTAACTTAATTATTATTTGAAAACGAACTGTTGCGCCAGTATTCGGCTCCAGAATTACCATCACTTCTTATTTTTGTGAAGGCTACCAGAATAACCCAATGATACATTATTCTATATTAACGGTGAATATATTTATAAGATAAAAGGATGTGTTTAGTAATAACGAGAGCTTTAGGCATTTTGTGTGTTACTGTAGATCTCTTAACTAGTTTTTAGAACTCGAAAGAATTTACTTTCTACTTTCAAACGAACCAATTACTTATGTCAGTGATGTAAAGGTGAACAGTGTTCTATGTATAGTATTTAAGTCAATTTTATAGCACAAATAATAATAATTGCTAAACTAATGATCATATCATCTCTTTTAATGACAGGAAATGTATGCAACTCCATTCTTCTCCAGAAATACAATTACTCTACTAAATGTCGGGGTAATAACAATTGTACATATCTTATTCAACAAAAATGGTTTGGATGTTAAATAAATTTGTTATAATTTAAGAGTTGGTAATTTTTTTCTTCCAGTACAATACTTTTGTTTATTTAAATTTCTTCATCGGGTCTGTTTAATTTCAATGTTTGTTCAGCTTCTGTCATCAGCGATGGTATATGATTTTTCAACAGATTGCACAGCTATTCTTTCTCTTTGATGCTTATGTGTTTTCAATACATAAACATCGAAGAGAACAGAACACAGTGTGGTAAGTTAACCCATTCTCTATCGTCGACTGCTCCAGCAGTCGAGAGCAGTTTGGCCCTATGTACCATTGACTTGTGTACAAGTCAGAGGAAAAATGGGCCCCATGTACCGTTGACTTGTCCAGCAGTTGAGAGATCCTCATATTTTTCACCGCATTTCTCTTCTAATTTCTCGACTTTAGAGCTACCTAACATTATCGTAGTGCACTTCTAGTATTACTGCTTGTATTCGAATGAAGTTTCTGGCCATGTGAGCTTTTCAGGCTTATTACATCTCATTACCCCTCAACCCTTTTCAAATTGCCATAAGTTATATATCTTCTTTTTTTTTTTTTTTTTTTTTTTTTTTTTTTTTTTACGGTGCACCGACATCTGGGCCATTAGTGCTGACATCCATGGTGCAGCGAGGAATTTTCTCAACGAGCCATGAGATGAGAAAATTCCTGCTGCCGGTGGGACTCGAACCCACCATCTCTCACGTGAGAATCTACGGCATTAGTCACAATCTCTAGGAACAACAATGGACTCGCAGTCCACAACTTGTGGTCAGTGTGAACTGACACACTTACTTACTAACTTTACTTACTTTGTTCCTCTTCTATCAATTGTTATAAAAAGCAATACCACCTCCTCCATATGGCTGCCGGATCCCACCTCCTCCTGGCCGGATCCCTCTCCTTTCATGGAAGCACTGACATACTCCATCCACATGGTTGTCCTCCTGCCTCTGGGTTAGCTCGAGTGCTTTCCTCTGTCCATCCTTCGGGCATACCCAAGCCATCTCCACCGAGAGCCCTTTATTGTGTTCTGCAAGGGCTTTGTGTCCAGAGTTTGCATAACAGTCCTATTTCTTATCCTATGCCTCCTTGTTTCCCTGCAATGGCTCTTAGGAACCTCATTCTTGGGCTTGAATCTTGCTCTCAGTTTTTGAGGTAAATGCCCATGATTCACACCCATAAGTGGGAATGGGTGTTTATACAGATTTTTATAAGGTAATTTTTTTCTTACTTGATATCTCTCTTAATCTTAGAACTTTTGCACTGACCGCATGGTAAATATTACTTGTCACTGATTGCCGAGCATTTATTTCTTCATTTAACATCCATCCTCCCATCATTTAACTCCCAGGTATTTAAACATACCTACTTCTTCCACCGGAAGGTTATCTAAAGGGTCTAACTGGGAGATTTTCTTATTTCTTGAAGTATTCATATATTTTGTATATGCCGTTTTTCCTCAGCTCCTTACAGAGCCAATCCAGCAGCTAATCTACAGAGTCTGCGATAGGCATCAAGTCGACCATAAAAGCAAGGATCTTTACAGGCAGGATATTACATGGTTGATATTATACCTCAAGTATTACATTTTATTCCATATATTTGAGTCTGCTTCTATAAAGGAGGACTAGATGTGCAAGTCTTGCAAGACTGACCATGTAATAATAGAGGTATGAACCATACAATTCAAAAAATGAAATTTCCTCCTCAAACTAAATAACATCAACCTTACAAGCACATGATCTGTAGATTATAATGTATAAAAAATAATGCAAAATCATAGAGATAATTATATTGAAAATGGCTTATAGCCGAAACGTTTCTACAACAACAAAAATTTAATATAAAATAAATGAAGACTGAATAAGCTGTTACCAACTACCTACAACATCTTAGTTTTCAACTTAGGATCTACATATATAATATATAATTTTGTTTCTATTGTATACTGGTTGAATGTTATGATAGATGTTTTGAAAATGTTGTAATATTGTTTTTATATGTGGGCTGTCCTCCGTTAGCAGTTCTTGAATGTCAGTTTCCTGTGTGGCAACTAAAATCTTGCTACTCTTTGGGACTTCATTTTACATTTTTGCATTGAGTTTGAGTTTTGCCTCACGGTCAGCAGATATCCATACATCAAATAACCTTAGTTGAATTGGGGGGACAAGGAGTTGACTGGTTTTTGTTGGCAGGAGAGGTTGAGCTATCTCAGGATGCATAAGGATCGGCGGGAAATTTGGGAAATATGATTTTTCCAGGAAAGGTTTTGATCAATTATGAGTCCAAGGTTTTTAACTGATTTACAATATTTTATAGGTATGCTGTTGTGGTAAAGGGTTGGAAAATGGGAGGTGGAACTTATGAGGGATTGGGAACTTATAACAATGGCTTTGGATTTATCTGGATTCAGGGAAAGCTTATTAGCTGTGGCCCAAGCATTGATGTTATTAAGATCTACTTGCAGCTTGTCTACAGCATCTCGTAGCAAAGAGGGCTTAAAGGATAGGTAGATCTGGGTATCGTCAGCGTAAAGATGGAACTTGGAATGTACTATGGAAAGAGGAAGATCATTGATGTAAACAGAAAATATAGTTGGGGATAATGAGGAGCCCTGGGTTACACCACGGAAAAGAGAAAGAGGGCTAGAGGGATGCCTGTCAGGGATGACCACGTACTGGGATCGATTGGATAGAAAGGATTGGAACCAGTTAATGGCACAGTTGGAAAAGGAAAGGGATTGGAGTTTTGTGAGGAGGATTTGATGGTCAATGGTCTCAAATGCTTTTGAAAAATCTAGGAGAACTAGGATAGTGAGTTGTTGGTTTTCTATGGCAGTTTGAATGTCATGGGTGATTTTTATGAGCGCTGATTGAGTGGAGTATGACGGACGGAAGCCAGACTGGAGAGGGTTAAGGAGATTATTTTTCTCAAGGTCAGGGATTGGGTCAAACGTTCTAAAGATTTGGAAACATTTTATAAAAGAGAGATAGGACGGAAATCTTTTGGAAACCAGGGGTTTCAAATTTTGTTAAGAGAGCATACTTAGGCTGTTTTCCATTGAGTGGGGAAAATATAGTTTTGAACGCAGAAGTTGTATTATGTGGAGAAGGATGTGAAAGATTGCAGGAAGACAGGCTTTAATTAGTTTGACGGGTATATTTTCTCGATAATCGTCACTGATTCGAAATTTAAGAACCGAGGTTAGAAGATCTTCGGGAGTTATATAGGAGAAGGAGAAGTTGTTGGAATTAAAAGGTAGTGTGGAAGATATAGGAGGACTGGGTGGGACCGGAGAAAAAGCTACAAAGTGAGCATTAAGAACATCAGGAGATCATGAAATAGAGCATGGACAGTTAGTTTTGCATAGGGAAAGCTTATGAAGGGTTGACCATTTTTCTTTAGAGTTGGGAGCATTGGACAGGCATTGGTGGACGAAAATGGACTTACCTTGAGAGACAGAGGACTGGGTGAGGTTACGCAAGTTTTTGTAGGAGGAATAATCTTTAGGAAGTCAGGTCTGCTTACCCTACCCCCTGGTATATTTGTCTTGCTGCTTCTCTTCTGCCTATCAAGGATTTGAGCTCGGGTGTAAGCCAAGGAGCAGGAGGACGGCTGACCCGACGGGTTTGAAGTGGAGCATAAGAATCTAAAAGGGAGTGGAGGTGATGTGTAAGGGGTGAACCATGTAATCTATGGAGTCAGAGGGAAGAATGGAGTCGTAAGGTAAGTTTTCTAACCTATATATTTGTTAATTTATTGGAGGGACAAAATAAAATAAAATTTACAATAAGCATCATCAGCAGCCTAGAAATAAACATCATTGCACGTTAGAACCGATAAATAATCTGCTGATAGAACTACCCACCATATTGAATCTTTTAGTATTAACTCAGGGGCTGGAGGAAGGTTTATTTTTGGTAATAAGCTCCCACAGTCCAGTGACTAAGACCTTAGATTATCATGTGGGAGATGGGAGTTCGATTACCGCCTGTTGAGTTTTTTCATATTTGGGCCCGTTGAAGGAATTCCCTGCTGCACCATGGGTGCTTATAAAGGGTGGCAAACTATAGATAGCCCAGCGCTAATGGCATAGATGTTGATTAGCTATCTAGCAACAGAATGGCATTAAATCTGGTTGGCATGGAAGAAGAAAGCTTCAGAAAAGGTCAAGTATCTCTGGTTTAGTGGTGGCCAGGCCAAGTGTTGTCGAAATGATGGTTATCCGGTTGTTATTATTAATTGTAATGATATTTTACATTAGATATTTAAAAATTTTAAAATTAACACAGAAAATTCTGAAAATCCAAAAAGCTCATTGATATGTTAAATTCATTGGGATAAGCAAATATTATTTGTTATATTTGTCTAGCAGTCGATACAGGTAGCATTGGATACCGGTAGTTCAGTCAGTTGAAAAGAAGATACAGTTGAGTTCAATTGAAACGAAGCTCCAGTCTCATACGTGCAGTTCAGTTGAATGGAAGATCTAATCTCATACGGTAGTGCAGTTCAAAAGAAGCTACAGTCTGAATCGAGATCCAGTTAGATGCAGTCCTAAGGCAGCTCTAGTTCAGTGCACAGCTAGTCTCATATGGTCATCAGTTTTCATGAAGCCTAGGCCCAGTCTGTTAATGGAGATACAGTTGTAAAGCAGATCCTGTCCTATGCAGTTAATGCCATGCTGGCTTTATATCAGGTAATGCTTGTTTATCCATATGCCTGGATGTAGCTTATCCATGAGTCTTTTGTTTTTTATTATTTAAAATTATCTCTGTTTTACTTTACTGGACTCGAACCCGACCCCTGAGATAGAGTTTTTAAAATTAAATATTATACATTTTGTCGACCCAATGTGGCGCAATTCTTTAATTAAAAATATTTTTAATTGATTTTTTTCATTTTAATTATAACATTTTGGCACATTAACGTGTGGCTATATTAATTCTTATTAATTAAATTATAACATAATATTTTGGAAGATCTTGATGCATTTCCTTGACATACTTTTACCGGTCTCCTCATGTCTTCCCTTATTAGAGCCTTTTATTTCCATTTTTATTTGAGCAGTTTATATTTCTCATTAAATCTACCTATTCCTATTTTTTGTAAATATTTTGATTTTTATAATTATTCGAATGTAATTAGTATTTGTATAATGTATGTTCCATCCACTTCCCTTTCCTCTTCCATCAGTTCCATAACCAACACCTTCTTCTTGAGTTCAATTTTCCTGATCTTTATCCTAAAGATGCCACAATTTATCTGGCATCTTTAGGATAAACCTCAAATGTTCTTCAATTTGTCTGGCCGTCATTAGGACAAACCTCAATTTATCTGGCATCTTTACAGTAAACCTCAATATTCTTCAATTTATCCGGCCATCATTAGGATAAACCTCAATTTTATTCAAATTGTCTGGCCATCATTTCAATATACTTCCTCATGATGGCTAGATACATTGAACCACATTGAGGTTTATCATAAAGATGCCAGATAAATTGAGGTTTATTTTAATGATGGCCAGATAAATTGGAGAAAATTCAGGTATATTCTTAAGAAGGGGAGATAAATTGAATAAAATGTCCATACTATTTAATAATAAATTGTACAGCAAAATATTAAGGTGATTCAAATTGGGACAACAGGATTTTTAGGAAATGAGTAAGGATAAAATAGTTTTACTACAATAAATTATTGTAATGGTCTTTTATTTTTCTTCTGGATGATAATGGCTATTGCTGTAACAAGAAAAAAAATATTCCCTGCACTCCTCTTAAACCCATAGCCAAAGATTATGCCTCTTTAGCTATTAATTTAGCTCTGAGTAATCAAACTAAGATCCACTTATGACTCAGCTCGTCAGGGTCTCCAGTAACAGATATAACAGATTTATTGCAGCGAGAACCTACTGTCTGAAGGGAAAGATAGGTGTTTGAAGGGTTCATGTGGAAAATCAGGATGTGTCTGGGAACGTCTTCATCGTAACAAAGGAACAACAGCAATATACTTGTTGAAACTGGGGATCTTTTCTTGCTTAAAACAATCAAAAATCTACAATATTAAAACTAATCTAATATAAGAGAAAAATAAATTAAATTTAATAATAATATATACATTAATTAATTAATTAAATTTAAGTGTTATTTACTTTCAGCTATTTAGTTGTCAGATATGTTATTCTAAATAGAAACAGCATGGATATGGTTGGTAGAATATTGTATAGTTTGATGACAAAATACTTGAAAAATAATGATTAATTGAATCTCAAAGATATTGCAACTTAAAGAGCAATTTTTTCAGAATGTTCAAACTGCCGCTTGGTTCCTTTCTGATTACCATGGTCCAATTGTTAATAATTTTCATTAATAACAAGTATTAAAACTATCATCATCATGTTTGAACTGCGACCTGAAATTTTTGTTTTCTCCACTCCCTTCACAGCTTTCCAGCAATGGCCATTATCATCTAGAAGAAAATTAAAAGGTCAGTATAATAATTTAAAATTATTTTATCCTTACACATTTTCTAAAAACCCTTTTACATCTTTTAACAAGGGACTTGTTTAAAGATGTAAAAAGTCATTGCATCTTTTGAGAATTCTAATTAATATAAAATGGGGTGCTAACAGAAAAGTAATGCTATTTGTCTATCAATGTTTCACCAGGTCAACTGGACTATGGATGCGTACCATACTCGTCTGCCAAGCCCAGTACACTGAATATACTCAATCCCATACATTATACAGGAATTCGGTTGGCGCTAGGTGCGTTCAGGTCAAGTCCTGTAAATAGCTTGAATGCCAAAGCACCTGAAACCCCACTGTTCATCAGGAGAGCAATATTAATAGCAGAATACTTTCATAAAGTCAAAGTCCAAGGCTTGTCATGAGTTAGTAACCTCGGAGAAGCAACACATTCAGAGTTGCTCAAACGAAGAAGAAAACATGCTCAACCATTTTCCGTGAGATTCACTGAAATAAAAGAGTTGTTCGGTTGTTTACACTTGGACAGTAAACCTGACACACTGATATCAATACCTCCTTGGACCATAACAAACTTTGACATTAACTTATCATTCACAACTCACAAAAAGACCGCTCCATCAGTGACTCTTTTCTACAGTCAATACTTTAAACAATTTTTAACAAAACACAAGAATCCCTCAAAATAGACACAGATGGATAAAAAACAGAAAATAGTGTAGGAGCTGCATTAGTTACTGAAGGCATTGATTTTCACAAAAACTGCCTCCAACCTGTACCATATATGAAGCTGAATTGCATGCCATACTCCCTGCTCTAAAGAATATTCCATCGACACAACAGAAAGGATCCCTCATCCATGAGGCATAGTATCCAATTTTTCTCATCTCCCTGATGAAGGCTTGAATTTCAAGTCGAAATGTTGGCAACAATAATACCATTTTCACATGTAAAATGTAGTTTTATTAAGAAATAACGACCGAACCCTGACAATCCATACCCTCGTAGTTTTTTTCTCTTTTGTACCACTTTATTCTTTAACTGGCCTACATATTCCACGGCCTCCATGCCCCCTCCACAGGGGCCATTAAATCCTAAACATCATTTATCATAGATAAATTTAAAATTCACATCTTAAATCCTAATATTTTTCAATATACAGGGTGTTTCAGGGTTAACTGGCCAAACTGAAAATATGACCTAAGGACCTCAAAACAAGAAAAAAATTTCCTCTGAAGGTATGTCTGCAAACGCTTCATTTAGGAAATATTCACGACAAAGATTTCCAACGTTATGAATTACTTATGTCTAGTAAATAAATAAAACTTATTTATTTGTTCCAAATACTTTATTAATTAAACTTAAAAATTAACTTCATATTAAGTATTGTTCAAAGAGATTGTTTTGAGGTGCTGGAAATGAGACTCACGAATTGCACGGGGATTTTTCTGCAACCAAAGGAAATTATTTTTCTAACTGAAGATACCTCTTCTTTTGAAGGTAGTTTCATCTGTCGAAAGAATGGTTTCTGAAAATTGTGGATTACGCTCAACTTGTTTTAAGTACCAATCTGAAAAATTTCTCCTTCGACGAAAATCATGTGGTAATAAATTTTGTACCCGTTGATAATGATACAGGTGAAGTCCATCTGCAATAAGAGTTCTCCATACTGTAGTTGGCTTAATATTTAAGTCTGCTCCACCTCTTCGCACATGGATTATCATCAAAATATTCTAATATGATCGCACTCCTTTACTTTGAAAAACATTTAATATGAATTTTAATATTTATTGTAAAGCAGCTAGGACAAATAAATAGGTTCGATTTGTTTCATATAACGTAAATAATTCATAGCGATGAAAATCTTTAGGTGTAAATATCTCTTAAGCAAAGCGTTTGCGGACATACCTTCAGAGGATTTTTTTTTCTTTTTTTGAGGTCCTTAGTTCATATTTTCAGTTTGGCCACTTAACCCTGAAACACCCTGTATAATAAAATTTCATTGTACATACCCTGCAAGGGCGGTCTGCTCGCCACACATATTAAGACTGAGGCTAGCTAGTCATCAGCCGATTGGAATACTATTAAATAGTATTGACATTTTATTCAATTTATATGGCATCTTTAGGATATACATAAATTTTATTCAATTTATCTGGGATCTTTAGGATATAACTCAATTTATTCAATTTATCTGGCTCCTTTAGGATATACCTCAGTTTTATTCAATTTATCTGGCATCTTGAGGATATACCTCAATTTTATTCAATTTATCTGGCATCTTTAGGATATACCTCAATTTTATTCAATTTATCTGGCATCTTGAGGATATACCTCAATTTTATTAAATTTATCTGGCATCTTTAGGATATACCTCAATTTTATTCAATTTATCAGGCATCTTTAGGATGTACCTCAATTTATCTGTCATCTTGAGGATATACCTCAATTTATTCAATTTATCTGGCACCTTTAGGATATACCTCAATTACAGTTAACTCTCAACTTTGGTCTTTCTCTGCCTCCAGGCATTTCCATAGCTGACGAAGGCTACCAATGAGTAGCCGAAACGTCCTAAATATAGATTTTTTTTTAATAAAAATCGTATTAAGGTTTCTTTAGCCGAATCCCAACCATTCCATCTTTACTTATCACCTCGACGGCTAACTATCTAATCATCATAATAACAATTTTGAACTTGGAATAGTTTTTGGCAACTAAAACGCTATTAAAACTTAGAAAAAAAAACTATGTTTTATGAACTAACTGATCTTATTTAATTTATTTTGAAGGGTTTTATGATACATTTTTACCATCAAATCAAAAACATTTTTTTGGGGGGGGCTGCAGCCCCCCTTATATACGTCCATGATTGAATTTATTTGAGAACTTTTGCCGCATCCTGCTTACTCCCCGGAGATTGCTTTAATAGATTTTCACTTACTTCGAGCCTTACTCATTTTTTTTTTTTTTTTTTTTTACTTGGGAAAAAGTTAAATTGTAAACAGGATGTACTAAATGAACTTTCAAATTTGTTTGTATTCTTAGTTAATAATAATGTACGTTAACATTTATTTAATAATAAATTTGTTTGCATCAAAATATCAGTCATTCTATATCAATGAAATGTAAAAAATACCTACCTTATTTGATAAAAATGGGGGCGAGGTTAGCTCAGTGGTAGAGCACTCAACTAGTAAACTGGAGGACACAGGTTCAAAACCCGAACGTACACTTAAGATTTTTTCTTCTAGTGTCATCGTTCGAGGGTTGGATTTGGGGTCCCTAGGCTCACACAGACTTTAATTAATGGGTACCTGCAAAGGGAAAAATCAGGCGACTGGAGCATAGTACTGACCACACTATCTCCCTAGTGTGCCGTATGGTCAAGAATCAGATACCTCTACAGTATCTGCCCCTCTGGGCCCTTAGTGGCCTGTTACGGGGACTGATTTGATAAAAATGTTAAATTGTGTTTTATATAATCTATTTTAAAAAATCCCCAAATATGAGCACGGACTTTTGACCGACGTGATAGATGGTTCCTGTGACATTGTGTGAAAGCTACATTAACGACTTTCTGTAAGAGCTGAGATAGTTCCTAGATGGTTTGTTGGTTGATGGGAGGCCATTCTCGGCGACCTGAGAACATGTGGAGAGATTTGCCCCAGCGTATCCCTGTCAAGCTAATGTAAACACTGCATCCTTCTGGTCGTCGGCTTGAGTGGCCTATTCATAGCCGAGGGAGTGAAGGCGCTTGTCAGAGTCTCATGATTTGTGGGCATTGGCTTTTAGCTCGTAGCAATTTCACGCACCTTACGACAATCCTCTTTGGAATGTCTATATTTTATGTCTAGGTCAAGGTTTGCGGAGGTTTTTACTTTAGATTTCCTACACATTTCGTTTTTGTAGGAAGTCAAATAAACCAACTAATTTCCCTGGATTGATGAATTATTTCTTCTTCATGACTAAATGTCTGATTCACAGAAAATACGCTACTTACGTACTAGTAGCGCCGATCCCGAGAAGTGGGTTTCGTTCAAGGATCCGGATCATGAAATGAAAACTTCAATGGCGCGTTTCTATTGGTTCATTCCTATGGGCAATTCCATTGGCTGTTCTTTCTTCCGTTGTAGTCATCGTTTTGTGTTCACTTACTGTTAGATTTATGTTTTTTACAAGTTATATTTATTGTTTCACTTCTTAGTGTTATAGTGTTCTTTGCGATGTTCTTTCGGTATTTACCAACGACTGGAAAAGTACCCTTTTGAAGCAATGTTAAAATGTATATCGGCCCATTTTCCACCGAAAAACCAGTGATCTATATTTCCGAGTTGGATTAACTAGAGTTTCGATATAACCTGTAGCGAGCGGAAACGCATAGCAATTATCCAATTAACATAAGAGTAATGTCATATAACCTAGGAAACCAGTAGCACTTATGTTAATGGCATAATTGCTATGCGTTTCCGCTCGCTACGCTCGCTCATGCTCATATCGAAACTCTAGTTAATCCAACTCGTTGATAATATTAATAAATGGTCTTTCGGTCGCCGTATTGCCACAACTCATGGGCTTATATAAGGGGGGACTGAGGGGGCTGCAGCCCCCCCCCCCCCGAAATTTTGAATTGATGGTAAAAATTTGTCGTAAGCCCCTTAAAAATAAACTAAATAAGATCACCTTAGTGCCTACAAAATATTTTATTTTATACGTGTAATAGCGTTTTAGTTGCCTAAAACTATTCCAAGTTCTAAATTTTTAGTATTCCATACTCCGGAAATGGTCGCAGCCCCCCCCCCCCCGAAATTTTCCCAGCCCCCCCTCCCCGAAATTATTTTCTATATACGCCCATGCCACAACTTTATTTGAGTTCTCATTTCATGATCCGGATCCCTGAACGAGACCAACTTCTCGAGATCGGTGCAACTAGTACGTAGGTACCGAACATACATTCCATATAATCTATTATCTTAAAAAATAGAAAGGATCACGCGAAAACCGAATTCAATAAAAACAATATTTTAAAAGATGTATCGATACTAAAAGACTTACACACAATGGTGTGGGTTCCTGGCCAAGACTTGCTACGAGAAGCCACCCGAATGATCAGAACTTACTTACATCACAAGACTTACACACAATGGTGTGGGTTCCTGGCCACGACTTGCTACGAGAAGCCACCCGAATGATCAGAACTTACTTACATCACAAGACTTACACACAATGGTGTGGGTTCCTGGCCACGACTTGCTACGAGAAGCCACCCGAATGATCAGAACTTACTTACATCACAAGACTTACACACAATGGTGTGGGTTCCTGGCCACGACTTGCTACGAGAAGCCACCCGAATGATCAGAACTTACTTACATCACAAGACTTACAAACAATGGTGTGGGTTCCTGGCCACGACTTGCTACGAGAAGCCACCCGAATGATCAGAACTTACTTACATCACAAGACTTACAAACAATGGTGTCGGTTCCTGGCCAAGACTTGCTACGAGAAGCCACCCGAATGATCAGAACTTACTTACATCACAAGACTTACACACAATGGTGTGGGTTCCTGGCCAAGACTTGCTACGAGAAGCCACCCGAATGATCAGAACTTACTTACATCACAAGACCTACTCACAATGGTGTGGGTTCCTGGCCAAGACTTGCTACGAGAAGCCACCCGAATGATCAGAACTTACTTACATCACAAGACTTACACACAATGGTGTGGGTTCCTAGCCAAGACTTGCTACAAGAAGCCACCCGAATGATCAGAACTTACTTACATCACAAGACTTACACACAATGGTGTGGGTTCCTGGCCAAGACTTGCTACGAGAAGCCACCCGAATGATCAGAACTTACTTACATCACCATAGGCATCGGCGGCTCTAGACAAACATATCTGGGGGGGGGGCTAATTTAGCCCCCTCCCACGGGCTTACCGCCGTGCCTGGGGGTGTTTTTATAACCAGGCATCTGGAAATCATTAAGGAATTATTTGATAAACTAAGAACATACATTAATTAGAACTTATTACTATTAATTTGGCTAAACACTTTTTTTTTTCTAACTTAACCGAAAACGATTGTGACGTCTCATTTTGTGGGGCTAAGCCCCCCCCCCCCAAGCCCACCCCTTTAGCCGCCACTGTGAATAGATGGTCTAACAGTCAGTGACTCTTACGAACTATTAAAATTCTATTTTGTAAAGAGTTCAGATCCTCTTTAACATTGGCAATGAGTTCACACACAGGGAACATTTATACCTCCTTGGCATAAACTCCACCCACGCCCGCTGTCCGTTTTATGTTCTACTCTGGGAGTTAGGCAAAGATCCAGGCTCTTAAAGCTATTCCCACTTTTATTTAGAAGAAATGAGGTGGTTAGTTGTAATATCGGCTCATGTCTGCATACAATGTTCTTCTCAGAATAAGTTTAAAAGAGTGCCCTGCAGGAGCTGTGTAAGGTGACTACATTCCTCAGAAGTGCAACCACTAAATCGTAGTGAGGCAAAAAAAAAAAAAAAACAACAGAAATCTGACAGTATCCTCAGCGGATATTACTTCATTTAAGCACCTATACTTCTCCGAATTAGATTGCTCTATCAAAAGCTTCAAAAGAACCGTATTTGTAAAAATTTAATAAGCTTTCGAACAGATGCTTTATTTTGAGGAAAATCTATTTTTTTTTTTTTTTCATTTTCCTCGACAACGGTTATAGAAATAGCATTGAAAATGGCTTCATTAGACTCCCCTTGTCCAATTGTTTATAAAAACTATATCTGGAAGCCTAGTAACGCAAAAACTTAAGCGTTACGATTTTATTCGCGCGATTGTCAGCCAAAAACCATGTTCCGGTAAACAGATTTTGCTGGTTAAGGAGCTTTACTTTTCAAATCTCACAAAGTGTTTTTCTAGCAAGTTTCATTATAAAACAACGGTACATTTATATATATTTTTTCTCCATTTATTTACTTATCGTCCATTGATTTGTTTATTGTCCATATATATATATATATATATATATAGGGGCAGATACTATAGAGGTATCTGATTCATGACCATACGGCACACTAGGGAGATAGTGTGGTCAGTACTATGCTCCGGCTGCCTGATTTTCCCCTTGGCTGCTTCGACTGCTAGAGTCATTAGCACAACCCAAGGTACCCATTATTAAATTAATTAAAGGCTGGGTTGGCCTAGGGATGGTCAGGGAGGCCGAATTCAGCCCATGAACGAAGACACTAGAAGAAACACTGAGCTAACCTCGCCCCATATATATATATATATATATATATATATATATATATATATATATATATGTATATATATATATATATATATATTCTCAACTTGTTCCTTTTTCTTTATTTGGCAGAGGGTCGATGAAGCAGAACACCATTTGTTTTTGTTCAACTATTTTATTTCATCTATTTTGCCCGACATATTTCGTGCCTTAATTCGCACCTCTTCAGGGGCTTTCCTTATCGGGAAGTCCTCTCGTCATGTGTACTGGCTTGAGTCAGGCGTAATACTCAGGAAAGCCCCTGAAGAGGTGCGAATTAAGGCACGAAACATGTCGGGCAAAATAGATGAAATAAAATAGTTGAACAAAAACAAATGGTGTTCTGCTTCATCGACCCTCTGCCAAATAAAGAAAAAGGAACAAGTGGAAAATATATATTGGGTCATATTCAGAAGAATTAATATATATATATATATATATATATATATATATATATATATATTTATTTATTTATTTTTTATAAATATGACACAGGTCAAAAAAATAGTACTCCATTTTCTATTTACTATTTTATTGTTGGCACGCCCTACATGTTTCGTGGCCTTTATGCCACCTCCTCAGGGGCCATTAAATCCCCATGTGTGGTTAGCTCGTCACCCATATTACGGCAGTCATATATATATATATATATATATATATATATAAAACTTTTAATTTATTTTTGGTTTGTTTTTGACGATGATATTAAATGACGTCTACTTTGTATAAGGTATTTTAAATATAAATTGTACTATTAAATATGTTTAGATTTCAAAATTGTAACGGTTGTTTTAAAAAAAATAATTTCAGAAATGTTTTGTTGCCAAAAACTAGTCGACATGAATAAAATGGTTTAAAAGAAGTTTTGTTGCAATTTTGTGACCTATAAGGCCTTACTAAAAGAAGAAGATATATATATATATATATATATATAAATATATATGGGGGCGAGGTTAGCTCAGTGGTAGAGCACTCGACTAATGAACTGGAGGACCAGGTTCAAAACCCGAGCGCGCACTAAAGATTTTTTCTTCTAGTGCTGCCGTTCGAGGGTTGGATTTGGGGACCCAGATAGTCCCTAGGCTCACCCAGCCTTTAATTAATTTAATTAATAATGGGTACCTTGGGTGCTAATGACTCTAGCAGTCGAAGCAGCCAAGGGGAAAATCAGGCGGCCGGAGCATTGTATTGACCACACTATCTCCCTAGTGTGCCGCATGGTCAAGAATCAGATACATCTACAGTACCTGCCCCTCTGGGCCCTTGTGGCCTGTTACGGGACTGATTTATATATATATATATATATATATATATATATATATATATATATATATATACATACATATGTGTATGTGTGTGTATGTGGTGAGTTATTTTCGTGATCTATGGGTTCTGAAACGAAACGTGAAAATTTCTAGTCGGGACTTCCGGATAACATCATAAGGTTACCCTCATAAGCGGGCTTCCTCGCTATGGAGGAAGGATGAAAACGCGCTAACAAATGATTTTTTACACATAGTAATAAACATCTTTTCACCGCAGTGTGTGTGTTTTTTTTTTCCGACAAGCGCTATTGAAAAATGTGACTTGATACATCTACAGGAAAGCCTGGAATATGTCAGTGTTGCCACCCTCCCCGAGCTAGTTAGAACCCCATGATGGCAGCCCTGCTTTACTCAAAGCAAGAACACGAAGAAAAAATACTCCGTTCGGGTAAACTTTCCTCTTTCAGGCACGTGTAGCCATTTGTCAACGGAACCTTCAAAAAACATCAAAAACATTTTTTCCTTCTACCAAAGTACCATGGTAGATGGCCGAGTGTAGGCGACGGAGCGCAAAACATTGCTTCGGGTAGACTGCCACCCAGACCCGATCCCTACTTGTAGCAGACAGCATTAAAAAAAATTCTAGTAAACAAATATATCAGCAAGACAACGGTTATATCAATATAGCCCTTTTTAGTGCGTTTCCACTAACAAACAAAAAATCTGAAACAAAAAAAATAAATTTGCCTTGGTTAAATTGTAGCGCGTTTTTTTTTTTAAGTTTCCAAATCTCACGCAAATTTTAATATAAGTGTGTTTTAATGCACTTAAATCAAAACTCCCTTCGTATATGGGGGGTAGAACCCCCTACTTACAAAAATCGTATAATAAACTTTTTTCATGGAGATGGACAGAGCCGTTGCGGTGATACGAAGTCAAGGGATGGTTGGGATTCGGCTAGGAGAAATAAACGTCAGATCTTCAGGCAGAAATCTATATTGCACGTTTCGGCTGCACTTCGGCAGCCTTCTTCAGCACTAGAAAATACCTAGGGGGGAGGGAGGAATACCAAGAAGACCTCTTTCTACTAGGTATGAGTATGGAAGATTTTAGAAAAGCAATTAAAAACTTTTTCGTGATATTTCATAATGTGATATAAGTAACAGGTAGGTATATCTATTTGAAGCCAGAAAAACTGATATGCATTTTTAAACTAACTGTATCCCTTACATGGGCGTATATAGGAAATAATTTTGGGGGGCTAACAAACTAGAACTTGGAATAGTTTTAGCCAACTAAAACGCTATTACACCCAAAATAAAGTACTTTTTATGAACTAAGTGATCTTATTTAATTTATTTTTAGGGGTTTATGGCACATTTTTTACCGATCAAATCAAAATTTCGGGGGGAGGATGCAGCCCCCCCCTTTATATAAGGCAATGATCCCTTATGTTCTCCGTTTATTTACTTATTTACTGATAATTCCAGTAATATTGCTGGCTCTGTTACAATGACTTTGTGAGGCATAATGTGGGGATATGAACATATGGGCCTCTCGTCCACTGGAACCGAAAAGCTGCGAAATGAATTCGTCCGAATTCGGACGAAAACGCACGAACAATCCAACCACGTGGTTCAATCATGGACCGCGTCTACTGGCCCCGTATTGTTCGTCCGTTTTGGTCCGAAATGCGAACTGATCCCATTCTGCTGGGATTTATAGTTGCGAACGAGTGCGAAATGTCATGGTTAATAATGGACTGTGAGAAGTTAATTTTGCTTTTGACAGGAAATATCTGTGGGACCAACGGATAACAAAATATTTTAGAATAAATGTTGTCAAGAATGTATCGAAATGTATCATTTCTTATTCGAAAATAAGAAAAAGTGGAGGTCCTCGTATATTTGAAGATATTTCCACAAAATTTGTGGAAATATCTTCAAATATTTGCTCATTAAATATTCCATTTAATGGGAAAATTCACCGAACTCGTTTCTTTTGGCATTTATGTGATTCGCCCACATTTCCCGCCTTTGTTGATGTCGTCTGAGCCGTCGATGAATCAAAGGTGACATTCCAAAGCGAAACATTTTTCATCAAAATCATTGGAAAAACCTTTCGGAAGAGCCATCACGTCTACTGCGAATTCGGACGAACACTGAGGCAATGGACGAGAGGCATTTGCTCGAATTCGGACGAACGCCGATCGTCCGAATTCGTGCGAATGCCACCCGACCGTTGCTTCAGTATTCGTCCGAATTCGCATCAGACTTGATGGCTCTTTGTAAAGATTTTTCTCATGATTTTGAAGAAAAATGTTTCGATTTGGAATTATCACCTTTTATTCATCGACGGCTCAGACGATATCGACAAAGACGGGAAATGTGGATGAATCACATTAAAGAATGTGGGTGAATCACATTAATCCCAAAAGAAACGACTTCGGTGAATTTTCTCATTTGTGGAACGATCTTCAAATAGACCATGACCACCACATTTCTTATTTTCGAATGAGAAAGGATACATTTCGGTACTATCTTGACAAAATGTATTCTAAAATAAAAAAATTCAGTAATTTTCGAGAGACGATTAACAACCGACCATTCTCACAGGTCCGAGGACGGTAACAATAACGTTTTTGTCTTATATGCAAATATAAGTCGTTTGTTAGTCAATGATAGTTTCGAGCGTTTGTCCAATAAGCGTGATACAAGTCTAAAACGTCTGTTTAGTTCCTGTCTTTTCTGTGTTATGTGTGGCTTCTAAGTTAAACGCTTGTCTAGTATCAGTATAGTATGTTCTTCGTTAATCACGGCGTTTAAATGCGATCTAATATTGTGAAACCCCGTTTACATATCACAGACGAAACAGACCACTTTGGGTGTCACTGGTCTAATATTTTTTTTTTAATTTTTTTTTTTTTTTACAGCGGCGCATCGACAAATCTGGGCCATTAGCGCCGACATCCAGGGTGCAGCGAGAAATTTTCTCAACGAGTCGTGGGATGAGAAAATTCCTGCCGCTGGTGGGGATCGAACCCACCATCTCCCGCTTATGAATCAAAAGCGCTAGCCACTAGACCACGGGAGACCCCCACTGCTCTAATAATATGCATTATGGTTGAATCTATTGATCATCTATCTTGTGTCTCTAAGAGTTTCCTATTTAATTGAGTGCGGACGTTCAAACATTGTAAAAGTATATTGGTGTTTACGTTCAGTTTTATTAGTGGTTACTAAGATGACATTAGGAAAGGATCCTGGATATAAACAAAGCATAAACCCTATGATTGGTTTGACTGCTGTCTATACAATCATACGTGTGAATGCCTGACGACTGTTTATATCCAAGCAGATGTAGTATAAACATCCGCGAGCTCAGATCTTTGATGAGACTTTGCTGTCTATCAAAACAAACATGGACCTTCTCAAGGAGTACATTCCTTTCATTAAACCACAATCATACAGTCTCTAGTAGCGCGGTTCCTCCATGTCTCCATTGGGAGGAAACCCGCTTACGACGACGAGCAGTTGATGCAATCCGGAAGTATTGACTTGAAAAATTCACTTTGCAGAACACATAGGCGACGAAAATAACGGTGGCTCAAATATATCTATGCAGTCCCAAAAATGGTCCGATTTAGACTAAATTAAGTACCAAAATACATTTTCTGATTCAAAAGGTGGAGTTCATTAACCAGCAGAATCTGTCTCCGGAACATGGTTTCCGCAATCGGCGAAATTGCAGGTACACTTTGCATAGGTAACCATTATAGAGAAACGTAGACAAAACTAGTTTGCCGGACTAATTTTCAATTTTGGTACTTAGAAGGGATGGACTCAATTGAAAATTGTTCCAGATAAAATAACGTATCGTCCCTACCATGTCAAACTATCGAATATGGATCTCGTTTTCCAGATTTAGTATTTTAAAGATGCATTGTGGACGATACGGCTTGTAACAAATTGTTGAAACTCTAACCCCTTTAGAATATCCAGAAATACCTCAAATAAAGTGTCGAATGTGACTATTTTTCAATATATTACTATGTCAAAGTATCGAATATGTTTGTTCGCTGGTTTGCTTCTAAGAAAGTTGCTACGAAACGTAAAGGAAATCATTTAAAACATATAAATTGAACTTTCATAAGCCAAAATAAGATCTTTGTAAAGTCTGTGTCTCTTTAGAAGGTAGTTCAGAGGTTGAAAAAACTTTAAACCGCGAGGCCTATGACAAACACCAAGAAGGAGCTGCAGGGTCTTTTTATTAGTTAAGAAAACTGGCTATATAGAATTTGACTACCTACCTATAATTTAGGGGACTCAAACGTGCCGTGTTCCATATGGGATGAAACCGAGGGAAAACTGGGGAGTACCGAAATTTCAACGTGTATATTCAAATACATTATGTCCCACCCTAACATAGAACATGTCATAATGATGACAGACAGTTGCGGAGGACAGCAGAAAAAACTTTAGTTTTTCTGCTATATGCCAATATGCCGTTAATCTTTCTGCTATATGCCAATATGCCGTTAATCTTTCTGCTATATGCCAATATGCCGTTAATCTTTCTGCTATATGCCAATATGCCGTTAATCTTTCTGCTATATGCCAATATGCCGTTAATCTTTCTGCTATATGCCAATATGCCGTTAATCTTTCTGCTATATGCCAATATGCCGTTAATCTTTCTGCTATATGCCAATATGCCGTTAATCTTTCTGCTATATGCCAATATGCCGTTAATCTTCACCCAAATTTAAAAACAATTGATCACGTCTATTTCGAGCCAGGTCACGGTCACATGGAGCGCGACTCTGTGCATTCAAAAATCGAAGCAAAATCAAAAGGTTCCCCTGTGTACACTCTCGAGGGCTGGACCCAAAGAATAATAACAACAACACTAACGGATAACCTTTATTACATTGTATATTATAAAGTTTTGTTTACATTAATAAACGTTTATATGAAGCAATAACCATTAAATAATATCCTTATAGCACTTTCCTCCGAAGGAAAGTAGCTATTGAGGTTGCACTCATGACGGAATTTTTGAAAAATTTCTTCAAATCTTTATCGATCCTACCTAGTAGACACCGAAAATGACCCCCGTTCAAATTTATATATATATGTGTGTGTGTGTGTGTGTGTGTGTGTGTTAACACGATAGCGGCCAGAGGTTTTGTTTTTTCTTCACGAAACTTGGTATATAGCATTCAATTAGCAAACGATTGAACGAGTTCGTTAACCACCAAAATCGGTCCACCGGAAGGGGGGGTTTATCCCGAACCCAAAATACTAATTTGACCATGCCAGCCTTAATATTTGTTATATTTCAACGAAACTCGGTATTCGTAGTGGTAATATAGAGAGAAAAGTGAGATGTAAAAATAAACTAAATCGGTTCATTAGGAGGGGGGGGGGGTTTACTCCAGACCCACAATACCAATTCGCCACTACCAGCCGTGATTTTTGTTATATTTCGACGAAACTCGGTATTCGTAGTGGTAATCTACAGGTAAAAAGGAGGGGGGGGGGTTTACTCCGGACCCAAATTACAAATATACTCATACCGGTCGTAATTTCTGCTGTATTGTAACGAAACGCGGTATACGTCGTGGGTAACTCACGAGAAAGACGTTTTGTAAAAATGATCTAAATCCGTCTATCGGAAAGGGGGGTTTACTTTGTAATATATTTCAATAGAATAGCCCACCTGGCGTAGGTTCGCAAGGCCGCCGCAAGGAGCACTTTCTACCACTAAAGAGACTGTATCCTGTTCCTGCGTCAGATCAAAAGGCGAAAATATGAAGTTTCTTGTATTAATGAAGTAGTGTAGTAGGTGCCATGTGTAAACATAACTCAGGAAGCAAATTAATTACAAAATTAATAATTGAACACTTACTCATTGCAAAATTAAAAGAGAACTATTCATGTTTTTATTTTATTTTTATAGGATATTTAAAGCAAATTATTCTGGAAAGCAGTCTACACTATCCAAATTCTGAGGAAAGTGCTTAGTTATGCAGCTCCTGCATGAAGGACTTTTTTTTCTTGACGAATATGAAAGTGTTAAACCTATAAACAAACAAACAATCGAAAATGCCACATTCCACAATTTGAAACGGCGATCCAAGAGAAATCAATTATTAGCACCAATATGCAAACCACGAATATGATTTTTTGGTACCTAATTAAAAAACAGCGAACATTTTGTTCACAATATC
Organism: Gonocerus acuteangulatus; assembly: GCA_946811695.1. Classification (NCBI taxonomy): domain Eukaryota; kingdom Metazoa; phylum Arthropoda; class Insecta; order Hemiptera; family Coreidae; genus Gonocerus; species Gonocerus acuteangulatus. Next base: position 11,815,710 of record OX328129.1, on the reverse strand, counting down.
ATCTTAAAATTATTAACAATATACATAGAAAAAATATGTAAAATTGTCCTTTTGTAAAGTCGCTGATTTTGGAATCACTGTTATCTTGCTCTCTTGAAAAGTTCCGATTTGCATATTCGATAGTTTGACATCAGGCAGGGACGATATGTACACCTTTGGTTACCTTTGGAGAAGGGTGTATTAGAAAAAAAAAAAAACATTTTTCTTTAACATACACGACCAGATTTGGGATGTTCGTATATCTTCTTAAATATCACAAAAACATAATTATCAGTTTGGGTAATCAAAAGTGATGGATTTAATAGAAAATGGTTCCAAATTTTTGGCATTCATCTAAAGTAAGATATTCAAATTTTGGTTACTTTTGGAGTTAAGGAGGTGTTAGAAAACATGTTTCGGGAATTTCCAGGATTTCAGGGTGTCTATAAAAGAACTCCGGGGTTTTAAGACAAAATATTTTAATAAAGTAAAAAACGTACATACATGTTTTATACATGATTAGAAAGCTTACATTTTCAAGATTTTTTAACAACTTAGTAAAGTTCAATGTGAGCTCCGTTAGTGGCACGGCACACGTCGAAACGGTATTCTACCTCTTCCCATGTCCTGGCGAGCATGTCTGGGGGAACGGACGCCACGCAATTCACTATTCGTTCCCTGAGATGGATAACATCTCGAATTTTCTCTGCATACACAAGATTCTTGATATGCCCCCAGAAGAAAAAGTCCAACGGAGTCATATCAGGGCTCCTTGGTGGCCATGGAATAGGTCCTTCCCTTCCAATCCACCTGTTACCGAAACGAGCGTCCAGTGACTCACGCACACGCAAACTGAAGTGTGGCGGCGCCCCATCTGCTCGCCCATTGCGTGGCGTCCGTTCCCCCTGACATGCTCGCCAGGACATGGGAAGAGGTAGAATACCGTTTCGACGTGTGCCGTGCCACTAACGGAGCTCACATTGAACTTTACTAAGTTGTTAAAAAATCTTGAAAATGTAAGCTTTCTAATCATGTATAAAACATGTATGTACGTTTTTTACTTTATTAAAATATTTTGTCTTAAAACCCCGGAGTTCTTTTATAGACACCCTGTATTTTCCCAAATATCTCGAAAATTATTCAGAAATTCAGAGATAATTTTTGATGGGACGATCTCAATCGGAGAAATAAGTGCTTTAAACCTCTAGAGTGTCGCTTTAAACGGTTATTTGTGTTTTGTTTTTTTCCTCAGAGTCTTTTTTCCAATTTCTCTTGCAAAAAAATTAATTTCCGATTAAATCTAGATTAAGTGTTGTTAAATGGTAAATCATTTTTTGTCGTTTGTAATAATGCTTTCCCTTTAGAATGTGAATTTCCTGTTCGTAATGACACCTAAAATTTCACTTTTCTTCAAAATGTCATTTGATTTCAATTTTGTCACAAATTATTAACTATATATATTCCTAGCTTTCTGGATGTCACTAGGGAAAAGAATGTTTTGGAAAGTGCAGTTAAAAAAATATTTTGGTCTCTAACGGCACATTATTTGTGTGTTACTGTGGGTTAAATTAAACCCCCATTTTCTCTGTCCGTCTTTTCAAAAAAATTCAAAGAAGCGCTTTTAGCGCGGTTCCTCCCTCTCCCATAGGGAGGAACCCCGCTTATAGGGTTGTTAGCGCGGTTCCTCCCTCTCCCATAGGGAGGAACCCCGCTTATAGGGTTGATACAATGAAACAATCCGGAAGTGCCGACTAGAAAATTTCGCGTTTCAGAACCCCTACAGACCGAAAATAACGGTGGTTCAAATTTGTATATATATATATATATATATATATATATATATATATATATATATATATATATATATATATATATTTATATATATATATTTGTCTGTTCGCTCTCTAGCTAGAAGACGAATGGTCCGATTTTGATGAAATTTGGTACAAAAATCCTTCGTCCAATTTGAAAGGTCAAGTTCGTTAACCAGCAAAATCGGCCTACTGGAAGATGGCGTTTGGGGCGAAATTCGCGCAGAAAAAATCGTAACGCTTACGTTTTTGAGTTCATAAGCTTGTAAGTACTCTTTTTATAGGCTTCTTGGGCTAGGAAAACGAATGGAACCATTTTCAAGGCGATAGCTTTAACCGTTTTCGAGAAAATTGGAAAATAGTTTTTGAATACCGTTTTTGGTTTGGGTACTTAGAATCATGGGATTCAGTTGAAACATTTTCTGCATGTTCTACTTTCATTAAAACTAATATGTTGAAATTTTGGTTACGTTTGGAGTTAAGGAAGGGTTAGAATAAAATATTTTATTAACAGACTTAAAAAGTTTTGGTAACTTTGTATATTTTTCTTAATATCTCGAAAAAGGTTGAGAATCTTGGTAAACGGAAGAATAACATTAGACAGCTTACTGAATGCTCTACAAAAAAGGTTCTGATGAAAGTTTTGATTAGACGATGCTAATCGGAGAAATAAGTGCTTAAAACTTTAAAGTAATTGATTTCGTTTATTCGGTTCTTTTTGTTTGTTTTTATTCCTTGTTATTTTTTAATTGCTTAAAGTTGGATAATGTTTTTGACAATAAAACAGATTAATTAAAATAAGAAAAATAATTCATTGTTAAAAATATATCAGGCTGTACCGTATGAAATGTCAGTTTTGGATTTGTCGATTTCCTTTAAATGTCTTGAAACTGTCGAGGCTCCTACTCCGAGTTCTTTGGCATATTCCCTCGTGTTTTTAATTGCTTATAGTAGTCAAATGTATTTGTCAATAAAACAGGATACGTATAATTAGAATCAATATTTTGTTTGTTAGAATTCGAAGATGCCGTATGAATATCTAGATTACAGTACTGGTGTTGATTTCGTTCTTTAGAATTATTCTTGGTATTCCCTATTTTCATCTGTTACCCATAGTTTTTTATTGTTAGTAGGTTTTTCTTATTGATTATAGAATATAAATCTATTTGGCTATAAAACAGGATACGTAAAATTAGTGACAATATTTCGGAGATTTCTGAGCGAAATACTTTTAAGATTTTCTACCACCACGAACGGCTTTTTTCCTCTATTTTTATCCACTAGATAGGCTTTATTTTGCATATTATTCTATATAAGTTTTATTCAGCAGGGGATTCTGATGAAATGTCGTGTTTTTGCTGTGGATTTTAAATACGATGTATCTAAGATTGGATAACATTAGCGAGTCTACATAGTTAAGAACCGACGACGGAGGATTACTTCTTGCTATGATTTAGTCTACATATGTATATTAAGTCCTAAATCCAAAAAATAAACTTCACAACGGTTAGATACTATGAGCGAATATGCGGTTCAATGACCGTAGAATACAAGGGGGCCGCAGGAAATTTACCTGCTAAGAGTTAATCCTCAAGAGCTGTAAATATACCCCAGGTATCTGCCGACACAAATACAAAGCCTAGGCGGAGAGCACCCCAAAAACACAGATCCAAACATATGTTATATACTAAATATACATAAAGACTACTTAGTTGTAAACCGATTCATCAATTAGCAATCAGTAGTTTTCAACAAAGGTTATATACTAAATATTGATAAAAAGTATTTAATTAGAAAAAAAAACAATATTCCACAAGACTTTGGTCCATTTGTGTCTACTCCATAGACTTAATTAGGTATATTATTCTATTGTAGTTGGGCAACTAAACTTTGTTTTATTTTGTTAAATAAAGTTTTTTTTTCTTGACTTGTTATTCGTCAAGACTTTTATTTGTCCTTGTGTATTTACTAGATAGGTTTTATTCGGCATATTATTTTATATAGGCTATATTAGGCAGGGTATTCTACTCAATCTTGTGTACTTCTTCTTTGCATGGGCGTATATACAAACAATTTCGGGGGGGGGGCTGAGACCATTTCCAGGGTATGGAATACTAAATATTTAGAGCTTGGAATAGTTTTAGGCAACTAAAACGCTATTACACGTAAAATAAAATATGTTTTATGAACTAAGTGATCTTATTTAATTTATTTTTTATGGTTTTACGAGAAGTTTTTATCATTAACTAGCTGTTACCCGGTGTGCAATGCTACACCTACTTTATATTAAATATCAGTAGCCGGGCTTACCATGCTACACATGCTTCATATTAAATAGTTGTAACCCAGCTTCCATGGTACGCCTACTTTATATTATATATTTAAAAAAATGAATGATTATATTATATTGGTCCAAATTATGAGAATATAAGATAATAAATTGAGAGCTCGGCTGAAAAAGTTATTTTCCATTTTTTTTTTAGAGAAAGTGGGGTGGAAATTAAATTGATCCTTATTTTTTAAAAAGTACCCTTACTTTTAAAATGGTATTACAATTAAGTGATTCCAAATAATTTAATTGCATTACCGTTTTAAAGAAAATCCAAACCAAACTCCCTGTGTTTAATTTTTTTAAAGAAAAAAAAAATATGTGGTCCATAAATAAATATTCATAAAAAATAGCAATACAAATGAGGCATTTAATTAAGGTTATGATTAGTTATAAGTTGTCAAAACCTACAACTGAAACTATATTCTTTATTTTCATTGATTTTTTTTTAAATATAATATTTATTTATTTTAAGGGCTTCGCATCTAAAGCTAAAACCTCAACCTTGCGCAAATATAATATTAATATGTTATATTGTTTACCTGTTCATGTAATAATCCGTAACTGAGTTTTTTTTATGAATGAAAAAGTAGGTAAGTCGTGCAGGGTTTATGTTATGTATGCCAAAAGGAAAGTTTTAAAAACATAGTTTGTTGTTTCACATACACTTTCACATATTTTTGTTCACTTTTTTTTCCTTTCTATTAAAGCTTCTGTTTCAAATTTTATGGTTCATGCACTCTTCTATAAGGATAGTCCTTCTATCATAGGAAATAGGGGCCTCTAAGAATAAAAACAAATTTAAGATATTTTTCTTGCAGTTATGGACAACAATGAATTAAAGGTATTTGGGAATTTCAATAACGACATTGACTTGGCGAGCAACAATATTTTTACCAGAATTGCAACCGTATTTAAACATTTAGTCCAAGAGCTGGTAACACACTTTTCAAGTGTTTTATGTGCCTTGAAATTGTCGTATAGTGGGTCTCTAGTGTAGATAAAAAGTTAAGTATATGGTTGCTGGACATACCTTGAAACACCAGGTACTGCGCATGGTAATCAGTAACAAACTATGGGCCAAAAATAGTGTTTTATTCAGAAGCCATAAGTGTTCAATGTAAAATTAAGGCAATTCTATAATGAATAATATATAAGGCATATTTAAGTGGGATACATATAAAAAAAAAAAAAAAAAAAACCGAAGTGGGTTTTTTGTAATATTAAATGAAGTCTCTTCTTCACACTGCTATTTAAAGACCATAATTGAAAATAATTACAAAAGGGCAGACACTTTTTGTGAGGTTTAGTAATCAGCAAACATGAAAATAAATTCAGCCGATGATAGACTGCAATATACTGCGTGTAACCGTAAGAGTGAGTGAGAGCACCAATCATCTGGACAGGACAGTTGTGGCTGTTCTAGAAATAAAGCAACTTGCCTTAATTATACATTAAAGATTGTTGGCTTCTGAATAAAATACCATTTTAGTGACATATTTTTTTAACACCTTTCCCCTATGTGCAGTACCTGGTGTTCCAAGGTATGTCCAGGCTACACATACATGCCTTACCTATCCACGACATGCAATACACCAAAATTCCAAGGTGCATAAAACACTTCATGAAATGTGCGTTACCAGCTCTCCGACTAAATGTTGACAGTCAGAGGATATAACTATCTCAGACAAAAGAAAGCATATGTCAGAATATAATGATTAAATTATTATGGATATTAAATTAATAAAAAATTGCATGGAAAATTTAATTACTTATTCATTTATAAGAACACCACAATTCACGTGACTTCCTCTTCTTATAAAAATAATATTTTAATACATTAATTTATCTACAAAAAAAAAATAGCATGCATTAAGAATAACTTTATTAAAAAAAAATTAAAGTGAGGCTGCCCAAATTAATAGGGTTGCTAAACCATACAGCTCTTGTAATAATAAAATAATGTTTCAAAACGTGGTGAAAATTAATTCATTTATATACATTCATTTGTATGATTATAAACATTTATGTAATTTATTATGTACATCTATCTATATGCGAATAAAAAAATAAGTTAAATATAACAACATTTAATATAATATTTTAATAATATTTGCATATGTATGTGAGAGAATTAATTTAAAGTTCATAAATTTAAGTCCTTTACAAAATGACATTGTTCACAAAGGAGTTTTTAATGTTTAAAAAATTCTTTATGTTTTAAACAAAAAGTTCTATCTTTTTGGAAAATCTTGGAACCTTAAACTTAAAGGTACATATTCTGCATATGTAGACTCTTCTGTAAGATCTTTTTTCTTTCTCGATTTCCAGTATAATACATTACCAATGTATAAGAAATTATTAATAAGAAAACCAGTGGTGGATTTTCCTTCTAAATGATCATTTAAGAATATAGTCCCTACATCCATCTGTTTGAACAACATTTAGACCCATTTGATATCTTCAACTTTCTTATTTCAACAAAATCTCAAGCATTATTTTATTTCAAACTATCTTTTTCTCTATCCCAAAAATCACAATCGCTTGAACTTTATCAGATTCACCCTCAGCCAATCCAATACAGCTTATGTTTTCTTGGGTAACATCAACATGCCTAGCGACAATGATTTTATTATTCAAAAGTACTTTATATCCCACTTCACTATAACCGATTAAAATGCACATATTCACCTTTTTATCCCATTTAGAAGTTATTATTTGTTCTGGTTTCCTAACAAAATTTTTACTACCATATAAATTAAAGTTAGAAACATCTGGTTTCTTTCCAAAACAGTTTTCATAGGGTATTTTATTGTCAATGGTGTTAGCTAAAGAGAGATTTTTCAAATAAGTTTCTGCACAGACCATTTCTGGCCAACATTTTTTTCTACAATAGCTTCTGCCAGTAAACAATGAGATACATTCATAATTGTTCTAGTAAATCACACCATTTAATTCATGAACATATGAGGGACAGGGATTATGATATTATGATACCCTTTTTTTTTTTGGTAGTCATAATTCTTACTATTTAAATATTCCTTACCAATGTCATATCTCACAATACCAATTCTCTTATTTCCTAAGTTTTCAACCTCATTTACTTATTGAACAAAGGAATGAAAAACTTCTGTTTTAGGTTTAATAGTTTAAATCCTAGCAATCTTACTATTTATTTGAGTGAGACCGCGACAAAGGGAATTCATCACTAAACACTTAAATAACAATAAACAATACTGAACAATTATGAAGAAATTAACATGAGAGCAATCTTACTATAATCATCTATAAATGAAACAAAATATTTTTCACCTTTGAGACTCATAGTTAAAAAAAGGTCCACATCAGTGTAAACAATTCCAAAATACTTTTAGCCTTGTTCTTATTGTTATTTACACACTTCATCAGTTTCAATAAAAAAGTTAAGTGTTTTTCCACATACTAAAACCCTCTCCATCAAATACCAGTACATATTCATTTATTCATTAAACAGAAAAGCGAGTGAGAGATACCGAATACTATAACCGACATTGCAACCTTCCTTTACTAAAGAGATAAAAAAACTCTCTCAACAAAAGTATTGAAATTATTAAAGTTCTGAATAGAAACATGAACACTTAATTATAATATATTAGTCCAAATTATGATTAGATAAACACAGAACATTTTTATGATATACTTATTTATACGATATTAGTCTATATTCTGGTTAGAGCAGTGTTGCCCTAGGCAATCAAATCAAAATTGATTTAATATGAAGAAAACTGATCTGATATTAAGAAAATTAATCTTAAAAAATATGATATTTTATTATATGATATCTTATATGATATTTGTCCAAACTCTGAGAATATAAACCTACTATTTAGATAAACAAACAAAGGTTTTGTATTGCACTTCTTCTTAGAAGGAGGGGCAACACTGGAAAGAAAATGCCGATTTCTGACTATAAACTCTTCTTTATATGACAGTTTCGAACTCGTTACTTCCAAACTATGAATCCTAGAAGATTTTGAGCTAGACTACGAGATTTCCCGGATCAAGACGTATCTATGTGCGAAGTTTGGTCAATATCAGTCAAACGATGTGGATTTGTATAAGGAACAAACAAACAGAAAAACAGAAAAACAGAAAAACAGACACGTGATTTTTATATATATAGATTCAAAATTTCGGGAGGGGCTGCAGCCCCCTCAGCCCCCCCCCCTCATATACGCCCATGCTTCTGTATCCTCTAGAAAGGCTTTATTAGGCATATTTTGTATTGATTTATACAGCTTTGCTTTAGAATGAGAGCCAGATTCTGTAATTTCCGCTTCTGTGTAAAAGTTAGCTACTGTCGGTGTCCCTGACGCCTTAATATCACTTTTATTCGAGATGTTCGAGAGGATTTTGACAATTTTCACGAGATATATAAAAAAAATAAGTTTATTTGTTAGCTTATCAAATGGCACTAGGGACATGAACGGAACCGCGCTAAGATGCTGCAGTTCCTGCGAGTCGGACTTTTTTTTTCTATCAGTTGAGAGGCGTAACTAATTAAACCTACTGAAACTATTGGCTTGCAGGACAATACTCCGATTATGAGTCCCGAAACCATGGGGTTCTAGAGCGGCAGATACTAAAGAGGTATCTGATTCATGACCATACAGCACGCTAGGGAGATAGTATGGTCAGTACTATGCTCCGGGTCTCTGAGTTTCCCCTTTGTAGATACAAATTAAAGGGACAGTCTGGAACATAGATTCCGGCCCACGAAAATCCTCCCGTGTGTGCTCGAGTTTCTGACTCAGGAACTCAGGCCAGTCGCCTCCCAATACTCAAATTATTGTCAAAATGATTTTCCCTATCGAATAATAATGAAGGGAATTTGTATAAAATAAATACAAACGTATATAAAAACAATTTTATTTTACATTCTATGACTAATTTGACAACACAGAAATGCTTTATTGTACATACATCATTGTGCAAAGACTATATCCATTAAAAGAATATCTCGTTTTTTTTTTCATAATTACACTATGTACAAGGCGCTGGGAGTCCACAAAAATGCTTATATTACTATATATTTGTACAAACAATAACATTACCTTCAAAAATAATTAAATAAAAATATTTTGACAAACAATACACCTTATGCTTTAACCAATCATTATCCCGTTAAAATGTACACAATATATATATATATATATATAAGGTCATCCCATAACTAATGTCGGTTTTTAATATTTTGTCTGTATATGTTTATATTACTAAGCCCTCCTTTTCAATTTATTATTGTTTACATTTTTTGTTTATTATAGCATTCAATACACTTCTATTTATCATGGCAGCTACAGAAGCAGCCAAGGGGAAAATCAGGCGGCCGGAGCATAGTACTGACCTCACTATCTCCCTAGTGTGCCGTATGGTCAAGAATCAGATACCTCTACAGTATCTGCCCCTCTGGGCCCTTGTGGCCTGTTACGGGACTGATTTTTTTTCCTGATGTATATATATATATATATATATATATATATATATATATATATCAGAAAAAAAAATCAGTATATATATATATATACAGGGTGTCCCAAATAAGACGGCTCAAACTAATTTTGCGGCCAAACGGTTGGTCTGAGAAAAAAATGCCAGAGGTAAAAGTTGTACCTAAGCTTTCTAAGTATGTCGATTATTCAACATATTGACCGCGCATGTGCGCTTGGCGCTAGATGAAATGTTGGGGTTTGCTGATGACCCCTATTATTATGCTCGATATCTTTAAAATCAAATGAGTTTCGTTCGATTCAAATTTTATTGTTTTAAATTAAAACTATTTTTTGAAGCACTTACAGAGGTCGGTTATGAATGTCTGATACATGACTTTAAGGTATTTTTTCCTCGTCTTTCTGAAGAAAATATGGCCGATCCTCTAAAAGAAATATTTTTCCTAATAACTTTAATAAAATTGAAAATAAGGCATATTTTTTATGTATTTATTCTTTAGGGATTAATTAAGCTAAATCTGATCATTCATGTTATCTATCTAATCCTTTGGATCCGATATTCCTTATTGGATTATGGTTCATTATTTTGCTTTTGTTCATTATTAGTGTAATATTCGCTTTCATCCATGAAATTCACAAGTTGTGCGATTGCGGATATGATTATTTTTTTTTCGGGGAGTGTAGATGTAAAGCTCGGATGGCTGCTCGATTTAATACGCAGTATTACCCAAACCGAATTCATCCGTCTAACAAAACGATTTTGCGTCTGGTGTCAAACGCCCAACAAGGACATTTCTCTTTCACCAGAAGACATCGTTGAAGAAACCAGGACGTCATCTTGGACCTTGTTAGGAGAAATCCCCACATCAGTGTTCGGGATATTGCTAGAGAAACACGGATTTCAAGAAGAAATTTTAACCGTACACTTCAGTGCAGTAAGTACCACCCTTACCACATATCCTTGCATCAAGACCTTTCAAATAGGGATATGGAAGTGAGGGAGGAATAGTGCAGGTGGGGAATCAACTCCTTACGGCAAAACGGGGTATTCATGAGGAATGTGTCACTTCACTCATGAAGCCACAATTGTAAGTGATGGGTCCGTGAACGGGCATAACTGGCTTTATTAGTCCATGAATAACCCTCACTGGATAAAGAAGCTGGACCACCAGTATCGGTGGTCAGTAAACGTTTGGTGCGGGATTCTGGGCAGTAAAATGAGTAAATTAGGAAGTTTTGAAACTGCAAGATAAGAGCTTTCTTTACAATTTATTATTTAATCTATCACTGAAATAATAGTTATCACTTAAATTGTACGTCTTAAATGAAAAACCACACTAAATACTTTAAAAAATTGCCTTATTTTCAATTTTATTAAAGTTATTAAGAACAATATTTCTTTTAGAGGATCAGCCATATTTTTTTTCAGAAAGTTAAGGAAAAAATACCTTAAAGTCATGTATCACACATTCATAACCGACCTCTGTAAGTGCTTCCAAAAAATCGTTTTAATTTAAAACAATGAAATTTGAATCGCACGAAACTCATTTGAAATGCGGTTTACAGCAAAGGGTTCGTTTTTTAATTCCCTTTAAAATGATGTGCATAATAATAGGGGTCATCTGCAAACCCCAACATTTCATCTAGCGCCGAGCGCACATGCGCGGTCAATATGTTAAATAATTGGCATATTTAAAAAGCTTAGGTCAAGTCCTACAACTTTGCCTGTGACATTTTTTTCTCAGACCAACCGTTTGGCCGCAAAATTAGTTTGAACCGTCTTATTTGGGACATCCTGTATAAACAAATTCGAACCACAGTAATATTCGTGATCTATGAAACATAAAATTTTCTTGTCGACACTTCCGGATGGTGTCATGAGGTCAACCTCATAAGCGAGTTTCCTCCGAATGGAGGGAGGGAGGAACCGCGCTAAAAGTGTAACTGAAAGCCTTACGCAAGACTGTGTGGGCTACGGGGTTCTTTCGCGCGAATTCCACGGGAAAAAAGTGGGAGGCTGCTTCCGAAGATTATCGAACTTCTTTCGTTCTTTACAATCTAAAAAAAAGCATTTTAGAAGAAAATTTCATCAAAATGGGACTATTTTTGTAAAAACTCTTCGGAGCGAAATAGAACAATTATTATTATTGTTTGCATTTTAGACACAATTGGTTTCTTTGTATTTTTTTAATACATTAAAGTTTATGCTTATAAATAATAACTTAAATATCTATAAGAAAGTAAAATCTAAAGCTAGAAATACATTTTAATCCTACAGGTAAAAATCATACAGAAAACTTTGTATCATATTTGGTATCGTAGAAAGGTAGCGGTGGCTGAGGCGGCAGCAGGTTAGGCGGTGGCGGGCTGAGGAAGGGTTTCCGGTCGACAGTCTGCATCAAACCCCGCAATCCTGAAACAGTGTTACCAATATCTTAGAAAACAATTATACAATTCATGGATCACACATTTGAACCTCTTTGGAGGTGTATGACGTCACAAAAATGGTATTTGCTAAGTAATTCATTAAAACAAAAGTCCGTCACGTAGGAGCTGCATAACTAAGCACTTTCCTCAGAATTATTGTAGTGTAGACTACATTACTGAATAATTTGCTGTAAATAACCTATATAAATAAAATAAAAACGTGAATAGTTCTGCTCATTTACATTTCTTATGAGGACTGTTCAATTATTAATTTTGTAAATAATTTGCTTCCAGAGTTATGTTAGTACATAATACTGTACTACTTAATAAATACACAAAAACTTCATTTTCCGTCTTTTGATCTGACGCAGGAACAGGATACTGTCCCCCTAGTGGGAGAAAGCACTCCTCGCGGCGGCTTTGGGAAACTACGTCTGGCGGGATAATTATAATGAAACAGAGTTTAAAGTAAACCCTCCTTTCCAATAGACCTATTTACTTCATTTTTACAACACTTCTTTCTCATGAGTTACCCACGACGTATACCGCGTTTCGTTACAATATAGCAGAAATTACGTCCGGTATGAGTATAATAGTACTTTAGGTCCGGAGTAACCCCCCACCCCTCCAAATAACCCGATTTAATTTATTTTTACAACCCATTTTTCTCTGTTGATTACCACCACGAATACCGAGTTTTGTTAAACTGAAACAAAAATTACGGCTGGTAGTGGTAATTTGGTAATGTGGTTCCGGAGTAACCCCCCCCCCCCCTCCTAATGAACCGATTTAGTTTATTTTTACAAAGTATTTCTCCCTTTAGTTTAACATAAGGAATACCGAGTTTCATTGAAATATAACAAAAGCTACGGCTGGCACGGTCAAATTAGTGTTTTGGGTCCGGGGTAAACCCCTCCTCCCGGTGGACCAATTTTGGTGGTTAACGAACTCGTTCAATCGTTTGCTAATTGAACGTTATATACCACGTTTCGTGAAGAAAAAACAAAAACTCTGGCCGCTATCGTGTTAGCAGACACACACACACATACATATATATATATATATATATATATATATATATATATATATATATATATATATATCTTAATGCGTTTCGTTCTTTTAGGCTTAGGGTCGGAAAAAGTAGTACTTCCTTGTAACACACCACTTCATTTTTCATGCCCTACATGTTTCGTGCTTAATTCATTCGCACCTCATCAGGGGCACTTCTTGCTAAGAAGTCCTCTCGTCTCCTCATGTACCTTCTACCCCCTGCCTCCGTAGAAGGTACATGAGGAGACGAGAGGACTTCTTAGCAAGAAGTGCCCCTGATGAGGTGCGAATGAATTAAGCACGAAACATGTAGGGCATGAAAAATAAAGTGGTGTGATACAAGGAAGTACTACTTTTTCCGACCCTAAGCCTAAAAGAACGAAACGCATTAAGAAATATTTTAAGTCATCTACAAGAATAATATATATATATATATATATATATATATATATATATATATATATATATATATATGTATATATATATGAATTTTAACAGGGGTCATTTTCGGTGTCTACTAGGTAGGATCGATAAAGATTTAAAGACATTTTTCAAAAATTCCGTCATGAGTGCAACCTTAATAGCTACTTTCCTTCGGAGGAAAGTGCTAAAATGAGGAAAGTTTAAGTACAATTGCAGGGGTCGCACAGTGGGCGTTTTGTCTTTTTAGGTGGACAAAATTCATATAAAATATTTTATAAATCGCCCACTAAATATTGTCCAAGTATTAGTTGGAAGAAGGGAAAATGTAAATATTTACTTTTTTGGATCGTCCAAGGGCGAGCGAGGGGATTATTAATCGGACTGTAAGAAACAGAATATTTTTCCTAGTGTTTATTGCAGTACCGTTCGTGTAATTACTTTGCCAGTTTTTGAACATAAACCATGCTTGAATATTTAAATTTTATGTGCAATGGACACCACAGAGACAAGTAAATGCTAATATTTCACTATTCGTGGTGCTGCATGGATATAGCTCTATTTATTTATTGTGAGTATCGCAACGGAGGCGACGAGCTCATTAAAACGACAGAATCAAAGGCAGTGCGAATGGTCAGTTGTCCTAAAAAACCAAAAAAATAAAAAAGAAAAAGAAAACCAAAACGATCGTTGTCCTCAAAATATGTAAACTAACAAAAATTATTAATCAAAATCATTATATAGAATAAAAACAGAAAGGAAATAAAAATACTCGCCTAAAACGTACGTTATATTTTTGAATATATCGTGGCTACAAAAGCAAACTAACGAATCTGAAAAAATGCATCTTTAATAATTTCTGCTGGACTTATTTACGGCAAATTCTTCAATCTGACTTCACTCTATTAAAGGGAAAGTATTCCACTATCAAAAGGTCAAATCTGCCGAATATTTGACTGTCCAAAAAAAAGTTATGAATGAATACTTTTCCACTCTAAAAAGTGTTGGTTTTCATATTCGTTAGTTTGCTTTTGTTTCGACGATATGTTTTCATGGTTTAAATGTGTTAGTACTGTTAAATTAAGTATGATATAGTTTTACCTATAACAAATCATATCATTAGATTCAACATTTCCACGCTTGAATGGAAAATTACTTGCAAAGGGCCAAGGAGTGCCAAGCTAATTCTTTCATCATTATTTCAGACAAACCATGTATTTTTCATATTCACATAGTTGTTTTGTTTTTTTTTGTTTTAGCACTTTCCTCCGAAGGAAAGTAGCTATTGAGGTTGGACTCATGACGGAATTTTTGAAAAATTTCTTCAAATCTTTATCGATCCTACCTAGTAGACACCGAAAATGACCCCCGTTAAAATTTATATATATCTATATATATATATATATATATATATATATATATATATATGCATATATATATATATGTGTCTGTTAACACGATAGCGGCCAGAGTTTTTGTTTTTTCGTCACGAAACTTGGTATATAGCATTCAATTAGCAAACGATTGAACGAGTTCGTTAACCACTAAAGTCGGTCCACCGGAAGGGGGGGTTTACCCCGAACCCAAAACACTTATTTGACTATGTCAGCCGTAATATTTGTTATATTTCAACGAAACTTGGTATTCGTAGTGGTAATATAGAAAGAAAAGTGAGATATAAAAATGAACTAAATCGGTTCATTAGAAGGGGGGGTTTAATCCGGACCCACAATACCAATTCGCCACTACCAGCCGTGATTTTTGGTATATTTCGACGAAACTCGGTATTCGTAGTGCTAATCCACAAGTAAATATGTGTTGTAAAAATAAACTAAATCGGTTCATTAGAAGGGGGGGTTTACTCCGGACCCAAATTCCTAATATACTCATACCGGTCGTAATTTCTGCTGTATTGTAACGAAACGCGGTATACGTCGTGGGTAACTCATGAGAAAGAAGTGTTGTAAAAATGAGCTGAATCGGTCAATCGGAAAGTGGGGGTTTAATTTGTAATATATTTGAATAGAAAAGCCGGCAGACGTAGGTTCACAAAGCCGCCGCAAGGAGCGCTTTCTACCACTAGAGTGACTGTATCCTGTTCCTGCGTTAGATCAAAATACGATAATATGAGGATTTTTGTATTTATTAAGTAGTTGATCAGTTACTCATTACAAAATGAGAACTATTCACGTTTTTATTTTATTTATGTAGGATATTTCAAGCAAATTGTTCTGGAAAGCAGTCTACACTACCCAAATTCTGAGGAAAGTGCTTAGTTATGCAGCTCCTGCGTGACGGACTTTTATTTTTTTTTTGCGATTTTTTGTGTTTTAAGAAATATTTACTAATTTAGGATGGATTTCAGCTTTCGTTCTAATCATTCCACGAGAAGAATTTGTATCTGAGTGGTAGAAGTATCAAATCAAAGCAAATCCTTCTTAATCTGCATTTTAAAATTAGGAAAGGACGATGAAGATATAATTTTAAACACGAGAATAATTAAAGACGCCATAAAAGGTTATTCCAAAAACATCAGTGACGTGTGGGAAATGTCATCGGAGAGCTGAATTGTTTAAGGACTTTTCCAGGTGGCTGGAAGGGAAGGTGTTAGGGTACTCGCATAGTGAAGAGGTAGAGGTAGAGGTAGAGGGAAGAGGTAGAGGTAGAGGTACCTCTATGTAACACAAACACATTGTTTGTAGTGGGGGCTCGCATAGTGAAGAGGTAGAGGTGAACCTCCTAGAGGTCCCGCCCGCCCGCTTTTAAAGACAAAAGTGTTTGTCTTTTCGAGCGGTCTATGGCGTTGCTTCTCCGTGATTGGTCATTTCAAGTCCTCTACTATCCCATTCCACCCTCTGCTGCACGTGTGGTCGTTTGTGTAGTATTTTCACACTAGAAAATTTGAGATTAGTGTTTTGGGATAGTAAATAACTATTAACGGTAGTGAAATGAAAGAAGATTTATTTATCGCGGTGAAGATTCGTCCAGCACTGTCGGATAAAAACCACCACAACCGTCATTTGTATAAGAAAGACTGGAAGGCTGTAGCAGCTGAACTGCATAGTACTGGTAAGCTTATGGTGATATGTTCTCGCAAATGTTTGAGAAGTCATCGTCATTTATTCCTGAAATTTGCCTGGGTATTCTTTAAGTTGCAAAAAAATATAGTGATGTTCTCCCAAATCTTGTCGCACTTGATTTATGGGATGAGCACTAAAATCTCGATTACTTAAAGTGCCAATTATCCACCATTTACACGCTGCTGACATGTCATCACTATCTTCACTACTGTCACTTAACATTGTAAAAAAATAAACTATCCTAACAACCTCTCTTCTTGCAACACAGTTGAAGACTCACTCTCAAATCATGTGAAACTGGGAAAGCAGCGCGGTATCCCTCTTCACTATGCGACCCTCCCTCTATCAAAACCTCTACCTCTACCTCTTCACTATGTGAGCCCCCATTACAAGCAATGTGTTTGTGTTACATAGAGGTACCTCTACCTCTACCTCTTCCCTCTACCTATACCTCTTCACTATGTGAGCCCCCATTACAAACATAGAGGTACCTCTACCTCTTCCCGCTACCTCTACCTCTACCTCTTCACTATGTGAGCCCCCAATACAAACAATGTGTTTGTGTTACATAGAGGTACCTCTAGTTCTACCTCTACCCCTTCCCGCTACCTCTACCTCTACCTCTTCACTATGTGAGCCCCCATTACAAACATAGAGGTACCTCTACCTCTTCCCGCTAACTCTACCTCTACCTCTTCACTATGTGAGCCCCCATTACAAACATAGAGGTACCTCTACCTCTTCCCGCTACCTCTACCTCTACCTCTTCACTATGTGAGCCCCCAATACAAACAATGTGTTTGTGTTACATAGAGGTACCTCTACCTCTACCTCTACCTGTTCCCGCTACCTCTACCTCTACCTCTTCACTACGTGAGCCCAAAAAAACAAACAATGTGTTTGTGTTACATAGAGGTACCTCTACCTCTACCTCTTCCCGCTACCTCTACCTCTTCACTATGTGAGCCCCCAATACAAACAATGTGTTTGTGTTACATAGAGGTACCTCTACCTCTACCTCTACCTCTTCCCGCTACCTCTACCTCTACCTCTTCCCGCTACCTCTACCTCTACCTCTTCACTATGCGAGCCCCCATTACAAACAATGTGTTTGTGTTACATAGAGGTACCTCTACCTCTACCTCTACCTCTACCTCTACCTCTTCACTATGCGAGCCCCCATCACAAACAATGTGTTTGTGTTACATAGAGGTACCTCTACCTCTACCTCTTCCCTCTACCTCTACCTCTTCACTATGCGAGCCCCCATTACAAACATAGAGGTACCTCTACCTCTTCCCGCTACCTCTACCTCTACGCATAGTGAAGAGGTAGAGGTAGAGGTGCAGGTCGTCCTGAAAAGAGTTATACCAACTCGTGTTGTAATAGGCTCTAGCCCGAAACAAATATTCCCCTCAAGTCAAGTCCGCAATCTTCTATTGATGGTGTTACTTTCATCGGGCCAGATTGGCGCCATTTTTCGGGAAAGTTTGCGTAAAAAAGCAACAAACCGATGTAGATGTAATTAGCCTATCGAAGTGTAGTTTACCATATGATCAACATCAAGAACTGTCATGAGAAAATGAGGCTGACGATACTGACTCGTCAGAAGAAAATACTGAAGGATGTAGCAGTATTGAAACAGACGATGATTGATGCATAATTCGTTTTTAGTGCATAATATATATATATATATATATATATATATATATATATATATATATATATATATATATATATATATATATATATATGTAAATTCACTGGCAAGGAGAAAAGAAATGAAAGCATTAATGGAGAAATATAAAACGTTTATTGAAACAATATTAAAAAAAAGCGTCACTTTGTCTTCCTTTTGTCCCATGTATAGACTTATTCTTTATCCAAACCGGGAAACACGTGCTTAGTAATAGAACAATCACTACATATTTGATAAAAATAAACTACAACTAGACTACAATATCCATACACCCCAATGAAACCTGTCCCATCTGCAATAGTAGTCAGCTATAGAGGTTATGTACCATTTACTAGTAGCATGCCCAATCTATAATCCATACAGAACCTCCTGTCTTACAGACATTATGAACATCTCTCCCGAAAACCTATTTATTTTCCTTAAAGATTTGAATGAGTATCAAGCTCGAAAACTATACTATTTTAAGATAGCGTTCCTAAACCTCCGAAAATTTGCTCTGGAATCTTAAAAATTTAAGATGTTTTAGGCACAAAGTATGGCATATCTTATTGTTATAATACTTTTATATTCTTTTTATTTTAAATATAAAATTTACTTGTATATTGTGCTTTGATTGAGTTCCATGATGTAGGTACTTTGTTTTAATTTACTTTTTATGTCTGTTAGATGTTAATTTGTATTAATCTGTTAAATAGTAAGCACCCATCCCTTTGTATGGGGCAATGCCCTAAAAACAAAGTATGTAAATAAATAATAAAAATAAATATATATGTGTGTATATATATATATATATATATATATATATATATATATATATATATATAAACGGCATATTTATAATTGGGCTATAAACGCCGGGCTATCTATAGGTTGCCAACCTTTTATAATGCCAACAGCACCTGATGACCTGGTGATCAACAGGAACCGTTGCACTCAACGTGGCTATGAAGTTAATCTCAACTCCTTGCTAAAAGACCGAGTTCTCATATTCTCTCACACACACACACACACACACACACATGTATATATGGTGGTTCCATTACACACGACTTATCCTGAAATGTTTTATGTCAGTACGAGGTGTTTTTTTTTTTTATGTCATTTGTACGTTTTTGACCAGTAACTGGCATACGAGATAAGGATACGTGTGAGAACATTGCGAGCGAACGGGGAACAATGCATTCTTTGTTGACTAATCAAAAATAATCCTTCTTGTACATCGAATCTCATTATGAGTCAAGCAATCGCTGTGTCATTCGTTCCAAAACTGCTCGTCCACTAGCCTAAAACTACTTTTCTTTGCTCTAAAGATATTAGGCCAATCCGAGGGAATTTGCAAAGTAACAAAATATTTGAGATTCAGCTAGGTAAAACAGAAGAAATTACAGCATTTAGGGCCCATCAGAGTTATAGGTACCTACATAGAAAAAATATGCGGAACTAGGAGTAACAACTCAAATCTACGCAAGTTTGTTAAAACAAAGAAGATACGAAAAAGATAACTTATACTAAATTATTTTTAATTCTATAAATATATTTTGGCAACCAAAATAGTCTCAAAATTTCAATTACACGGACTCACACACAAAAAAAAGGGACCAAAAAAAAATACGCCATACATATATTCTTATAAGCAAACAGGGAATAGTTGGGATTCGGCTAAAAAGACCTCAATACGATTTTTGTAAAAAAAATCTATATTCAGGACGTTTCGGCTACTCTTTGGTAGCCTTCATCAGCAATGAAAGTGCAGGGAGGCAGAGGAAGTAGCAGTCCAGGCAACGAATGCTTAAAAACAGCTTGACCCTCCAAGTTTGGTTTGGATCGGGTAAATATTCTTTGAAATATGGATGGATTGTTGAATCTTTAACAAAATTTTAAGGGTCCCCCCTTAGCGAAATTTAAAATACATTTTTTTTTTTATTTTTGTAATATCCCCAAAATTTGAATTTAGGAGTTTTTCAATGTGCTAAAAACGAATCTGACATCCGTTTTTAAATAAAAAATTGTTTTACATACTCGACTCTGTCGATTATGCCCAAATATTCCATAAACCAACATTTAAAAAGTTATCGATTATGAAACAATTTTTTATTTAAAAACGGATGTCAGATTCGTTTTTAGCACATTGAAAAACCCCTAAATTCAAGATTTGGGAATATTACAAAAATTAAAAAAAATGTATTTTAAATTTTGCCAAAGGGGGAGCCTTAAGATTTTGTTAAAGATTCAAGAATCCGGCCATATTTCAAAGAATATTTACCCGCTCCAAACTAAACTTGGAGGTTCAATAAAGGCTATAATGTAACACATTTCCGGTCTTGAATTGACACACATGTTGTTGAACACATGTTCTGGAATTGACGTTATATGCAAAAAAGTTTACATTCTATTTTTATTTTGAAAACCATTTTTCGCAAGTACCTTTTGAGATAATACAATAGTCATTTATAAGGTTAGAAAAAGGAGTCTTTCTCCTTTCGAAAGATTTCAATGATGTAAAAATCGGATTATCTCAAGGGGAGATATTGAATTTCAAAACGTTACATTGCCTTTTCGCTTACAAATTTTTAGTCTCTTCCAGACTAGGAAAAATCATTATTTTTTGTTTTCAATAATATTCAATATATTAGGGTTTCTTGGGGTGCTAATTTTAAATCTGCTATTATTTTTGGTGTGAAAAAATGTATAATACTAGTTTACCTGAAAACGATAGCATATTTTTGAATATATTTGAGGAAATATAAATTATTTTTTAACGATTATATTTTTCTTTTAATCTACTCTATAAAACAAATGAATTGGTGAAAGAATCATATCGATATCATTTTCTAAACTCGATATAAAAAATAAAGCACTTTCAACCTATTTTATTTTATTTCTTGGCTCCTAAGGCGCATTGGACGGAACGCTCGGACGCGTGTCGACTATTTTTCGATGTAGAATCTCCAGAAAAAAAATTGGTCCAAATCGGTGACCTCATCGCTGTATACTCCCCTTGTAAGACGAATTTTTGGAACACAATTTTTAACTTCATAACTTTGTTGCGGTTAGTTAGGAGGTGAACATATCAAAAGTCCTCGCCCGTAGCCTTTGTGCCGGGGGGAGGGGGGGTTTAGAAGGTCCCATTTTTCGGGTTTTCACGTATATCTCAGAAACCCTGCGTCCTAGCGACATGACTATTCTATAACAAATGAAATCTGATAAAATTTCCTACAAGTTTTATTCAATAAAGTTTTTCGAGATATCTTTAGTTTTCGAAATATCCGCCCTTGAAAGCCTGCCGTTTTGGGAAAAAAACACACTTTGTTCTATTCTCGACCGAATATCTCTTCAACAATGAACCCAAAAAATAAATGTCGGCTAAAGGGTTGTAGAGCATTCCATTCGCTTCAAGAATATGTATAACTTTACTATTTTATCTATTTTCTTTCAAACGTGAAAACAGTTTTAATGTTCATCGTGATATCTAGCGACACCTGTCGACCAATGAACCTTTCAATTTCCCACCATTTCCAGTCAATCTGTTGTCCAAAATATACTCCATTATGTAAATATAGTGAGTACTGGACGTATAAATAGCACAAAATATATAATTTTGGGCCCACTGATCAGTTATTCACAATCAATTAGATAAGATCTTGTGCATTATATTGGCAATAGTTTTGCTAAGACCATGTGAATGCGTATATAACTCAAGGCTCAGCTCCTGAATGAAAAATACTCAATCAATGAGCTGCAGTTTTCACTAATAAGTGCTCTGCGATCTTTGAGCTATTTAATTTTTAGGTCACTCCATTTCGGTCAGTCCACCACCGCAAGACGCTACTCTAGAAGAAATTTTATTTGTTAGTAGTTTCAAGGTTGTATTTTTTTATTTTACAAAATAGGGTGTATTAAAGTAACAACTTTAATAAAAAAAATATTTAAATTCGATAACATCGTCGATACAAATGCAAAGTAACGAATTTGAAAAAATGCATCTTTCATTGTCAATCTTTACTAATTTCTGCTGGACTTATGTACGGAAAATTCTTGAATCTTAGATCACTCTATTAAAGAGAAATTATTCCACTATCAAAAGGCCAAATCTGCCGAATATTTGACAGTCCAAAAAAAAGTTATGAATAAATGCTTTTCCACTCTGAAAAGTGGTGATTTTCACATTCGATACTTTAAATTTGTGAGTAAGGCTACGCCTACATTGGACCCGTATTTCTCCCAATCCGATCCGATCGGATTTCGGTTGATTCGGCCGACGTGAGTGCCTACATTGGTCTCGACCCGATCGAGGTGTAGGCACCTCCATTGAGATGCATGTGTTTGTTTTTCTTCCGACAGTCGGTGGCTATCGGATCGGATCGGAACGGGTCCAGTGTAGGTGCACCCTAACTCACCAATAACTTTATCGTGGTTATAAGACCGGTATGTACGCATAATTGTAGATTTCTAACTCAACAACATCAAATGTTATTGAGTTTTGAGCGCTTTTTGACCACTGTGGCGCCCCAATTGTGGAAAACAACCAAAATTCTTCTCTCGGAAAACATTTACGGAACTAACGGATATTTTCATTTTTAGAAAACGATTGTTCCTTAAATATCCCGAATTGCAGGAAACAGTTGGTACGATGGTAAATATTGACTTTTGATCACCTAAATCGTAAACCGTAAATCGAATTTACAGCTATAGGCCTATAAGGCTAACGACTTCCCGATGGCAGACGAAACGACAGAGCCTCCTATAAATGGAAAAAGTGTCTATAGGAGACAGAAGGATTTAAATCCTTTTTTCCCCAAGTATAAATAGCGAGAAGAGAAAAGACCACGGTGAAGTTTGTTTATACCGAGAGTTGCTTGTTTATACCGGGATCTGGCGCCGCTCTAGGACCGATTTAGAAGGCGGTTCTGTTTCGTTCGACGGGACAACCAACATCTAGCAACAATTCTACAGAAAAAAATATTTTAATTATTTCAAATCATATCTATATGTATAATAAAATTCTAACGGATCGCTGTTTGTACATTGAAGATATATGGGGAAAAATACTATTTTGGGCCTTTATCATTGTAATAGTAGCCAAAACAATGATTTTAAGAATTTTTGTCTGTTTGTCTGCTGTCTGTCAGACACTCTATACACACTAGGGTTTAACAATCCCTATGGGGTCAGCTTAGTGGCTCTGTCACGTGTTTGCAATCCTAGCATGTGTATGTTTGATCCCCATGGCTAAACGCCTTATATCGTGTATAGAGTATTACTGTTAAGTAGATTTTTTTTTTTTTTTTTTTTTTTAAATACCCATACGGGGGTCTCCCGTGGTCTAATGGCTAGTGCCTTGGATTCATAAGCAGGAGATGGTGGGTTCGATTCCCAACCTCCGGCAGGAATTTTATCATCCCACGGCTCGCTGGTAAAATTCCTCGCTGCACCCTGGATGTCGGCGCTAATGACCTAGATGTAGATGCGCCGTAAAAAAAATAAATAAATAAAAAAAATAAAAAAAAAAATACCCATACGACGGTGTTTTTAATCGAAAATAAACCAAAATATATATTGAAAATGCTGCTCTAAGTCACTATCCACGCGGGCGAAGTCGCGGGAACAGCTAGTTATATCTATAATTGGAAAATCCTTAATTTTCGAAAAATGAATCTGCCAGATGTTGAGCCCAAATTGACTATACATGCGAGCCCCCCTTATTTTACTACTCAAGATAATGGACGAAAGGATCTACAGGGTCGTTCAGAAAGTCCGTGCGCATTTTGGGAAATTTTCAAATATTCTAAATAAAACAATATTTAACATTTGAATCAATGACCATAATACAGGTAGCTTTTAAATTTCATCCTTCCTTAAAGACGCTGGTTTTGATGCAACAAAAATTTAAAAGTTCATCCTGTTTAGAATTTAACTATTTCCCGAGAAAACATTCTGTATGGCACTGGAAATGTCCGGACCGAAAGCAGGAAGCGTCAGAAGGTCGGTCTCAAATAAATTCAATAATTTTTTGAAGCTATCTTTGAGCAATATAGTCGAATAGCCATTTCGACACTTCCATGAAGTGTTTTATGCAACTTGAAATTTTGCTATAATGTCTTGGGGTAAGAAGATATATATGTGTTTTTTTTTTTTTTTTTTTTTTTTTTTTTTTTTTTTACGGCGCATCAACTATTTGGCTATTAGCGCCGGGCTATCTACAGGTTGCCACCCTTTTATAATGCCAACAGCACGTGGTCGGTCACCCATTCAGGTACTGACCACGCCCGACGTTGCTTAACTTCGGTGATCTATGGGAACCGGTGTATTCAACGAGGCTACGGCCGTTCCGTGAAACACCAGGTACTGCGCATAGGGGAAAGGTGCAAAAATATATTTCCCAAAAATAGTGTTTTATTCAGAAACCAACTATTTATTTATTTATTTATTGGGGGATGATGATGCTCCGCGTGATTGGCTATTAGCATCTTCAGAAGCCAAGTATCAACCTTAATTTGCATTTTTTTTTTTTTACATTAATGACAGAAGCCAACTATCATTAATGTAAAAAAATTGCAAATTAAGGAAATTTTAGAATGAATAATAAATAAGGCAGACACTTTTAAAAGGGATAACATGTAAGAAAAAAAAAAATTTGTTTTTATTCTAATATTAAACGAGAGTTTTATTCACGCTGTGTGATTTAAACCGGACAGCTGTACAAGATCATGTGAGCAAGAACCAATGAGAGCGCAGGGACCAATTTTACATTAAAGATAGCTGGCTTCTGAATAGAACTCTATTTTTGGGCAATATTTTTTTGCACCTTTCCCCTATGCGCAGTACCTGGTGTTCCACGGTAAGTCCAGCCAACACATATATACCTTCTTATCTACCCAAGAGGTACATCATAGGACAAATTCTTGGTGCATTAAACACTTCATGAAAAGTTCGGTTACTGGCTCTCGGACTAATAATTGGTCTAACCTTATCATGATATAACAAAACTTTGTTAGCATTGACTATTCGCCAGCGGTAATGATTGTGGGATGTTCTCATTTACATGTGCGCGCTTTTATTATTGATCAAGATCTACAAAAATCCATGTAGAAGGGATTTTTCTCATTTCAGGACTCGTTGAGAAAATATATATATATATTGTGATGGTGTTGATCCTGTTTATCGCTGCCACCAAATGTGATGGAGTTTCGGGGGCTCAGAATGAAAGGCAGCTTGTGAGGAATTGTGTATAGCTGGACAACTGGCCAGGGCGGGATGATAGAGAAGAGTGGAGAGTGTCGAAGTGTGGAGTCTGGTAGAGAGAATGAGTGTGAGTGGAGACTGAGAGTGAGCTAGGATTTAGCCCAGCCTAAAGAGACAGGTAGGATTGGGGAATCGTGGGAATCATAGAGCAATGCAGGTGTCTAGCTGCTGATGGTCAATATTGCTGACTGGTGTCTGGGTTCCTTCCTTTCCCATGCTTTTCCTCACAATATATATATATATATATATATATATATATATATATATATATATATATTTTTAGATGGAACGGCATTTTTCTCCAGCGGTGGTACTCCTCCTCACTTCTTCCCGGAATATTTCGATGGATTCATCTCCATCTTCTTCAGCCAGGTACTTGTTTCTTCCTCGGTGGTAGCCAAGGGAAATTGGCTTGGCTACCACCGAGGAAGAAACAAGTACCTGGCTGAAGAAGATGGAGATGAATCCATCGAAATATTCCGGGAAGAAGTGAGGAGGAGTACCACCGCTGGAGAAAAATGCCGTTCCATCTAAAAATACTATCCCAGCGACGAAAAATAACATCAAACATATATATATATATATATTCCACATGAGAATCATCTAAACTAAGATGATTAAACTTTGGTTACATGGTTACATTTGGCGTTAAGACGTATTCGAAAAAAAATGTATTTATATACCTGAAAAATTTTGGGATCTTACAAACTTAGAAACTCGTGTTAAGCGGAACGGGACCATTGTATTAAAGTATTGTAGTAATGGAAGACAAAAAATGAGAAACGTATTGGCAATAGTGTTTCCCTTGGGCGAACATTAAGGAGGGGGGTGGCAGTCATATCAGCTCACGATACTGTCATAGGTCGCTGGATAACTTTCATAGGCAAACTATTTTTCTGAGGGGCCAGGAGCTTGGCCTATTTTTTTTTTCAACGTTAGTTTTTCGGGGGGATTCATCTAAACTCAGATATTTAAATTTTGGTTACATTTGGAGTAACGGAAAAATTCGAAAAAAATATTTTATTAGCGTACAAGAGCAGTTTTGGGGTTTTCTTATATTTTCTTAAATAACTCTAAAACGGTTGGCAAAATGTGGTAAATCGACAGTAACCATTCGAAAGCTTAATAAATATCGTACAAAAACGTTTCTAAAGTAATTTTCTATTTATTCGAACTGTTCTTTTTTTCTGTTCCACTTAGTTTGTTTTGTTTTTTTGTTTTGTAATTGCTTATAGTGGTAAAATGTATTTGTCAGTAAACAGGATACCTAAAATGAGATACGATTTGTTGATGTTTAAAACGGAGTTTTCCGACTGGAATTCGAAGGTGCTGTGTAAGTATTTTCTACAACCCTACTGCTGTCGGTGTTCACTTTTTAATTGGTTTTTTATTTGAATTGAATTTAAAATGAGTATTTTAGTAAAACAAAGGGTACTTACGTATTAGCGTCAAAGCAGGTTAAAGAGCCGGGTCTCAGAGAACTGGATCTACACCGTGTCAGAGATCTGGATCAAGGAGTCAAATCAGATTTCGCCAATATGGCGACGGGATTATCTGCGATTTAGGTTAAGATATAATCTTTAGCTAGCGAAAACGCGTAGCACTTATATTAATAGCATAATTGCTATGCGTTTCCGCTCGCTACGCTCGCTCAAGATTATATCTAAACTCTAGTCAATCCAACTCGTTGATAATATAGATCAAGGATGGTTTTTCGCTGGATAATGGACTGATAAACAATTTGGCATCGCTTCGAAAAAGTAGCTTTCATCCTAGCTATTCTGATGTCGCTATCTCGCACAGAAACTGAAATCGTGTAACAAAAAAAAACAACAACAATTGCGTGGGTAAATAAAGCACAAATGAATTGCGTTAAAAAGACAAAGGGAACAAGATGGCTACTATAAACACAACAGATGATATCTCTGATAGTGATTGACCAATAGAAATGCGTTATCCATGATCCAGATCTCTGAACGAGAACCGCCTCTTTAACCTGCTTTGACGCTAATACGTAAGTACCCACATTAAAAATATAAATTAGCAGATTAAAATTAGATAAGTCCGACTCACAGGAACTGCGTCATCTTTGCGCGGTTATTAGTTTGTTTTGAGTTGTCGTGAAAAATTACATATATATTTCTTGTTCTCTTACTTTGTTTGGTACTTACGTATTAGCGTCAAAGCAGGTTAAAGAGTCGGGTCTCAGAGAGCTGGATCAAGGAGTCAAATCAGTTTTTGCCAATATGGCGACGGGATTATCAACGATTTGGGTTAACTAGAGTTATGATATAACCTTTTGCTAGCGAAAACGCGTAGCACTTATATTAATAGCATAATTGCTATGCGTTTCCACTCGCTACGCTCGCTCAAGGTTATGTCAAAACTCTAGTCAATCCAACTCGTTGATAATATAGATCAAGGATGGTTTTTTGCTGGATAATGGACTGATAAACAATTTAGCTTCGCTTCGAAACAGTAGCTTTCATCCTAGCTATTCTGTTGTCGCTAACTCGCACAAAAACTGAAATCGCGTAACAAAAAAAAAACAACAACAAAAATTGCGTGGGTAAATAAAGCACAAATAAATTGCCTTAAAAAGACAAAGGGAACAAGATGGTTACTATAAACACAATAGATGATGATATCTCTGATAGTGATTGACCAATAGAAATGCGTTATCCATTATCCAGATCTCTGAACGAGACCCGCCTCTTTAACCTGCTTTGACGGTAATACGTAAGTACCATATTTTATATATATATATATATATATATATATATATATATATATATATATATATATATATATATATATATATATATATATGGTGTAAGCTGTCAATTGAGGCTACCAACCCACCTGTGTATGATACATACTGGCATGACAGGAATGCTTGTGTAAGATGATACACCCCGTTAGGCGAGGAGGGGCGCGGATATATATGATGAACTTACGGAGTGGCTCCAGGCTCACTGTCCTGACTGGGGGAAGGATATCTCAGTGAGCGGGAAAGGACAGTCTGGTGAAACACGAACTTTTCCTCTCCCATATAATGCCAAACAACGTCGTCAGATGGAATACAGGCGGCTTCAAAGACTTTGGAAGATAAACAAATCAAGAACAGTCGCTGAAATTTTGGTAGGAGGTCCATCAAAGAGAAGACATTCATTGGAAGAAATGGAGCGGTACTGGCGACCTATATTTGAGCACCCCTCAAGTCCACTCACCGATGATAATGCTGCAAGGCAGAGTCCAGTGATCAAAACCTTATGGACGCCAATTCAGATAGAGGAGATCGTTAGTAATAAACTCGACAAAGCTTCTGCGCCAGGCCCTGATGGTCTGACGGTTGCTCAGTGGGAGCTTATCCCCCCTAAGGCACGCGCAGTCTTCTACAACTTGTATTTAGCGGGAGAGAAGGTCATTCCTAATATAGTCGGAGCGAGGACAGTCTTTGTTCCCAAGAAGGAAACCCCGATGCTGCCAAGCGACTACAGGCCTATCACGGTTGCTTCCGTTGCTTTGAGGCAACTACATAAAATACTAGCATCACGCTTGAAAGAACTGGACCTTCATGAGAGTGGACAGAGGGCTTTTATAGCTGCTGATGGAACCGCGGAAAACACAGTGATTCTGGATTCAGTGATCAGAGAGGCCAGAACTAAACGTAAGGAGCTCCACCTGGCATATCTGGACATAGCTAAGGCCTTTGACAGCATCAGTCATTTTGCTCTTCGAGCTGCCATGGTCCAGAAAGGACTCCCACCAGAATTCGTTAAATATGTAATGCGAGTTTACGATTTCGGATATACCCGTATTACTGATGGAAGGAGATGGACGGACCCAATTGTAAGCGGGAGGGGAATCAGGCAGGGTGATCCCTTGTCTCCGTGCCTGTTCAACCTCGCGATGGATTGGGTTCTTCAGGCAGTCCCAACCGAGGTAGGTTTTTACTTAGAAGGAACCAAAATTCGTTATCTGGCCTTTGCTGATGACCTCGTCTTGGTTACCTCTTCGGTTGCTGGCATGCGGTTTGCTCTCTCTCGAGTGGAGGCTACAATTTCCAAGTTAGGGATGGAGCTTAGCCCGAGTAAGTGCAGGACCCTCTCTCTGATGCCGGCTCCCATGACGCACAAGATTAAGGTGATCGAGGATGCTATGTTCGATATTGCCGGAGCTCCTGTTGAGCAGATGAGGTACCTCGATTCAGTAATGTATCTAGGTGTGGTATACAAAAACCATGGTGCAGAGGGGCCTGAGGTGGGTCTGGATGTTGCACTCCAGAGAATTGAACATGCACCTCTTAAGCCACAACAGAAGTTAATAGCTCTTAGGAATCACCTTCTGCCGCGGTATCTGCATGGTATGGTGCTTGGAGGTTCCGCTCGTCAGACGCTTAGAAACTTTGATATTAAGGTCAGAGCTGCTGTTAGGAGATGGCTGAAACTCCCCAGAGATGTGCCTTTGGGATATTTCCATGCGTCCTGTGGAAGCGGGGGATTAGGCATATTCTGTATGAGCGTACTCGTTCCAGCTCTGACACTGGGGCGACTTCTTAGGTTGGAGAGCTCTGGATTGGCTCAGGCGAGGGCTGCGTTTTCTTCAATAACTGTCAACAGAAGGATACGAGATGCAAGGGAGTCTCTCACCAGGCAGGGCTTGAGCGAAGATGCATGGTTCCCTCAGCGCAGAAAGGATTGGTGGGCTAACAAGCTCTATTCCTCTAATGATGGAGCTGGGCTCAGGGAGACCAATGCAAGTAAAGCTTCTTCCTATTGGTTGCACAGGGGATCAGAATTCCTAACTGGCTGGGATTTCGTCCAGTTTGTCCGAACTCACATCAATGCCCTACCTACAACTGTTAGATGCACAAGAGGAAGGCGTGAGGGCCGGGTACTTCGTTGCAGGGCTGGTTGCTTGGAGAATGAAACCGGTACTCACGCAGTCCAAAAGTGCTATGTTTCACATGGAGGCCGATGCTTGAGGCATGATTCCGTGGTTGGAGTACTGGGGGATACCCTAGCCAAGAAGGGTTTCGAAGTCCACATTGAGACAACTTTGAGAGCTGGAGGTCGCCGCTGGAAGCCCGACATTATTACGGCTAAGGATGGAAGAGTCACAATAGTGGACGCTCAAATAGTTAATGCATCTCCTGATCTAGGCTCGGATCATCGTGAGAAATGCAAGAAGTATTATGCTCTTGACGTCCGCTTGGCAGTAGGCCGTATGTTTGGTGTGCCGCTCACTCATGTGAATGTCACATCCTGCACAGTCAGCTGGAGGGGAGTCTGGTGCGGAGCCTCTGCGAGGAGTCTTAAAGATCTTGGCGTCTCTACAACTTTCCTTAGGAAAATCACCGCACGAGTTCTGAAAGGATCTAGTGTCATCTTTGGCAGATGGAGGGCTCTGTTAGCAGCGCATGGCCGCTGATATGGAGACATTATTGTTTAGTGAAGGCGGTAATTTTACTACGTTAGTAGTAATACAAGATGCTCACAAGATGATAAATTTATCAAATTAGACTGATAATTCAGTATTAGTTAATTAGCCGGTAGTTATTTTATCCTGAGTGTATAGTTTGTATAATTGATTGCTCTTTTTTAAACATGAATATCTTGAATTTTTTTATGTGTACAAGTTTGTATAGGTTATTTTACTGTATATATTTATTTATTTATTTAATATTTGTTAAAATTCTTCTTTTTCTCTTATATGTATTTACTTATTTTTCTTTGTATTTCAAGTGCAGTACTGAGCCAAACAATCTATTTACTAAGGAGTTGTAGTTAAACTGAAAATCCAGAGTTATTTAGGTTTTTTTTTTGTTGATGTTTTGTTTTGTTTACATGTATTACTTCTAAATTATGAATGTGTTCTACTCATTCATGTTTTTACTTAGTTTTATAGAGACAACTGCTCTGGGTGATTGTTGCATAAGTAATTTTTATTGTCTTTAGTTTACTATTTATTTAAATTGTATTCACGTATTAGATTGTTAAGGATTAGCTAGTCAATATAGTTTTAATACTTAGGAGATAATAATATAAGCAAGGCTTGCTAGCAAGCCAAGCAAATCTTGAGCGAAGGAGACGCTCATTTTGTATTTTTGTATCATAAGCCATTTTGTACAACAATGTTTTTTTGTGTATTCATTATGTTGTAGTTTTATCTTCAAATCAAATAAAATATATATATATATATATTGTGTAAGCTGTCAATTGAGGCTACCAACCCACCTGTGTATGATACATACTGGCATGACAGGAATGCTTGTGTAAGATGATACACCCCGTTAGGGATGTCTTGACATGAGAAAGGGGATGAACGGAATGGGGGAGGAGCCTAGAGATAACCACACCTAGTAGGCGTGACCACGTTAGCCCCTCCCCCTTTCACTTTCTCCTGCTATCAACCGTTATCAAAAGAACTAATTCCTTTTATTTATAACCTTATCATAAATCTATCTTTTATTAATTATTTAATATTGAATAACTTGTTCATATTATTCTTCGTTTTCAATATTAACATTTCCCTTTGTATTAGGCGAATCCCAAACATTCATTGGTTACTTATCATTTCGGCTGGTAAAGGCTGTTTAGATAGACTGAAAAGTTTAATTCCGCATGCGCAATACTTGAGGAAAATATACCTGGCTTCCGCCATTTGCAATTCACATTTCAAGGAACAACACTATACATACTCATTGTGTCTATAGGCGGCTCTAAATAAAAATTTGTGGTGGGCTAATTAAATACGGGCCGTCCCTGGTGGTGTAGAATCAAATTTTTATAACCAGGCACCTGGAAATCAATAAGGAAGTATTTGACAAACTATGAACGTACATTAATTAAAACATATTATTAGATATATGCTTATTATATATATATATATATATATATATATATATATATATATATATATATATATATATATATATATATATATATATATATATATAAGCAAAGCTGGAATAGTTGGGATTCGGCTAAAATAAAACTCAATACGATTTTTGTAAAAATCTATATTCAGGTGGTTTCGGCTACTCTTTGGTAGCCTTCATCAGCAATGAAAGTGCCGGGAGGCAGAGGAAGACCACTGTTAACACTTAAGTAACCATTGTGGAGGTATATATAAGTGAATATACACTTCCACTATCACTATTATCACCTCGACGGCTAAATATCTAATCGTCATGACATATATATATGTATATATATATAATTTGTATCGTGTTAACGGACATATATATATATATATATATATATATATATATATATATATATGTCCGTTAACACGATACAGGCCAGAGTTTTTGTTTTTTCCCCACGAAACTTGGTATGTAGCATTCCCCCATCATACGATTGAACGAGTTCGTTAACCAACAAAATCGGTCCATCCGGAGGAGGGGTTTACTCCAGAGCCAATGTATTTATTTGTCAATATCAGCCATAATTGTTGTTATATTTCAAAGAAACTCGGTATTTGTTGTTTTCAACTGAAGAGAAAATTTTGTTGTAAAAATAAACTAAATCGGTTGACTAGAAGGGGGGGGTTTACTCCGGACAGAAATTACTAATTACCTTAAAACGGTCGTAATTTCTGTTGTATTGTTATGAAACTCTTTATACGTCCTGGCTAACTAATAAGAAAGAAGTGTAGTGAAAATGAACTAAATCGGTCTATTAGAAGGGGGGGGTGTTACTTTGTACTATGTTTGAATTGAATTCTCCCGCCAAACGTAGGTTCGCGAAACTCATCCAGATCAGTAGATCAAAATGTGAAGCTTTGTGTATTTAGTACGTAGTGTAGTACCACGCATACTCAAAACTCTGGAAGGAAATTAATTACAAAATTAATAATTGAAACAGCTGCTCATAAAAAATACAAAAGAGTAGAACAATTTAGGTTTTTATTTTATTTATTTATATAGGTTATTTTAAGCAAATTATTCAGGAATGCACTCGACACTACCCAATTCTGAGGAAAGTGCTTAGTTATGCAGCTCCTGCGTGACGGCCTTTTTTCCTCTAAGACTCAGGCGTCCCCGCGGTTGCTGCGACGGCCCTGAATAAATATATATATATATATATATATATATATATATATATATATATATATATATATACAGTTGTTTTCTTGATTGGGTTTTCTCCATCTGGAGAGGAGGGAGGAAACGCTCTCACAGCTTGGGATCCCAACACCGTCTGTAGTCCGTCAAGCAAAACACATTGTAAGGACATTTCGGAACTTTCCTCAATCGAAGTACACAAGAGGCTAACGGTTCGTGGAACTCCGAGAACTAATAAAACAGAAATCCCTAAATAATTAGCTGTCAGGTAATATTTGGGATTCGGCTAGGAAAACATCAATGGGATATTTGTAAAAATCTACTCCAATATTTTACACAAACCCTCAGGACCTCCTCCCTAGTTTATTATGATGCCCTCTTTTCCTTCTGGGTGTCCTTCCATTAACACTATCTCTCCTTTTCCGGTCATAAAACCTCTCTGATCTTTACCGACCTCACCTTCCCCTTCTAGTCACACCAGCTCCCTTCTAGTACTTGGGTAAAATGGTCTGTTCTGGACTAGTTTCGTAAGGAAATTGGCGGCGCCCATGAGTTTACCGCCAAAGTGGATAACCTCTATGGAGATTTTAGAGATTTTCTATATATATATATAGAAAATCAGTCCCGTAACAGGCCACGAGGGCCCTGAGTGGCAGATACTATAGAGGTATCTGATTCATGACCATACGGCACACTAGGGAGATAGTGTGGTCAGTGCTATGCTCCGGCCGCCTGATTTTCCCCTTGGCTTCTTCGACTGCTAGAGTCATTAGCACCAACCAAGGTACCCATTATTAAATTAATTAAAGGCTGGGTTGGCCTAGGGACGGTCAGGGAGGCCGAATTCAACCGGTGAACGAAGACAATAGAAGAAAAAATCTTTAGTGATTGCTCGGGATTTGAACTCAGGCCTCCAGCTTATTCGTCCAGTGCTCCACCACTGAGCTAACCTCGCCCACCATATATATATGTATATATATATATATATATATATATATATATATATATATATATATATATATATATATCACGTGTCTGTCTGTATGTTCCTTATACAAATCCGTTTCACTGATTATGACCAAACTTGGCACATAGGTAGGTCTTGATCCGGGAAGTCTCGTAGGCTAGGTCAAAAAAGTCTATCAGCTGTCTGTCTGCATGTTTGTTCCTTATACAAATCCACACCGTTCGACCGATTTTGAACAAACTTGGCGCAGAGGTAGGTGTTGATACGGGGGGGGGGGGGAATCGTAGGCTAGGTTAACGTCGTCTAGGACTAACAGTTCCGAAGTCACGGGTTTGAAACTGTGAACTCGAACAATTACAGATTTGTGTTATTTAATGTTGGACACTTATTGGGTTTCTAATTAGTAGGGCTTTTCTAGATGCAGAAAGTTGGTGTAGAATGGCACACGGGGTAACAGCTAGTATATATATATATATATATGTATATATATGTATAAATCACCTGTCTGTTTGTTTGCTCCCTATACAAATCCACACCGTTTGACCGATTTTGACCAAACTTTGCACACATGTATATCTTGATCCAGGGAGTTTCGTAGGATAAGTCAAAAACGTCAACTACCTGTCTGTGTGTATGTTTGTTCCTTACACAAATCCAAACCGTTTGACCGATTTCGATCAAACATGGCACTTAGGTAGATCTTCATACGGGGACAGTCATAGGCTAGTAAAAACGTCTATCAACTGTTTGTCTGTCTGTTTGTCCCTTATATAAATTCAACCGTTTGACCGTATTTGACCAAACTTGGCACACATGTACCTAGGTCTTGATCCTGAGAGTGTCATAGACTAGGTTAGAATTGTCTTGGACGTTGCCCAGGCATTCGACCGAGTCTGGCACACAGGCTTACTCTTCAAGCTCAAAACCCACCTTCCCAGCACCCTTTACCTAATCCTTCGCTCCTACCTCTCAGACAGGTTTTTCCAAGTCCGGCATGGAACAGCCTACTCAGATTATTTCCCTGTGGAAGCGGGAGTTCCTCAGGGTAGTGTCCTCGGTCCCATCCTTTATACCCTATATACAGCTGACATTCCAACACATCCTGACACCCTCTTGGCCACGTATGCAGATGATACGGCCATCCTTTCACCCCACATAAATCCAGACACAGCTTCCCAGAACCTACAATCCCATTTAACCCAAATTGAACAGTGGTGCAAAAAGTGGCGCATCAAGATAAACGTCGAAAAATGTCACCAAATAACCTTCACCCTTCGACGTAAAACCTGTCCTACTGTTTCCTTCAACGACAATCCTTTACCTATAACCAACACCGTCCGATACCTTGGGTTTTACCTTGACTCACGATTAACTTGGAACGCACACATTAAACATAAACGGCAAGAACTCAATCGACGATTCGGACAACTATACAGACTACTAAATCGAACATCACACTTAACCGTACATAACAAACTAACTGTCTACAACTCATTAATAAAACCGATATGGACTTACGGAATCGAACTCTGGGGGACAGCCAAGCATTCCAACGTCCACCGAATCCAAACATTCCAATCCAAAATCCTACGTACCATAGTTAATGCTCCTTATTATGTTTCGAATCGCACCCTCCATAATGACCTAAATATTCCCTTTGTCCAAGATATAATCCCTATCCGCTTCTCATCTTTCCATAGTAAATTGATTAATCATCCTAATCCTATAGCCCAATCCTTATCCAGCACCAATCATCCTTCCTCTCCACCGAGACGTCTTCATAGGAAGTGGCCCCGGGATCTACTAACGCAGTGAAGTGTCGTGAAGTGCTCAAAAATCAGTGTGATTGTAATAATGATAATTGAGAGTGATATCGATGGATATCTTCTCTCCTCGTGATAT
The DNA here is from genome assembly GCA_946811695.1 of Gonocerus acuteangulatus. NCBI lineage: Eukaryota > Metazoa > Arthropoda > Insecta > Hemiptera > Coreidae > Gonocerus > Gonocerus acuteangulatus. Next base: position 11,779,241 of record OX328129.1, on the reverse strand, counting down.
CACAGGTCACGCCTCATTCGCCTCCAATCCTCCCTGCTAGTCGCAGAGTGTGGTTGGATGGCGTAAGGTAACTCCAGGTCATCCTAGAATCCTTCCTAAAGGAAGGTATTCGGTTGACAACTGGTGGCACCTGAGGCGTGGTCAAGCTATACCTATACCTATGTCAAATTACATAATACATATACTGTAGATTGTAATATTTCTGTAAATAAAATAAAAAAAAAAATAAAAAAAAAAAAAAAAAAAAAAAAAAAAAGAATTGTCTAGGGCTAGCAATTTCGAGGTCACGGATTCGAAACTGTGAACCCGAAGTTACAGAATTGTGTTATTAGATTTTAATATTACTTATTCTGTTTCTAATTTATTTGGGCTTTTCTAGATATAGAAAGTAGGTGTAGCATGGCACGCGGAGTAACAGCTAGTACACTCACACACACACATACATATATATATATATATATATATATATATATATATAAATTAGACCCGTAAGAGGCTACGAGGGTCTAGAAGGGACAGATAGTGTTGAGAAGAGGAAATAGAGATAGGAATAGAGTAAACGTTTGTGTAAAACGCAGCCAAAATGTGGGGGATATTCGGTTTCCTTGTGCAAAAATATGCATCAATTCTAAAACATAAATATTGTTTCTCTTCTATTTATTATTTGCTCGTTGTAGTATAATAAAATACATTTTTTTTTTACAAAAGAAAAAGTATTGCAATTATTTTTTAATATTTATATTTTATATTTTTATAAGTGGTTCGCTCCTACGTCGATTTCAGTCCTTCAATATTGTACCTGTAGGGCCTAATAAACCAACATTGTGATCAACGTTCCCTTATTTCCCTAAAGGTATGTTTCAAGTGTCTGTTATATGCCAGAAAGCCAATGGTTATTCAGCAGATGTCTTCGAATGAGATGGTATGGTTTATTGTTGTGTAAGTAGGAGAATATTGTGTTTATGTACTGGCTGCTGTCCCTCAACAATTCGTTCATGTCGTGTGGAATATTTAGTTTGTGTCGTCATCTGAATTTCGACAATTTAAAAAGGTGTTTTACGGTAAAGTCCCTATTCATGTTTCATAAAATTAATTATTTAGGGTTTTACATTTTTATTTTCTCCTACCATGCTTTTAATTACTGACTTGTGAAAAATTCAGGAAGTATTAAACAAAGGAAATAACTCTGAGGTATGAGAGACCCCACCCTACCAGTTGAGGGGTGAGAGACCCCACCCTACCAGTTAAGGGATGTTGAAAGTAAACTTAAGAAAAACAATTCTTTCTAGTAGATGTTAGGGATTATTACCCCGATGTTTGAGAAGAAGAGCCACCCTCAAACCAGATGCTGCTAAGTGCCCTTTACCAGGGGTTGTAAATCTTTGTTACGCCAGATGAACAGGACCGAAGCAGTATTCGAAAACAGTAAGTACTCAGAATAACTGATTCTCCTCTCCTTGTGAGCTGGTTATATATATATATATATATATATATATATATATATATATATATATATATATATATATATATATATATGTGTACAGGGTGGCCCAGATAAGCGGGCCACAAGAGAAATAACTACTATACGGTTTGAGATATCAACATTTTTCATAGGGGCAAAGTTGTAGTTCTCTTCGAGATCTATAAAATGTTGCCCTTTGAAATGAGAAAATAACACTTCTAAAGACTCAAATAGGCCTCTGAAGGGAAGGGTTTCCTCTTTACCCATATTTTGTATTATATTTTCTAAATGTACTAACAATAGAAAGGAGAACCGTGCAAACGGGGTTTCGATGCGTCAAGTAGTTCTCTGTAAAGATACGTCATTTGCATGTATTTTTTATCTGAAATTCCAAACAAAGGCACTTGAATTTATTTAAATAGTATTTTTGTTAAGGAAGGGCTAATTCAGCTTAGGAGAATGTGCTCAGCATTAAAAATTGTATTTATTGCAACAACAAAAAATCATCCATTATTTGTGATCTGTAATTTTGGCAAGTCTTATGCCTAAAGCTCCGATTTTTATGTTTTTTCTTTTTTAGTTTACACTAATGGGAATCGTTTTGCTGAGTGCTGAACACATTAGCCCTTCCTTAACAAAAATACTATTTAAATAAATTCAAGTGCCTTTTTTTGGAATTTCAGATAAAAAATACATGCAAATGACGTATCTTTACAGAGAACTACTTGACGCATCGAAACCCTGTTTGCGTTGTTCTTCCTTGTTTTGTTTGTACATTTTAAAAATATAATGCAAAACATGGGTAAAGAGGAACCCCTTCCCTTCAAAGTCCTATTTGAGCCCTTAGAAGTGTTATTTTCTAATTGCCGAGGGCAGATCTCGACGAGAACTACAACTTTGCCCCAATTAAAAATGTTGTTATCTCAAATCGTATAGTAGTTATCTCTCTTGTGGCCCTCTTATCTTGGCCACCCTGTATATATATATATATATATAAATATATATATATATATATATATATATATATATATATATATACATTATCATAGGAGACATTATATAAGTCCTTACAACCAGTTTCAAGTCGGGTTCACAGCGTTTTGGGATGGTTACCTGCTGGTTACCTTTTCAAGCCGGGATAGGCTTGGTACCTTTTATTTTATCGCAAGAAAAGCCACCATTCCAAGTGAGAATCGAACCGACAACCCTAGGCACGGAAAGCTCTATCCTTACCAACAAAATAAACAAACGGGCCTTCGGGACATAATTTAAACATTTATTTATTTAAATTTTAATGCCAGAGATTTTTCAACAATTACAAGATCTAAAAACTTACGGCATACATTTGGTTCTTACCCGGACACATGGACATCTCAGGAACCGACAAATATGCTGAACGAGCAACAGAAAACTGTACAATAGACGTGAAAGAACTTACACTACAAGACTTACATAAAACCATTCTTACAACATGAATGACAAAACATTTGGGCTAACACACAAAACAACAAATTAAGAGAAATTAAGAAAACAGTATGTGTTTGGCAGAGTTGGGCATTATTAAATAATTTTTTTATTCAATGATCATTCAAATAAATTTTTATTGAATAATAATTTATTCATTGATTAAGTTATTCATCCACTGATTTTTTTTTATTCAATGAATAATAGAGTTTGATAATTATTCAATAAATTTTAATTGAATAATAATTCATTCATTTATTCATCCACTGATTTTTTTTTATTCAATGAATAATAGAGTTTGATAATTATTCAATAAATTTTAATTGAATAATAATTCATTCATTTATTCATCCACTGATTTTTTTTTATTCAATGAATAATAGAGTTTGATAATTATTCAATAAATTTTAATTGAATAATAATTCATTCATTTATTCAGTTATTCATTGACTGATGATTTTTTTTTTTTTTTTTTTTTTTTAATCTAGATATATAAAAATCACGTGTCTGTATGTTTGATCGTTATACAATCCACACCGTTTGACCGATTTTGTCCAAACTCGGCATACAGGTAGATATTGTTGCGGGAAATCTCTTAGGCTAGGTCAAAAACGTTTATCAGCTGTCTGTCTGAATGTTTGTTCCTTATTCAAATGCACAACTTTTGACCAATTTTGTCCAAACTCGGCATACAGGTAGATCTTGCTCCGGGAAGTCTCGTAGGCCAGGTCAAACGCGTCTACCAGCTCTGTTTGTATGTTTGTTCCTGATACAAACCCACACTGTTGGCCTATTTTGACCAAACTTGGGACACAGGTATGTCTTGATAGAGGGATTGTCATAGGCTAGGTCAAAAACATCTACCAGCTTTCTGTCAGTATATTTGGTCCTTATACAATTCCACAACGTTTGAGCGAGTTTGACTAAACTTTGCACACAGGTAGGTATTGATCTGGGGAATGTCTTAGGCTAGGCTATAATAGTCTATGAATACAGGTCGGAGGTCACGGGTTCGAAACTCGGAACCCGAACGGTTACAGATTTGAGTCATTAGATTTTAATATTACTTATTTGATTTCTAATTTATTTCCTACAAAATTTTAACCTACCCTATGACACTCAAGTAGCAAGACCTACCTGTGTGGCAAGTTCGGTCAAAAACGGTGTGTATTTGTATAGCGAACAATCATACAGACAGACAGCCGGTAGCCGTTTTTGACCTAGCCTATGACTCATGATCTACATATGTGACAAGTTTGATAAATATCAGTCGAACGGTGTGGATTTATATAAGGAACAAACATACTGACAGATAGCCAGTAGACGTTTTTGGCCTAGCCAATGACATTCCCCGGGTCAAGACCTACCAGTGTCCCAACTTTGGTCAAAATCGGTCAAACGGTGTGGAATTGTAAAATGAATAAACATACAGACAGACAGCTGGTAGACGTTTTTGACCTAGCCTACGAGACTTCCCGGATCAAGACCTACCAGTGTTCCAAGTTTGGTCAAAAACGGTCAAACTGTGTGGATTTGTAAAAGGAATAAACATACAAACAGACAGCTGGTGGACGTTTTTGACTTAGCCTACGAAATTCCCCGCATCAAGATCTATCATTGTTCCAAGTTTGGTCAAAATCGGTCAAACGATGTGGATTTGTAAAAGGAACAAACAGACAGGTGATTTATATATATATATATATATATATATATATATATATATATATATATATATCAGTCAAATATATAGTTTAAAAGAAAGAAAGTTTTTAATGTATTTAACGAAAAAATTCAATCAAATAAATCATTTTTATCCAATAAAAATTTTCATTAAAATAAATCATTTTTATTCAATAAAAATTTTCATTCAAATAAATAACTTTAATTCAATAAAAAATTTTATTCAATAAATCATTTTTATCCAATAAAAATTTTCATTTAAATAAATCATTTTTATTCAATAAAAATTTTCATTCAATAAATCATTTTTATCCAATAAAAATTTTCATTAATATAAATCATTTTTATTCAATAAAAATTTTCATTCAAATAAATAACTTTAATTCAATAAAAATTTTCATTCAATAAATCATTTTCATTCAATAAATCATTTTTATTCAATAAATCATTTTCATTCAATAAATCATTTTCATTCAATAAATCATTTTCATTCAATAAATCATTTTCATTCAATAAATCATTTTCATTCAATAAATCATTTTCATTCAATAAATCATTTTCATTCAATAAATCATTTTCATTCAATAAAAATTTTCATTCAATAAATCATTTTTATTCAATAAAATCATTTTCATTCAATAAAAATTTTCATTCAATAAATCATTGTTATTCAATAATGAATAAAAATAAAAATTTACGTTATTCATTGATTCAATGAATAATGAATGAAAAATTATTCATTATTCAGAATGAAATATCAAATTTATTCATTATTCATTATTCATTATTCTGAATGATTTTTTCCCAACACTGGTGTTTGGCCGTCAAGTAACAGACAAACCCGAAGAGATTTCGTATCGGACATTCGTTTCTGACACATCGCTATTTAATGACAAGACAAGACAGACCAGTTTGCGCCATATGCAACGCAAACTTGACTATAAAACACATACTGACTGATTGCAAAGAACGAGACAGACTAAATCTGCCACATGACATGAACGAACTTTTGACAGATAACAGTCCACACTTGAACACAATACTCACTCACCTTAAAGACTCAAACATTTACAATTTCATTTAGCACACGCACGCTCAGTAGAATTTATTAAAACATGGTATGACTTAACGTGAAGTGTAGTAATGGACACAGGCCTGAAACCTTGGAGAGTAGCTGAAGCGTAAAAATTTGCTAAAATTTCACACAAGAGCCATGTATTATATATATATATATATATATATATATATATATATATATATATATATTAGCGCGGTTACTCCCTATCTCCATAGGGAGAACCCGCTTATGAGGTTGACCTCATGACGCAATCCGGAAGTGCCGACTAGAAACTTTCAAGTTTCAGACTCTATAGATCACGAAAATATAGGTGGCCCAAATTTGTATATATATATATATATATATATATATATGTATATATATATATATATATATATATATATATATATATATATATGCTTGTCTCTTCGCCCTCTAGCAAGCTCAAAAATGGTCCGATTTTAACGAAATTTGGAACAAAAATCTATCGTCTAGCAGAATCCGCCCACTAGAAGATAGTGTTTGGGCGAAATTCGCGCAAAACAAAACGTAACGGTTACGTTTTTGAGTTCATATGCCTGCAGGTACTTGTTTAATAGGTTTCTTAACGTAAGAAAACGAATGAAACCATTTTTAAGGCGATAACTGTAACCGTTCCTGAGAAATGTGGAATCAATGTTTTTGTAGGTCATTATATTTTTATGAGTACTTAGAATCGCGGCATTCAATTGAAATATTTTCTACAACATTGAAATTACTCCCAACTATGATGTTTAAATTTTGGTTATATTTGGAGTTAAGGAAGTATGCGAAAAAAATTATTTTATTAATAGACATGAAAAGTTTTCGTATCTTCATACATTTTTCGTAAATATCTCGATAACGGTTTGGAAATCGTGCTAAGTGGACGGTGACCATTCGAATGCTTACTAAATTCTCTACAAAAAAGGTTCTGAAGCAATATTCGATGGGGCAACGTCAATCAGAGATATAAGCGCTTAAAACTTAAAAAGTGTTCGTTTTGTTGTTTCGAAAGGGTTTTTCTCTTTGTTTCTCTCACTTTTTAATTTGTTGTTTCTTATTTTAAGTTGCATTTATCAGTAAAATTAGTATAACAGTAAAATAACCTAAGAAACGGTGAAAGGTATTGGTAATAATAAGTTCGGAATGGCTGTGGTAATCAAGATGGCTGTGGCTAATCATGATGACGTAGTTTGTTTTGAATTTTCCTGTCTATATAACCTTCCTCATAGCCACTAACTATGTTATCGTTATTTCTTATTTTATAGAAAGATTTAACCCACGACAGAATGAAATTTTATTCGCCATGAAGCACATATTTACAGCTGATTATAACAGTAAAACGAATTTGCTAGTAAAACAAGATACTTAAAATGACAAAGAATTTTTGGTTGTTTAGAATAGAGCCTTCTTAGCAGTAGTCAAAGAGTAAGTACGTTTTCAGTACATAATTGTATTGAGTTATACAGATTAAGAATTATCCGCTTCTGTGTAAGTTGACTACTGTCAGTTTCCTGTGATTTGTGATGCTAATCTATTCCATTTCTTCGAGATGTAACCGCGCTAAGATGACACAGTTCCTGCGAGTCGGACTTTTTTTAGCAGAAGTTCCCCAAAACTCTTAATGTTCTGTAATTTTTCATATACGATAACGTGAGAGTGGTACACACCACCAACATTAACAAAGAGCAAATCGCTACGTGTGCGAGCTCTTAAAATCAATAAATAATATTTAAATTTTCACGTTCATTATAATTAACTCTGAATTTTATGGTAAAACTGAAGTTTAGCGTCCTCACAAACAATTTCTAGCGTCCTCACAAACATTTTTCACTACAGCGTATTTTAATGCACTAAACACGAATATGTTAAAAAAAAAAATTGCTTTCAACGAGGAAAGAAGTTATTATGCACTAAAGTTCACTGTTAGGAAGGTTATAAAAGTAGGCGTAAACAGCGCACTTGTAAACAAGCGCATGCGCAGACATGTACGTAACATTGGGAAACTCTCATTTGAAATGTTCATAAACCATTTATTTAAAAATAATTGTCAATTTTAAGGGCATACTCACCCGTCGCTTATGGCCAGACGTGCTATGCGTTTCCGCATCGCAACGGCTCGCTCAATAAGATATCAAAACCCTAGTCAATCCAACTCGCTAAAATTAATAGAATTCTATTAATTTTAGCGAGTTGGATTGACTAGAGTTTCGATATCTTTTTGAGCGAGCGGAAACGCATAGCAAGTTTTGATATCTTTTTGAGCTCAATTTTGTACAAAATGAAAGTATGTTGACAATCAAACTTCAGAGGCGCTAATTAGAACGACCTAATATTAATAAAGGCATTAGATAATTACTGAGGGATTTCTGTTATATAATACTTTTCATGAACAAAACAAGAAATGTGAAGAATGTTTCATTATTTTAAAAAATGGTTGTGAATAAATAACTGCTGGTGAATTTAAATAATTGATGGTAAATTTCAATTAGACTTCTTTATTACGGATTTTTCCATACCCGCACATGCGCATGTTGACAAATTTAGATGTTTACATTACCTTTCATAACCCGCAGAACAGTGAACTTTAGTGCTTAATAACTTCTTTCCTAGTTAAAAGCGAGCTTTCTTTTAGAAGGATTCGTGTCTAGTGCATCAAAATACGTTATTGTACAAAATTTGAAAGAAATCGGTTGTGAGGACGCAAAACTTCAGTTTTACCAATTTTATGACGGGTTATCATTAGATAACCACCCTTTTCTAGCCAGGATAGGGCTGATGCCTTTTCTTTTTTCTAAAGAAAAGCCACCACCCCATAGTAGGAATCGAACCCAGTACCCTTGGCACGGAGTTTTAAGTGCTCACGGCCAACGTACCCCTAAAAAATTAAAATAATAAAACAACATATCAATCTGTGCAGTAAATAATTGCCCGAATAATCATTTAAATCAAAGGCATATAGTTCAATAATATTTTATTCACAACTGTTTTAATTTCAATTTAGTAAAGTATTTCTGTTAAAAGTAAATTATATACTAAATTATTTAGTGAAACTAAAAAGGAATGTCTGAAATGGACTTGGATCACCTTATTATCTGCACCGATGAAGTGGAAGCCGGAAGAACATCTGTTATGATGCTTTTTGCAAAATTGTTGGACCTCTTGAAATTACACGAGAAAAGCTTTCCTTTTAAACTGCGCGGGATGACTTACTTCCTGAGAGACCTGTTCCACTTGTACATGACTACATTCTACGAGACTCTTGCTGAGGTAAATACCCTACTTCCGACGGTCGCGAGATACGGCGAGGATACGGAAGAAGCACTGATGAAGATAGCAAAGCTGAAGAAAGTGCAGAGGTTTCAAGAAGCAATAGCCACGAAGCTCCTCGCGTCCGTGAACACCATGAAGTTCGTGGACACGAAGAGTCGTACGCTTGTCGAGGTGAAGTTCATTGCTGACGATATATCGAAGAACCTCCATACGACCAACTTGGATCTGTTGGTGTACGGTAGAGAGTTCTTGAGGGTGAGAAGGTTAGTTAGGCGGTTTTTGAAGGATTTCTTTGAGTTCAAGAGACCTATGTTGATGTGCAGTCCAAAAAGTTCCAAAGGCTATTTCATCAGGCGTTTTAAAATGGTACTTAACTGTTTGTGAATAAATTATTCTACCACAAAAAAAATGCGAAATTCATTCTTTAATTCTAAATTTATAACTTTAGTTTATGTTTATAATAGAACATGTGTTTGATATGTTATACTAACATATTCGATGTTCCTAACAGCCGTCACGCAGGAGCTGCTTATCAAGTCACATTCCTTAGCAAAGCAGATAATGCAACCCCAATTCCTGATGAAGTTGGGTGAAATAACATACCTATATTAATACAAAATATACATAAACTCTTTTCCAATTTTTTGGAATGATTATTTTATTTTACCATTTTAACGTCCATTTATTATTAACCACGAATATTAGGACGGGTTATCTATAGGTTACCACCCTTTTCTATCCAGGATAGGACTGGTGCCTTTTCTTTTTTCTAAAGAAAAGACACCACTCCATAGTGGGATTGAAACCCACAACTCTTGGCACGGAGTGTTAAGTGCTCACGCCTTAACACTCACGGCCACTGGGCCTCGTTTTTGGTTAGTGTCAGTATATATGTTTATATAAACTGTTTTATTTATTTTTCCCCCGAAATATCATAATCAAATGACAAGAAGCCCGAAAGGTCGTATTCCAGAAGGAAGAAAAACAAATAAAAAAAAAAATTCTCATGGATATGAGAAGGAAGGGAAAGTGACAAAAACCAAGAAGGCACCCCCGGACACATGTGGGAGTGGGCAGTCGGACAACCCCACGTGTCCACGCTCTTCCTGAGTCTAGACAGCCCTTCTCTCAGCGGGGTGTCAAGGAATCCAGACGGACGAACCCTGGGAAAATCCTGGTGTCCCTCATGGTACATCCCTCAGTCCTATCCTGTGTCTTTTAGAGCGTGAGCATAAAAAAAAAAAAAAAAAAAATGTTGTCATGCAGAGCACTGAAGATCGATGGAACGGTCGTAGTCGGGGGAATAGTACCTTAAAATGTCAAAAGTGTTGGGTTTGTTGCTTTGAACGGTTCTTTTAGCGTGGTTCCTTAGCGTGGGTCCTTAGTCCCTCAATAGGGACCATTTTATTTTCAAAGCGATATCAGTAACCGTTTTTGATAAAAGTGAAACTAGTTTGCTTCAGGATTTCTTTTTTTAAATTATTAATAATTTTTTTGGCTTATAAATAAATTAAATATGTCCGTGCATTTTCAATATGAAATTGCTTAAACGCAATTAAAAAGTTCTTAAAAAGACGTTAAAAAAAATAGGAATTGACCAATTTTCAATCAGTAAAAACCTTTATGAAAGATTAAATGCCTTAGTTTTTTTTTTTTTTTTTTTTTTTTTTTTTTTTTTTTTTTTAAATATTTCAGATATGTAAAGCGTTTGGTTTGGATTTTGCACCAATTTGAAAAATGTTACTTTTTCTGTTAAAAACTCAATTACGAAATTATTATGCAAAAAGTGTCAAACTGATTAAAATGAAATTTAGTGCGTTGTTTCATTATATTATACCAATTTTGCTCCCAGAATATAAAGGGTCTAAATGCATTTTAAGTCACCGAAAAAATATCTATTTTTTTAATACATTTCAGCCGCGATATTAAATTCTGAATAATGTAACATTATAGAATATTTTCTTACGAATCTTTTGACGCCTTGAGAAGGACATGAATACTTTCGGAGTTTTGAGCGAAAGAAATCGTGATTATTTTTGCATTTAAAAAAAAAAAGGTTACGGGAAATTTTCGATTTACACATACCCCAATTATCGTTATATAAGATCTTCCGAAGATATTCCCGCAAAAATTAGCTTGTCCCTTTCAACATCCAACTATAGATAAGTTTTTATAGATGCGGCCAGATCTATATGGGCATCTCTAAAGTGGTAGACGCGGCAAGATAAAATGTGGGGTTACACTGGAGTAAGAAATGCCGTTAATTGCCGTGAAGAACAAATTTGTATAATTTGTAATTGATAGTGAGGATTGAGGACCAATGGCTGTGAGTGTGAAGCCGTAAATATTCTGTTCCTACGGTCGTGGGTTCGATTCTCACTAGGGTTAGTGGCTAGAAGAAAAAAAATCAGTCCCGTAAAAGGTCATGAGGGCCCTGAAGGACAGATACTGTAGAGGTATCTGATTCATGGCCATATGGCATACTAGGGAGATAGTGTGGTCAGTACTATGCTCCGGCCGCCTGATTTTCCCCTTTGCTGCTTCGACTGCTAGAGTCATTAGCACCAAGGTATCCATTAATAAATTAATTAAAGGCTGGGTTGGCCTAAGGACGGTCAGGGAGGCCGAATTCAACCCATGAACGAAGACAGTAGAAGAAAAATCTTTAGAGCTTGCTCGGGATTTGAACTCAGGTCCTCCAACTTATTAGTCCAGTGCTCTACCACTGAGCTAACCTCTTACCCATTTCAACTGATAGTCCCAAATAATATCCAACATATAACAGCTCGAGTTAACTTTTGTTAAGAATGTTGCCTGGCACTATTTTGCCCCGACCCCTTCAATTGTCTGCATTTCAGGATTGCGTCATCGGCTTTCCTTATCATATGGAGGGAGGCCTTATCTTCTCAGGGAGGCCGAATTCAACCCATGAACGAAGACATTAGAAGAAAAAATCGTTAGTGCTTGATCGGAATTTGAACTCAGGTCCTCCAGCATATGAGTCAAATGCTCTACCACTGACAAGGGGAGTATACAGCGATGGGGTCACTGATTTGGACCAATTTTTTCCTGGTGATTCTACGTCGAAAAATAGTTGACACGTGTCCAAGCGTTCCGTCCAATGCGCCTTAGGAGCCGATAAATAAAATAAAATAGGTTGAAAGTGGTTTATTTTTTATATCGTGTTTAAAAAATGATATCGACATGATTCTTTCACCAATTCATTTGTTTTATAGAGTAGATTAAAAGAAAAATATAATCGTTAAACAATAATTTATATTTCGTCAAATATATTCAAAAATATCCTTACGTTTTCAAGTAAACTAGTATTATACATTTTTTTACACCAAAAATAATAGCAGATTTCAAATGAGCAACCCAAGAAACCCTAATGTAGTGAATATCATAGAAAACAAAAAATAATGATTTTTCCCAGTCTGGAAGAGGCTAAATATTTGTAAGCGAAAAAGTAATGTAACGTTTTGAAATTCAATATCTCCACTTAAAATAATCCGATATTTACATCATTGAAATCTTTCGAATGAAGAAACTTCTTTGTCTAACCATATAAATGACTATTGTATTATCTCAAAAGATACTTGCGAAAAATGGTTCTCAAAATAAAAATAAAATATAAACTTTTTTGCATATAACGTAAATTCCAGAACACGTAGAAACACCCCAATTGGAAGGAAATGTGTCACAATATGGCCTTTATCGACCCTCCAATTTTGGTTTAAATAAAAAAATTTTTTACATAGTCGACTCTATAGAAGTCATTATTCTGCCAAAATATTGCATATACCTACATTTAAAAAGTTATCGATTAAAAAAAATTTATTTATTTAAAAACGGATGTCAGATTCGTTTTCAGCACATTGAAAAACCCCTAAATTCAAATTTTGGGAATACTACGAAAATTAAAAAAAATGTTTTTAAATTTCGCTAAGGGGGTACCCTTAAAATTTTGTTAAAGATTCAATAATTCTGCCATATTTCAAAGAATATTTACCCGATTCAAGCCAAACTTGGAGGGTCGATAAAGGCCATATTGTGACACATTTCCTTCCAATTGGGGTGTTTCTACGTGTTCTGGAATTGACGTTATCTGCAAAAAAGTTTATATTTTATTCTTATATTGAGAACCATTTTTCGCAAGTATCTTTTGAGATAATACAATAGTCATTTATATGGTTAGAAAAAGAAGTCTTTCTTCTTTCGAAAGATTTCAATGATGTAAAAATCGGATAATCTCAAGGGGAGATATTGAATTTCAAAACGTTACATTACTTTTTCGCTTACAAATATTTAGCCTCTTCCAGACTGGGAAAAATCATTATTTTTTGTTTTCTATGATATTCACTACATTAGGGTTTCTTGGGTTGCTCATTTGAAATCTGCTATTATTTTTGGTGTAAAAAAATGTATAATACTAGTTTACTTGAAAACGTAAGAATATTTTTGAATATATTTGACGAAATATAAATTATTGTTTAACGATTATATTTTTCTTTTAATCTACTCTATAAAACAAATGAATTGGTGAAAGAATCATGTCGATATCATTTTTTAAACACGATATAAAAAATAAACCACTTTCAACCTATTTTATTTTATTTATCGGCTCCTAAGGCGACTTGGGCGGAACGCTCGGACACGTGTCAACTATTTTTCGACGTAGAATCACCAGAAAAAAATTGGTCCAACTCAGTGACCCCATCGCTGTATACTCCCCTTGTGAGCTAACCTCGTCCCCAGTGGCTAGAAAAGGGTGGTAAATTTCACTTTTAGATTTACGTGAACTTAAGGTAGTCAGAAACATTTTTAAATGATTCTGTAAATTGTAAATGTTAACGCTGTGTCGTAAGTATTTGGATGCGAATGAGCCGACAAAGCTTGGATATTAATACATTTTATTGCTGTGCACTATTTTTGAGTTTATTATTTCTTTTTTAGTGCGGAGATCAAATAAACCTTTTGGCGAAAGAATAGAAAAATAAAATGTTAGCCAGCCTTTTGCTGTAATATTAGTTTTAATTCTCTCAGCGGCCAGACAAGCCAAATCGACAGAGCGCTAGTTAGCGTTTTTGTCTAATTTTATTCCGAGTTCTAACCGCGTTTAATATATAGGTTTAATCTCGTTTTCAGCGGACGCCCAGTGGTTCTTTGGCTTTCCGCCAGACACTGCATTCGCCCTGTTTATACCTCGCTGGAAAAGGCTGGGCTCTGTTTATACATTTATATAATATCCTTCTCGTCTTCTGTTTATACAATGCTGATCGTTCTCGTCGACAGTACTCAAAGCACTTATTCCGTTTCATTTTTTTAAGGGGACCACAAGAAATAGACTTCAAACCTATAATGGTTAGGGCTGTGATAAATGCTCAAGAATTTCTATAATCGGTTCTTAAAATAATTTATCCTTCGAATATATCACCTTGGCTGCGGATGACGCCGCATGTGCGTCATCAGAAAACCATTCGCTGCGGCGGCATCACGCCGCAGGTGCGTCATGGGCTACAAACCTCCAGGCTGGTTTATTCGTTCCTCCGTCGTCTCACTGGGTGTTTCGAGTGCCTTATTCTAGAATCGTTCCGGGCTCAGACCTATCTGTGAATTCTTGCTGATGTTTCTTCACCACATGTGCGTCATGGTAAAAAAACATGTTTCTGAAGGAAATAGTCCAGAATTTCCAATGGTAAGTTATTTTTTCACATTAAAAAATCAAATGAGATCAAAAAATTAAAACAAAAATTGGATTTTTGGATGGTTCGGGGTTTACCGCTCGTGCAGTCAAAGTGCTATAGTCAACTCAGGAGAAATCGATATTCAAGGGACCGTGACACATTTTTCGACTTACTGATGATCGATTCATCGAGGTTATAATTCGACTTACCTACATGTAAATGGGAAAAATAAAAAATAAAAATATAGGAACTAAAACCATATACGTGAAGTTTACTCAAATACTTGTTGTTTGTAAGTTCATATGAAGCAAATTGGCAGGAAACAGGTAATTTAACTCTTGTTGAGTACATACATTTATGCACTTCACTGTTCAAAAACTGTAAAATAATCTCAAACATTTTTTTTTTTACATTGTTTTTCTACTGTATCTACCCATGTAAGCCTTTTTTGCCAGTTACGGGACTGATTTATGAAAGTTCTCACGAGGATTGTATCATCTCTTTATTGTCGAAAGAAAATAAATTAAAAGTTTTGAGGTTCTCGGACATTGTTATGAACCAGACTCCCATCCATGACAAGATTCTCGGACATAGTGTTGAACCAGACTCCCATCCATGACAAGATTCTCGGACATAGTGTTGAACCAGACTCCCATCCATGACAAGATTCTCGGGCATTGTTATGAACCAGACTCCCATCCATGATAAGATTCTCGGGCATTGTTATGAACCAGACTCCCATCCATGACAAGATTCTCGGACATAGTGTTGAACCAGACTCCCATCCATGACAAGATTCTCGGACATAGTGTTGAACCAGACTCCCATCCATGACAAGATTCTCGGGCATTGTTATGAACCAGACTCCCATCCATGATAAGATTCTCGGGCATTGTTATGAACCAGACTCCCATCCATGACAAGATTCTCGGGCATTGTTATGAACCAGACTCCCATCCATGACAAGATTCTCGGACATTGTTATGAACCAGACTTCCATCCATGACAAAATTCTCGGACATAGTGTTGAACCAGACTCCCATCCATGACAAGATTCTCGGACATAGTGTTGAACCAGACTCCCATCCATGACAAGATTCTCGGGCATTGTTATGAACCAGACTCCCATCCATGACAAGATTCTCGGGCATTGTTATGAACCAGACTCCCATCCATGATAAGATTCTCGGGCATTGTTATAAACCAGACTCCCATCCATGACAAGATTCTCGGGCATTGTTATGAACCAGACTCCCATCCATGACAAGATTCTCGGACATTGTTATGAACCAGACTTCCATCCATGACAAAATTCTCGGACATAGTGTTGAACCAGACTCCCATCCATGACAAGATTCTCGGACATAGTGTTGAACCAGACTCCCATCCATGACAAGATTCTCGGGCATTGTTATGAACCAGACTCCCATCCATGACAAGATTCTCGGGCATTGTTATGAACCAGACTCCCATCCATGACAAGATTCTCGGGCATTGTTATGAACCAGACTCCCATCCATGACAAGATTCTCGGACATAGTGTTGAACCAGACTCCCATCCATGACAAGATTCTCGGGCATTGTTATGAACCAGACTCCCATCCATGACAAGATAGAACATCTGTAAGGTGCCCAAAATAATGTATCGCTTTAAAAAAGGGTGAGCTTCTTACGCCAACTCGATCATAAAAATTAAATGGATGAGAAAAGGGGGGGACGCCCAAAGAGTTATGACCTTCTCAGCCATAAAGCTTAAAGTGGTTCAGCCTCTCGAACTTCTAAAGAATTTGTCTCATAGCCTAAGCAGAATTTCAAAATTAAACTGACGAAAACATCCCAGATTTTCTATGTTGGTTTTTAAAGGTTCGTCGTCATTTCAAAGAATATATCTGAAATAAATTCATGAAATTCCAGTACCAGAAGCTATTGGAGTGTAGAAGTATTCCTTACAAGACTTTGAATTGGACTTGCACTGCTAACCCATTATCACTTTTGTCTTAATGACAAAACAAGAGCTGTCACTGTGTACACGATGGAAAACGACATTATTTGTCAGACACTAATTAACTGACATTCATAATTTGTCTTGAATCCGTTTAATAGAGCAAATCTCCCAATACAAAAAAATTATAATAATCGCCAGTAAAAATCAAATAAAAGAAAAAGGTAGGCCAAAATTCATGGAGATTAATATTATTTTGCCTACAAACAATTGTTAACTCAGTATACCAAATATAGATTTTTTAAAGTAATTTTTCACGGAGGTATGGAGTAGCAGGCACTGACCATGGGAGTCGCTGATGGTTCTGTCCTTTTGTGATTTGTGAATGATAAATTAATGTCAAAGTTTGCTATTGTCCAAGGTGGTATTGATATGAGTCTCCAAAACTTCTCATGGAGGGGTTTAAGAACTCATCCATGAGTCTGCTTAATATTGTATCCCAAAACAAATACAGTAGAGAAACATATTCCTGTCCCTTGGTGGAGCGAAAAGTGCAAAAATGCAGTAAAAGAAAAGCGTTATGCTCTTAAAATGTTCAGACAATATCCATTTGCTGAGTTTCTAGTAAAGTTTAAAAAAGCCAAAGCGTATGTATGCAGGCATGTTATTAATGAGAGTAAAAGACAAAGCTGGATTGACTTCTTAACGACAATGAACAGACATACAGAATCTAGTGTAATACGGAGCAACCTCAATAAAATTCTCAATAAATGATGTCGAACACCTGTATATGTACTCAAAATACACGATTCAGTACTGACTGACTACAAGGACGTAGCAAATGTACTGGCCAAACACTACAGTGACATAGATCATACACGTACTTAGGTGTAACAGTATAAACTCTGAGTAACTGCGTCTTGTTAACTTATTTTCATACAGTGGTTATTACTGATATGAGGTTATAATAATACACGATTCAGTACTGTTTGACTACAAGGACATAGCAAATATACTGGCCAAACACTACAGTGACATAGATCCTACACGTACTTAGGTGTAACAGTATAAACTCTGAGTAACTGCGTCTTCTTAGCTTATTTTCATATAGTCGTTATTGCTGATATAAGGTTATAATAAAATAATACAAAAATTCCGACTCGCAGGAACTGCGTCATCTTAGTGCGGTTACGTACACAAAAACAACCAATTTAAAAGTGAGATAAACAAAGAGAAAAACCCTTTCAAAACAACAAAACAAACACTTTTTAAGCTTTAAGCGCTTATATCTCTGATTGTTGTTGCCACATCGAATATTGCTTCAGAACCTTTTTTGTAGAGAATTTTGTAAGCATTCGAATGGTCACCTTCCACTTAGCACGATTTCCCAACCGTTATCGAGATATTTACGAAAAATGTATGAAGATACGAAAACTTTTCATGTCTATTAATAAAATAAATTTGCATACTTCCTTAACTCCAAATATAACCAAAATTTAAACATCGTAGTTGGGATTAATTTCCAAGATGTAGAAAATATTTCAATTGAATCCCGCGATTCTAAGGACCCACAAAAAAATAATGAGTTACAAAAACATTGATTCCACTTTTCTCAGAAACGGTCACAGATATCGCCTTAAAAATGGTTTCATTCGTTTTCCTATGTTAAGAAACCTATAAAACAAGTAACTGAAAGCATAGAACCTCAAAAACGTAAGCGTTACCATTTTTTGCGCGAATTTCGCCCCAAATACTATCTTCCAGTGGGCGGATTCAGCTGGTTAACGAACTTGACCTTTCAAATTAGACGACAGATTTTTGTACCAAATTTCATCCAAATCGGACCATTTTTGAGCTTGCTAGAGAGCGAACAGACAAGCATATATATAAATATACACACACACACATATATATATATATATATATATATATATATATATATATATATATATAATATATATATACACACACAAATTTGAACCACCTACATTTTCGTGATCTATAGGGTCTGAAACGAGAAAGTTTCTAGTCGGCACTTCCGGATTGCGTCGTGAGGTCAACCTTCTAAGCGGGGAACAATATTCAATTCAAGCTTAGATGTTTGCGTGGATACTTTCGCAACAGGTTTGCCGAGTTTAATGTCTTGTACCAAAAAAGCCATATCACTGTAATATGTTTTTAATTATTGTTTAACAGTATGTAGTTTTTGGAGAACATGTGTTATTGATAATTGGGCGATTGCTGTTAATTGTGACAATTAATAAATGCTCTATAAACAACCTAAAACCATAAATAGAGGAATTGACGCCTACTGTTATTCTTGGTTGGACCAAAGAGAGATTGTCTCGCAGCATGGGGTTGTTTTACTTGGTTCAACTTCTGGTGTCTGGTTTGTCTTACAATCACTTTGAAAAAGACCGATACATTTATAACAAATACCAAACGACTTTAGGTGCTATTGTAATCAGATTAATGGAAAAATAGTTTTTGTGCATGTCTATTTCGATCTTACCAACTTTTTTTCTTTCATAATTTCTTCATGGAAAATTGCATTCTGTACAGGGTGGGCCATGAATTAGTTAACATTTGGAAACAACGCATAAAAAAATCATTTGGCATATTTAAAATATTTTTTGTTTACAAGAAAGCTAATCAGTTGGATTTTTTTTTTTTTAAATTACATCATCTAAGTATCGAATTTTGCACTCTTCTAAGCGACCAACGAAATTTTCGAATACTCGTCGGCAAAGAGACCGCGAGGTCGCCGACATCTCTTGGTTTATTTTTTTCTTTTAGTTGGCGTTGTGTATTTGGTTTATGGACCTTACTTTTTCGATGATTCACGCGGCCGTTTCGTTACCGTTAATTTTGCTGAGTATGTGTTACGGGAGTTTTTGGCGCCGATGCTACTGGAATTTGCTGGCTACATTTGTAACATACGGTTTCAGCAAGATGGAGGCACTTGTCACACACGTAATGAGTCCCTGCCGGTGGTCAAAGGAATGTTTCCGGAAAAACTGATTTCCAGACTAGGCGACATCCGATGGCCACCCAGGAGTCCAGATCTATCCCAAGCAGATTTATTTTTATGGGGTTATTTAAAGAGTCGTGTCTACATCCATAAACCAAGTGCACTACTTACTAAAAGAAAAAATCAGCCAAGAGATGTCGGCGGTCTCTTCGCTTAAAAGAGTGCGAAAGTTCAAACGGTGATCATTTAGACGATAATTTAAAAAATTCCGACTCACAGGAACTGCGTCATCTTAGCTCAGTTCAGTTCTTATCCCTAGTGTCATTTGGGAAGATTGAAATAGAAACCGTTATTATTTTGGTTCAACCTTTCCCCCGTAAACAAAGGGCCCGTTACCAGGGGGCAGCGTACCCTTATACCTGGAATTGCAACCACTGGTTGGCCAACCCAACTACTACAAATAGTTATTTCAAATATCAAAACAAATATCAAAATGTTTCTAATTTTCTTGATTTCTTCTACAGCAATACTAATTCTATAAATAAATACAATTAAAATGTATGCTAAACAACTACGAAAACCCGGTCAAAAGAACAAAACAAACACATTTGAAGTTTTATCCACTTATTTCTCCGATTGAAAATGCCTAATCAAAAATTTCTTAAGAATCTTTTTTGTAGATAATTAAGTAAGCTTTCGAATGGCTACCCTCCGTTTACCAATATTCCCAACCGTTTTCGAGATATTAGGGAAAGTATACGAAGTTCCCAAAACTTTTCATGTCTGTTAATAAAATATTTTATTCTAATCCTTCCTTAACTCCAAACGTAACCAAAATTTTAACATATTAGTTTTGATGAAATTCGAACATGCGAAAAATGTTTCAACTGAATCTCATGATTTTAAGTACCCAAACCAAAAACGTTATTCAGCAACTATTTTTCCAATTTTCTCGAAAACGGTTAAAGCTTTCGTCTTAAAAATGGTTTCATTCGTTTTTCTAGGCCAAGAAGCCTATAAAAAGAGTACTTGCAAGCATATGAAGTAAGCGGAACGATTTTTTTCGCGCGACATTCGCTCCAAAAACCATGTTCCGGTGGGCGGATTCTGCTGGTTAACGAACTTGACCTTTCAAATTAGACGAACGATTTTTGTACCAAATTTCATCAAAATGGGGCCATTAGGGGTGCCGGAAATGAGCGAAATATATACACACACACATATATATATATATATATATATATATATATATATATACATATATATATATATATATATATATACATATATATATATATATATATATATTTTCGGTCTCTAGGGGTTCTGAAACGCAAAATTTTCTAGTCGGCACTTCCGGATTGTTTCATGAGATCAACCTAATAAGCGGGGTTCCTCCCTATGAAGGGAGGGAGGAACCGCGCTAAAAAATAATTTCCAAATAATCAGCTTTCTGGTAAATAAACAATATTTAAAATCAGTTCAAAGCCCCCAACATCATACTGGATGTTCACCCGAAAGACATTTAAAGCGCCTAGCCAAGCTCACTCCAAATAGCTTCACTTGAGTTCCAGCGCGATTCCTAACGCGGCACAGCAGGTGTTGCTTGATGGGGAAAGGACTTAAGAATTGGTATAGCCGATAGATCGCTTGAAAATATTGGAACCTGAATAATATTACATCTTCAACGAAACTCATTTTTAAGTCCTTATCAGTGAACTTCACTTATCAGTTCACTTACCTACTGTCTCTACGATAGGGACCAAATTTTTTTTCGTCTCGAAACTGTTAGCTTAATTTGTAACCAGGAAAAAACCCCAACTATTCACCTGTCAGGCGGATGGTCCACGAATAAAATACATAAAAAAAGATTTATTATTTCCAGCTAAACTAGTTTCACACCTTACTTGCTTCACCATGAACTAATATACATATTATATGAAAATATGTATAGCCACAGAAAGTGACTAGCACAAGGTAGTAGAAGATTCTAGAACTTGCAGTGGCTTTAAATATTTTCAATTTTAATTCACGATGAGGCCTAAGGGTACGAAAATATAAATAGTGGAGCTGGAATACATAAATAATCTACGTTAATTCGCGTTTTAATTTTATTTATTATTGTCGTGATATGTAAATAAGTTGATTTAATAGGGTCGGACACTTTTAGATAATTTAAAAAAAAAAATTCATATTAGATTACTTGAGCAGTTTTGAACTTTTTTTTGATATCTTGAAAACGGCTGTGAAATCAAGGTAAGTGGAAAGTGACCATTCGAATGCCTAATTGATTTCCTATTGAAAAGATTCACGATTAAATGTAGACCCCCTGAGTTAAAGGAAACGGTAGAAGATTTTTTGGTTTCGTATCATTGATGTAGAAATACTGCAAATTTTCTATTCTAAGCTATCCAAATGACACCAGGGATAAACATTCTAGGGATACGAGCCAAGATGTTGCAGCTCCTGCAAAATTAGTAAAAATCTATCATCATATCAATATTTTATAGTGACCCAAAACTCTCCAATCACATTGGGCGAGATTGGCACTCGACACGCATTCCGTAGGACCTGAGATCGAAATTCGAGCGCGCAGTAAAGATTTTATCATCGAGTGTCGTCGATCGAGGGTTGGATCTGGGATCCCATATCGTCCCTAGGCCCGCCCAGCCTTAAATTAATTAATGGGTACTAGGAAAGGGGAAAAACAGACAGCCGGAATATAGTTCTGTACACATTTTTTCCCTGACGTGCCGTATAGTCAAGAATCATGTACCTCTACAGTATCTGTACATATTATCAATTCTTTTATTCTTCAACTAGCTGAATACCCGTGCTTCGGCAGATAAGTAGTTATTTTATTGCGTTGAATAAAGTAATCATCAGAATTAACGCTAATACATAATTTTGTGCAGTTTATTATAACACGGTTCCCGTCATACTATAAGTTATTCATCAATTGATAAGTAATCAAAGTATAATGTTCTTGACATTGGGGCGCTCCGGACCAGTGTCAACAAACAGATAACCTAGAGATACCCCGTTACCTATAGGTTAACAATAACAGGGGTTTAACCAGTACAGGTCAAAATTCGTTGTCAATAATAAATGGACTGGAAATTTATGTTTCCAAGATGTCATTTGGAAACACACATTATATTTGCGAGCATTATCAAGAACTGTTCTGATTGGGGATGCTGATGGTTGAGGAGGCTGTGCAAGGGCTCGGGATATTATTACCACGGATGGACCATCACCGGGTATAGCATAAACTCATAAACATTTAGTAAAAGTTCTACGCTTATTAGCGAAAGACTTATTAATGAAATATATTTAAAAAATGACGTAGTTAGTTGTGTTTTTTATTGATCTTCCGCTTGTAATAATTTTACTGACATCATAAGTAATCAGACTGGTTAGCCATCAAAGTAGATTGCATGTAATTTGAAACATTAGTTTTGCGCAACCGCGGACTAAAAGTCGAAACTAAATTTAAGATTGAGTTAAATTCCAGTACAAATTTTTATGCTTTTTCCTGTAAAATGCTTTTCGGATTGATAGCTTTATATTGATGTCTTACAACAAATCAGTTTAAGTTATTGCACTCCAAAGAAATGTTTATGTGCGAAGGAGTTTATTTGTTTGTTCATTTATACGGCCATTAAAGGCAGTAAAATCTGTTTATTTACACCTTGGCGGAGCAAACAAAGTCATTGAGTGTACCGGGGTGTGCTGGAGAGCTTCACGTCTCGGGATCTTAAAATTATAGACTGTTCAAATAGACGGAAAAGTTCAATTCCGCATGCGCGAAGTTTTGAGGAAAATATTCCCGACGGTTCCACCATTTGCAAATTCCCATTTCAAGGAACAACACGATAAGTGAAACACTATAAAAACTGATTATGTCTCGTTTAAGACTAGGGAAGGCTTGGAGAGGTTAGAAAAAGGAAATGTTAATATTTATCAATATGTGTCTAATATTTATCAATATGTGTCTAATGTTTATCAATATTAAGTCAATAGTGGTGGGGTCACCGATTTGACCCATTTTTTTCTGGTAATTCTACATCCGCCGAAAAATGAAATAAAAAAGGTTGAAAATGCGTTATTTTATTTCTTGAGTTTAGAAAATGATATCGACACAATTCTTTCATCAATTCATTTCTTTTAGAGATTAGATTAAATAACAAATACAATCGTTAAACAATAATTTATATATCGTCAAATAAATTCAAAAATATGCTCACGTTTAAAAGTAAATTTTTTTGAACACCAAAAAACAGCAGATTTAAAATGAGCACCCAAAAAAAAAAAAAAAAAACGAATTTGGTAGATATCATCGAAAACCAAAAATAATAATTTTTCCCAGTCCGGCAGAGACTAAAAATTTGTAAACGACTTTTTGAAATTCAATATCTCGTCTTGAGATAAACAGATTTTTACCTTCTTGAGCTCTTCGAATAGACGAAAGACTCCTTTTTACCTTCTTGAGCTCTTCGAATAGACGAAAGACTCCTTTTTACCTTCTTGAGCTCTTCGAATAGACGAAAGACTCCTTTTTACCTTCTTGAGCTCTTCGAATAGACGAAAGACTCCTTTTTACCTTCTTGAGCTCTTCGAATAGACGAAAGACTCCTTTTTACCTTCTTGAGCTCTTCGAATAGACGAAAGACTCCTTTTTACCTTCTTGAGCTCTTCGAATAGACGAAAGACTCCTTTTTACCTTCTTGAGCTCTTCGAATAGACGAAAGACTCCTTTTTACCTTCTTGAGCTCTTCGAATAGACGAAAGACTCCTTTTTACCTTCTTGAGCTCTTCGAATAGACGAAAGACTCCTTTTTATAATCATATAAATGACTATTGTATTATCGAAGAAGGTACTTGTAAAAAAAGGTTCTCATAGTAAAAATAAAATGTAAACGTTTTTGCATATAACGTCAATCCCAGAACACGTAGAAACACCCCGATTGGAGAAAAATGTCACATTAGTGCCTTTATCGACCATCCAAGTTTGGTTTGAATTAGGTAAATATTCTTTGAAATATGGCCGGATGTTGAATCTTTAACAAAATTTAAAATGTTCCCAAAATTTGAATATAGAGTTTTTTTTAACGTGCTAAAAACAAATCGGACATCCGTTTTTAAATCGAAAATATTTTTACATACTCGACTCTATAGAAGTCATTATTTTGCTAAATATTCCATACACCTACCGTAAAAAAGTTATCCATTATAAAAAAAAAAATTATATTAAAAAACGGATGTCAGATTTGTTTTTAGCACATTAAACCCGTCTTGGTTTTGGCATCCCTTGTTAGCGAATGCCAAGACTAAACACATTTTAAACCTCTTAGTGATAAGGTTATAATATGTTTTACCGCCAATTTCTTGCACGTGGAATATAGGCCACGCCCTTTCCGCCACAATTAAACCATCTATTTGAACAGGCTATAGCTTTAGCATTAGACCTTTCAACCTTCCCTGGACCTAAACGAAACATCTTCTTCCATTTTATTATAATATTTTGTTATTATAATATTATCATAAAATGGAAGAGGAAAGGATCCATTTCAAAGGTGTAGAAGGAATATTGTTAGAATATAGAAGAAGACAAGCATTCTGTTAAACTATTAACCAAGATTGTGTTAAATAAGGCACTCCTGAAGATGGACGAATAGTCCGAAACGTCGAAATTATATAATAAAAGTATATGTTGAACTTTTTTCAAGGGTTAATCCTCCCCTTGGATTGTATTATCAATTAAAAAACTTTCTGTTGATTTCCGTACCATTGTTTAAGTAACAGGTATATTTTCTTGAACCCAGAACACCTGATAACCATTTTCAAACTGTACCCCTTCAGTTCTTCGTTAATCATAACCTGGTTAAATGAGGTCCAATATTGTGTACACAGTTTACATATTACGGACCCCCCAATTAAATTTTTTCACTCCCATTAATCTGTTGTAGGTCGCCATCACCTTTGGGAGTCGATATAGGCCTGTTTGGGTGTCACTGTTCTCCTTATATGACATCACGTAGTCTAGCTTCCGATAAAAATGACAATGCTTGTTTTGAATCTTTCGGATGAGTTAACTCGTCGGATTGTAATATGAACCAAGCGTATTTGATAATGCATCAAAGCTTAAAACGTGAGTTCCGATTTCAGCATGGCTAGTTATTTTTTCTAAAAAACTTCTGACTCGCAGGAACTGCTCATCTAAGCGCGGTTCCGTTCGTATCTCTAGTACTACTACTAAAGAAATAGTAGCAGATATTCGTGGGGTTTGATATTTCGAGAAAAAAATAAAATACAATCTCGAAGATAAAATAGGGTAAATCTGAAGGAGAGCGTCCTCAGCACCGATTTTCTTCAAAGTTTGCACTATAACGTATTTTGGTGCACTAAACAAGAATCCGTTTAAAAAAAAAGTTGCTCTCAACTAGGAAAGAAGTTATTAAACACTAAAGTTCACTGTTATGGAGGTTATAAAGGACGGGGTAAACAGCGTATTTGTAAACACGCGCATGCGCAATAGTCCTTAACGACGTAGTGTAATTGAAATTTAGACTCACCTGTGGTAACTGACTTGTCGTAAACTGTCGCTTTTGGGCATACGTGCTATGCGTTTCCGCTCGCTACGCTCGCTCAAGAAGATATCAAACCCCTAGTCAATCCAACTCGCAGAATTAATAAAATTCTATGCCCAAAAGTCGTCCTAGGCATTCTTCGTTCGTAACCTTCATAACAGTGAACTTCTTCAGTGAGAACCACTTTTTTTTTTTTAACGGATTCGTGTTTAGTGCATCAACTTTGAAGAAAATCGGTGCTGAGGACGCTCTCCTTCAGATTTACCCAAAATAGATTGAAGGCGCTACAACAGGAAACTGCCAGTATAGCGACTTCCCTTCCTCCTCAACGTTCGCTCTTGGAAACACTATATCAATGTTTCTCATTTTCTTACCTTCTTTTAGTCAAATACTCGTTTTACTGTTAAATGCAATTAAAAAGAGCAACCACCCGTTCAAACTTAGGTAAACAAATACAAAAACCCGTTCAAAAGAGCACCAAGAACAAGTTCGAATATTCAAGTCCTTATTTCTCCGATTGACATCACCCCATCAAAAATTACATCGGGATCTTTTTTGTAGAGAATTTAGTAAGCTTTCGAATGGTTACCACAACCTCCCACAACTTCCCAACCGTTTTCGAGATATTTTAGAAAATTTCCGAAAATCCCAAAACTTGTCATGCCTGTTAATGAAATATTTTATTTCTAGTACTTCATTAACTCCAAACTGAACCAAAATTTACCTATCATAGATTATATGAATATCAAACGCCTGGAACAAGTTTCATCTGAATTAATCGTTTCTGAATATCCAAACTGAAAATTAATTTGGAAAAGTAGGTGCTTCAATGTTTCTCGAAAACTGTTACAGATATCGCTTTAAAAATGGTTGCATTCATTTTCCTACGTTAAAAAATTATAAAACGAGTACCGGCAAGCATATGAACTCGAAAACGTAAGCGTTACAATTTTTTTTTTGCTTGAATTTCGCTCCTAAAACCATCATTCAATGGACGGATTCTGCTGGTTAACGAACTTGACCTTTCAAATTAGACGATTTTTGTATCAAATTTCATCAAAATACAACTGAAAAATACACACAAATATATATATATATATAAATATATATATATATATATATATATATATATATATATATAAATATATATATATATATATATTATATATGTTGTAGATCCTAAGTTGAAAACTATGATGTTCTAGGTAGTTGGTAAAAGCTTATTAAGTCTTCAATAGTTTTGTATTATACATTATATTACATTTTTTATTTTATACAACATTTTTGTTGTGGAAACGTTTCGGCTATAAGCCATTTTCAATCCAATTATCTGTGAAATACAATTAATTATACTGGTTAGAATATTAAGTTAAAATATAAACAAATAATAAACATAAAAATTAGAGTATACTAATGTATCAACAACTGACCTGTATGATTTTGCATTATTTTTGTATATATACATACTAAATAATGCAAAATTTGGTAAAATACAAAACTATTGAAGTCTTAATAAGCTGTTACCAATTACCTAAATATATATATATATATATATATATATATATATATATATATATATATATATATACACACACACACACACAAATTGGAACCATCGTTATATTATTGATCTATGGGATCTGAAATATAAAATTCTCGTGTCGGTACTTCCGGATCGCGTCATGAGGTCAACCTCATAAGCGGGTTTGCTGCCTATGGAGGGAGGGAGGAACCGCGCTAAAAACCGAAAGGATTTGAATATTCTGACACCTCCTGCGGAAGAACGTTTTTCGGCAGCTCAGGAAATAAGACCCCGAGTGTGTATTCTGGATCCTTGTAGGAGTCAACTAGGATTGGAATTCTGTTGCGAATGCTATTATGACGTCACGAGCAGACACTGCTACAGACCTGCAGGCGTTGTGTGAAGGGGCACTTGTGTAAGTCAAGCCGCAGCCACTTCAGATCGGCTGTCTGACCTCAAGACCTCACAACATCTCCTTGGGAACTCAGGGTTCCGATCTAGTCGATAACAGGCTGTCGTTATCATCGATATGAAATATAACAGATTTCTGTAATAATCGATTCTACAGTTCCAGTCTTTAGAAGATGACGTGTGTCTTCGCTCCATATGATAAGGAGAGCCTATGACGCAATCCTGACCTGCTGACAATTGAAGGGTTCGGGGCAAAATAGTTCCAGGTAACTTTCTTAACAAAACTTAACTCTAGCTGTTATATGTTGGATATTATGTGGGACTATCAGTTGAAATGGTTAGGGGCAACAAGATTAAGTAGCATACAGAGCTTGTAGTCATATTTTAGTAGATTTACATCATAGAGTGATAGTCCCACATAATATCCAACATATAGCAGCTACAGAGATCGGGAGAGCATTTTGGCACTTTCCTAAGGTTGCTATTTATGGGGTTGCACTAGATTCCGAAAATTTTCATGTATCGATTTGATATTGATTTAATTAAATTCCTCGCGTTAAAAGTGCATCTGAAAGCCTAGTACCCCAAACCTATTCGATTGTGTGCAAATTTCACACGCACATTTGGCGAAATGTTTTTTCCTGGTGTACGGCCTATGAAATGAATGACTGAATTCGGGGCAAAATAGTGCCAAGCAACCTTTTTAACAAAACTTAGCTGCTATATGTTGCGACTGTCAGTCTATGATGCGAATCCTACTGCAATATGACCAAAAGCTCTGTATGCTACTTAATCTTGTTGCTCGTAACCATTTCAACTGATAGTCCCACATAATATCCAACATATAGCAGCAACAGTTAAGTATTGTTTAAAACGTTGCTTGGCACTATTTTGCCCCGACCCCTTCAATTCATTCATTCATTTCATAGGCCGTACACCAGGAATAAACTTTTCGCCAAATGTGTGTGTGTGAAATTTGCACACAATCAAATTGGTTTGGACGTATGAGGCTTTCAGACAAAGATGGGCATAATTTTATTTATAAATAAAAATACGAATTTATTTCTACTTCATATATTTGTGAATACGAATATAAATAAATTCCTACTTCATATATTTGTGAATACGAAAATAAATAAATTCGTATTCATAAGTGTGAATACGAATTTATTCTTATTCACATATATTAAATATAAAAATACAAATAAAATTTTATTCGCAAATTTTTCTGCGAATACAAATAAATTCACAGAAAAAATTGTAAATACTCACAAAAAATGTGAATATTTACAAAAAATCAAGTGATTACAAAAAAAAAATCACATTAAAATATACGAATAAAAATTTATTCACATTATAATTTGTGAATAAAAATTTATTCACAATAAAATTCGCAAATAAATCATGAATTTATTCGTATTAAGATGATATTACATTATTGAAGGTGATTTTTTTTTTTTATTGGTGCCTGTGTTATTTATTTTTTTTTTTTTTTATAATTTACGAACGCACTTATTCCCCCCTCGGATCCCCTAAGTCCTCGTCTCCATGTAGAATGGTTCACGTAGCCCAAGTCAGCAATTTTAACAACGCACCACTGTTATTGGGAAGTATGCGTCACCAGCTGAAACACTGCCCGCATTCTTCAAATCGGTGGGATAGCAAAATTATAGATCCACATTATTATTTTCGTGCGATTGGTAAAAATTCCGACTCGCAAGAACTTTCATATCCCTAGTGCCAAAAGAGCAACCGATTAAAACGTCTGGTAAAACGTTTTTGGAAGTTTTAAGCACTTATTTCTCCCATTGATATCGCCTCATCAAAAGTTACATCAGATCCTTTTCTGTGAAGAATTTAGTAAGCTTTCGAATGGTTACCCTACACTTACCACGATTTAGCAACCGTTTTCGAGATATTTTATAGAATATACCAAGATCCAAAACTTTTTTTGTCTATTAATACAATATTTTGTTTTTAGATTGAGGTTGGACTCATGACGGAATTTTTGAAAAATTTCTTCAAATCTTTATCGATCCTACCTAGTAGACACCGAAAATGACCCCCGTTAAAATTTATATATATATATATATATATATATATATATATATATATATATATGTCTGTTAACATGATAGAGGCCAGAGTTTTTGTTTTTTCGTCACGAAACTTGGCATATAGCATTGAATTAGCAAACGATTGAACGAGTTCGTTAACCACCAAAGTCGGTCCACCGGAAGGGGGGGTTTACCCCGAACCCAAAACACTAATTTGACTATGTCAGCCGTAATATTTGTTATATTTCAACGAAACTTGGTATTCGTAGTGGTGATATAGAGAGAAAAGTGAGATATAAAAATGAACTAAATCGGTTCATTAGAAGCGGGGGTTTACTCCGGACCCACAATACCAATTCGCCACTACCAGCCGTGATTTTTGGTATATTTCGACGAAACTCGGTATTCGTAGTGGTAATCCACAGGTAAATATGTGTTGTAAAAATAAACTAAATCGGTTCATTAGGAGGGGGGGGGGGGGGGTTACTCCGGACCCACAATACCAATTCGCCACTACCAGCCGTGATGTTTGGTATATTTCGACGAAACTCGGTATTCGTAGTGGTAATCTACAGGTAAATATGTGTTCTAAAAATAAACTAAATCGGTTCATTAGTAGGGGGGGGGGGTTTACTCCGGACCCAAATTCCTAATATACTCATACCGGTCGTAATTTCTGCTCTATTGTAACGAAACGCGGTATACGTGTTGTAAAAATGAGCTGAATCGGTCAATCGGAAAGCGGGGGTTTAATTTGTAATTTTTTTTTTTTTTTTTTTTTTTTTTTACGGCGCATCGACATAATTCTTGGCCATTAGCGCCGACATCCAGGGTGCAGCCAGGAATTTTCTCAGCGAGCCATGAGATGAGAAAATTTCTGGCGCCGGTGGGGATCGAACCCACCATCTCCCGCTTACGAATCTAGCGCGCTAGCCACTAGACCACGGGAGACCCCTTTAATTTGTAATATATTTCAATAGAAAAGCCCGCGAGACATAGGTTCACAAAGCCGCCGCAAGGAGCGCTTTCTACCACTAGAGTGACTGTATCCTGTTCCTGCGTTAGATCAAAATACGATAATATGAGGTTTTTTTGTATTTATTACGTAGTGTAATAGGTACCATGTGTAAACATAACTCTGGAAGCAAATTAATAATTGATCAGTTACTCATTACAAATTTAAAAGAGAAGTATTCATGTTTTTATTTTATTTATGTAGGATATTTTAAGCAAATTGTTCTGGAAAGCAGTCTACACTACCCAAATTCTGAGGAAAGTGCTTAGTTATGCAGCTCCTGCGTGACGGACTTTTGTAGTATTTCCTTATCTCCAAACGTAACCAAAATTTAAATATCTTAGATTAGATGAAGATCTATCAGCTGGAAACCAGTTTCAACTGATTCAATAGTTTCCAAATACCCACACTGAAAGTATGGAAACGTTTAAGGTTACTGATATCGCTCTAAAAATGGTTACATACGTTTAAGGTTACTGATATCGCTCTAAAAATGGTTACATACGTTTTTCTACGTCAAGGAACCTGTAAAACGAGTACCTGCAAGCTTATGAACTCGAAAACGTACGCGTTATCATTTTTTTTTTTTTTTTTTGCGCGAATTAAACTCCAAAAACCAAGTTCCGGTTGACGGATTCTGCTGAACTTGAGGTTTCAAATTACACAAAAGATTTTTGTATCATATTTTATCAAAAACGGACCATTTTTGAGCCAGTGAGAGATGGAACAGACAAATATATATACAAATGTTAACCACCGTTATGTTCGTGATTTATGGGTTCTGAAAAGTGAAATTCTCTAGTCGGAACATCCGGATTGCGTCATGAGTTCAGCCTCATAAGCGGAGTTATAAATGTACAAAATAGCTATTCTTAATTTTTTTTTTCTATTATTTTTCATATCTGAATTAGCATTAAATTTAAAAATTAAGTTATTTACTTGAATCGATTATTTTCACTAATTGATTATTTATACGAAGACAGGTATAGTTGGGATTCGGCTCGGAGAAAAACGTCAGACTTTCAAAAAGAAATCTGTATTTTGGACGTTTCGACTGCAACAATGGCAGCCTTCTTCAGCTAAAAAATATATACAACTTATAAGTAAAGAAAATGTACAAGTAGTAGGTAAAAGACAGGCAGAAATGAGCGGAGTATATATATATCAATACAATAAATTTTAACCAATCTTATTTTTAAAAACAATGAAAATACGGTAGTTGGAAAGAAAACAGCATGTAGAACTTGTTAGTAAAAACAGTACAAAAAAAATTTAAACAGTAAAAACAACGCACATTTTTTATGTAGTGAAAAAAAAATCTATTTTATAAGTAAATTTATAACTTGTTGAATAATTGTTATAAATTGTATTCACTTATAAAATAGATTTTGTTTTTCACTACATAAAAAATGTGCGTTGTTTTTACTGTTTAAATTTTTTTTGTACTGTTTTTACTAACAAGTTCTACGTTTTTCTCCTAGCCGAGTCCCAACTATACCTGTCTTCGTATCTCTACAGCGGCTAACTATCTCCATCTACACTTTGATTATTTATATTTGAAATGGAATCATATTTATAATTATACATTTATGATTTTATTGTCCATCACGACTAAATGGTCTCAAAATTATTGGACTTATTTATAATTAAGTAACTTAGGTTTCCAAATCCCATTTTTTCCAAATTTCCTAATTGTTTTCATAAAATGTTAATGTAAAAAAAAAGATTTTTTCATTCATCCGGATACTTGGAATAATAGTTGTATGACATCTGCCTATACATGTATATAAAATACTAATTAATACTACAAATGGAGCAAATATTAATAAAAAAACCTAAATTAGATTTGCTAAACCAACAAATATTCATGGTTATCGCTTTTAAAAAGATAGATAACTAAAATTAATAAAACAATAATATAAATAATAAATAAAGATGGAATGGTTGGGATTCGGCTAAAGAAACCTTCATACGATTTTTGTTTAAAAAAATCTATATTTAGGACGTTTCGGCTACACATTGGTAGCCTTCGTCAGCTAAAATGACAAGAAAAACAGAAATTAATACAAAAAAATGGTTTATAATTGAGATAAGTAACAGAACTATAAATACACTTAACTTATTATAAAAAAACAATTTGGTCTAAAATTCTTAGAATGAGTAGAATGAAAATCAAAAGAAACATAACAAAAAACGAAGAAAAAAGGCTATTATGTTGAAGTTTATATAAGTATATAGGTATATAGGTGCTAATAGTAACATAAATTAATTATAACAAACAAATAAGATACTACATACCTATGGAAATGCCTGGAGGCAGAGGAAGACCAATGTTGACAGTTAAGTAACCATTGTGGAAGTGTCTAAGAAAAAAGGAATCTACTAGGGTAAATGAAACTGAAAACAAACCAGGTGGTGGGAGAAGGTCGGTAAGGATCAAAAGGCATGTTTATGACATTTTATGACAGGAAAGGAGAGAAAGGTGTTAATGGAAGGATACACAAGGGGCATGGGAAAATACTAGGTGGGAGGTCGGGAGAGTTTTTGAAAAATATTAGCGTACATAGGAGAAAATACCTTGTTTGTCAGGTTCGTCCTAAATATAGATTTTTTAAACAAAAATCGTATTAAGGTTTCTTTAGCCGAATCCCAACCATTCTATCTTTACTTATCACCTCGACGGCTAACTATCTAATCATCATGATAAATAATAAAATAATTTAATAAAATAACTAAAAGTTGTGAATAATTTTAGTTTGCTGTAATGTTCCAGCAAGACAATAGAGTAAGTAATAAAGGAATTGATCTTTGAAGATGAATTTCTCAAGAATGGAATTGGGTTTGTACAAACCTGTAAAATCTTTGGCAAATAGCCTTTGATGACAAACGATTCATTTATTTCTACTTTTAAAATCAATATTCATCGCCATCTTAAATGATACATTTTTATGAATACACAGTAATAGATTATGGAGACCCGGTGGCCGTGAGGGTTAAGGCGTGAGCACTTAACACTTCGTGCCAAAGGTCGTGGGCTCAATTCCCACTCTTGGGTGGTGGCTTTTCTTTAGAAAAAAAAAAAAGGTATCGGCCCTATCCTGGCTAGAAAAGGGTGGTAACCTATAGATAAATCGTCCCAAAATTAGTAGTTAATAATAATGGACGTTAAAATTGAAATAAATTGATTTAAACGTTTAAAAGTAGAAGCAATTTATAGATATTTTATCTATTATTGCGATTACCTTAGCCGAATGGAAGTGATGCCTTAAGTTTTTTTAAAAAAAAGAAAGGCCACCACATCTAGTGGGAATTGAACCTACGGCCAGCATGGAGGTTTAATGCCTTAACACTCACGGTCATCTGGCCTCCAACTGTTTTTAAAATTGTGTTAGATTAATTAAGTGAAATAACTACATACCATTGTCTGGCTGAGGCTGCTGGAGCTGCGGCTGTTGATACTGGTACGGGTATGGATAGGGATCATGATGCTCCTCCTGATGCAGGTAGTTCCATGGTTCGTAGCTGGTGTAGTCCGGATAGCAGGGTTGTTGATAGGTAGCTTCTGGAGGGAGGGATGGAGGCACGACGGATTCGGTCTGAGGATACACAGCGTTCGCGACGGCGTTGGTGGCGTACCGCAAAGCTTGGCACTTCCTCCGGAAGCCTCGGGGTCTCCTTCGGAAGGAGCCTTCCTCGAACATCAGCTCCGAAGAAGGGTCTATAGTCCAGTAGTGGCCTTTCCCGGGTCTACCCATACCTTTAGGGAGCTTGATGAAGCATTCGTTGAGCGAGAGGTTGTGCCTCACGGAGTTCTTCCAGCCTTGATAGGGGCCTCTGAAGAATGGGAACCTCTGCTGTAGGAAGTGGTAGATCTCGCTTAGAGTTAGCCGCTTCTCCGGTGAGTTTTGGATCGCCATGACGATAAGCGCTATATAGGAGTATGGAGGTTTCTCCTGTCTTCGGGCTCCTGAAGCCTTCTTCACCGGCTGTTTGGGTTCATCTTGCTGCAGAACGGGGGTCTGCACAGGCGGCGGTGCTGTCAGGTGCAAATGGTGGTGGTGCAAGTGCTGTTGGATATTGATGCTCTGGTGTACGACCGGCAACTGGCTCTCCTCCTCTTTCATCATGGTGAGATTACAAACATTTATGTTAAAAAGTAAGAGGTTTAGTATATAGAGCGAAGGAAGAAAGCGAGAGCGCCACACAGACTGCTTTAATGTGTATACAGGGACTGATGTACACAAACAGGGCTACCACTAGACCTGCTCTAGTAGGCGGGGCTTACTCCCACCCCTCGTCTATTCACCCCCTCCCATGTCAGTGTCGCCAACCCTCTCAACATATGTCCAATCCTCACATAGATAAAATACAAATAAATAACAAAACAATAACCCCAATACATAATAATCGCAATCCTTATTCTAAGATTTTATTCGGGAAAACTTGAAACAGTTCTGAAAGAAGTCTTGTTTTCCAGTAGGCAAAATATTTATCTTCATTCTTACATACACAGAACCACTTAATCCTTACAAACAGATGTTTACTTGTCTCATCCCGGCTTTCTTAAATATTTGTCCTTTTTTTATCGTGTCCTTTGTATACAAAGTGGAAAAGATGTTGGTACAATAAATGATACCTCAAGGTCAATAACGTCCATCTTAAGTGCTATTTTATTCACAGTCTACAGTTCAATTTTATTCAATAAAAGTTTATACTAGTAGCTTGACCACGACTCAGGTTTCACCAGTTGTCAGGCAAAAGCTTCCTTGTCAGAAAGGATGACCTGACGTTTACTCTTAATTAATATAATTTCACTGTTTGTTTTTTTTTTCAGTCAACTCCACTTAAATGTCATAGGAAATCTCGGGGCCACATTCTATTGTGTATATTTGACATGGCACTAACTAAAAAAATCACTACATTTTGGTATAAAAACCACCGACAAACTTAACTCAAAGAAACCGTTTCTTTTGAACGCTTCGCCCACTGTGTTTACCAAATCCCCTGTAAAAACCCCTCCTGTAATGATGTATATATAGGGGAAATCAAAAATTATATTTCCAAGCGCCTTAAAGAACACAAACTAAAAGTCAAGAACAATGGCGTTGACAGATCTGGTTTCGAAAAACATGGCATTATTCAAAAACACACATTCAATTTTGACGACACTAAAATTCTATCTACAGAAGAAATTCCAAAAAGGTCATATTTCTGCATGCGGCCACATTTTGAGCCCAACAACATTACAAAACAGACAAACAAGACATTTACTCCAACGTGTAAGCTCTCTTGACTACCATTTCGTTTTTCATCAGGCTCCCTAAAGGATCGGGCACACAGAATGCGTTACAGATCGCGTTCTGTGTGCCCGATCCTTAAGTGTCTACTTGGGTGTACCAAAAATTTAACACCATTCACCGCCTCGTTTTAACACCTAGTTCCGCGTTACTACTAGTCACTTGTCACTAAAAAATAACTTGTTTACACTTAGGTACAAGTGCTTAGATGACAAGCATTAATGACAACTGCTATGATCGTGTAAACTAGGTATTATAGAATTTCTCTAAAGTAGGCTCCAATGATTCCATTTCTCGGCTATTTTTACTTAAATAGACTTACGCTATTTCTTACCTGAACCGCTAAAACAATTAAATAACAAAAGTCATGGTTTGTGGCTGCAAATCAATGAAATCTGGGCTTACACCGCTTGCATTCTCAATCCCTCTGTTGGCATCGTTTAATGAAATATTGCTCAGAAGGAGCCAACAAAAAAATAAATAAAATTAAACAAAACACTATAACTATTTTTATTAAATATAAGATAATAATGACTTAATTTTTGGAAACAAAATCAAAAATAAAAATGAGCAACGGAAAGGAATAATTGTCTTTGTCTTCTTTGGTTCAAAGCACCTTAACAGAATATCTGGAAATCACCAAACCTCATAAGCTTAAAGGTAGTTAAGGGAGGTTAGGGAGATTCCAACATTATAATGTTCATCACAAAGAATTGACACTCACAAGACTGTCATTTTATACAACACCAGCTGCTTGAGATAGTCCCGAGAAAGTTTACATCACTGTACTGATTATCACTTCAATATAACACTTTATAAAAGATGTTTTTAAAGTAACTCAACAAAACTGATTGTTTTTTTTTTTTTTACACTCTCTAGTCTTTTGTTGTTGAACATATGTTAATTAACATATGTTCTGCTACACCTTAAATGATCTAGATCAGGGGTCTCCAGAGTTCCAGCGTTAGGGGAACCCTGGTGCCCTTGGAACTTTACTCCTTTATGTTCCAAGGGCCAGAACTTCTAATTTTCCTGGCATTGTCTATAATTTCTAGACTAGTCATCGGTCATGGTTAGTATCCTGTTTTTAGTACTACTTACTTTTAAGAGGGGTCTCCCGTGGTCTAATGGCTAGCGCCTTGGATTCATAAGCGGGAGATGTTGGGTTCGATCCCCAACCTCCGGCAGGAATTTTATCATCCCACGGCTCGCTGCACCCTGGATGTCGGCGCTAATGACCTAGATGTAGATGTGCCGTAAAAAAAAAAAAAAAAAAAAAAAAAAAAAAAAAAAAAAAAAAAAAAAAAAAAAAAAAAAAAAAACTTACTTTTAAGAGAAAATATCACCCAAAATGAAGTAAGTAAAGAATGCAAGGTAGGGATTGTCGGGGTTCGGTCACTGCTACTTAATAAAACTACATTTTATCATAAAAATGGTTTTATTGTGCCGACGTTTCGGCTTGAACTTCAAGCCTTCATCAGGGCTGTAAAAAACAAGTAGGACGGATGTAGTACTGAAATATACACACACATATATATATATATATATATATATATACACATATATATATATATATATATATATATATATATATATATATACATATGCCTACAAACATAAATACACATACATATATACATACATACATATGTGGAAAAAGACAAAAACATAAAATACTAGAACATAATATATAGAAGTGAACATAATATATAGTGTTTGGAAGAACATAATATATAGTGTTTGGATTATTAGGAAAACAGATATAAGAATAACAGATTACATATTAGATTAGATATAAGAATAACAATATGGGCTTACCGATGGGAAGATAGAGAACTATTCCTCACAAATGCGGGATCATTTCTGACAGTTAATACAGGGAAATATAGGAAGAAAGGAGTTGGTGAGGGGGAGGGGGGTTCTGGACCACCCAATGGACAGAGAACATAGAAGATGAAAGAAAGAGCGGCAAAGTACAGTAAGGGGTCATAAAGTCATAAAATGCTGTGTTAATGGAAAGGGAGGCAGGTATAAAGATTCTTATATCTGTTTTCCTAATAATCCAAACACTATATATTATGTTCACTTCTATATATTATGTTCTAGTATTTTATGTTTTTGTCTTTTTCCACATATGTATGTATGTATATATGTATGTGTATTTATGTTTGTAGGCATATATATATATATATATATATATATATATATATATATATATATATGTGTATATTTCAGTACTACATCCGTCCTACTTGTTTTTTACAGCCCTGATGAAGGCTTGAAGTTCAAGCCGAAACGTCGGCACAATAAAACCATTTTTATGATAAAATGTAGTTTTATTAAGTAGCAGTGACCGAACCCCGACAATCCCTACCTTGCATCATCAACGGTCAACGATCTCCTCTCAAAGTAAGTAAAGAATGTTTACAGATAAAAGTTACCCGTTTAGGATTTGACTGTTTGGATTTTTGCATGCTGAAACCCATCGCTTATTTTGGTATTCAGCATTAAACCAATAATTTCTGGCAGATTGTCAATCTTATGAATTGCATTGGTTTTTTCACTTTCACATTTAGTCATATCACAGGACTGATACGAAATGAAAAATGAGTGAAAGAGGAGAATGGGGTGGGAAAGGATTGAAGAAGGAGAGGTGTAAAGATGCTCAAAATATATCTTAAGAAGTCGTCAATTTGTTTGGAATTTTTTGATGAATTACAAACGATGACGTTTTTATTTAATTTTTTTTTTTTTTTTTGTACACAATAAAAATAATTTGTCTACATTTTTGTACCCAATTCTCAAATTGTTGCAAGAAAACTGTACGTGATGGATGCTGATAAAAACATTTTTTTTGCAGACCTGTGTAATTGGTACAACTACAAAATATTGTCAGTGGGAAAATCACAATTATATAAATCTCATTAGAATTTTATATGTTACAATGTTTATAAAGTTAGTTGGTTTCATTTAAATTATTTGTTATTTATTATGCTCAGATTAAATGTTCTTCTTATTATAGACTAGCTATATACCCGTATTTCGTCACGGCAGATAAGTAGTTATTTTATTACGTTAAATAATGTAACATCAAAATTAACGCTACTATATATATATATATATATATATATATATATATATATATATATATATATATATATATATATATAATTCTGTGCACTTTATCATAGCACGTTTCCCTTTATGCTGTATGTTATTCATCAATTGATAAGTAATCAAAGTATAATGTTTCTGGGCATTGGGGCGCTCCGGACCAGTGTCACAAAACAGAAAACCTAGAGATAATGCGTTAACTATAGGTTACCAGTAAAGCGGCCCCTACACGGTCAGTAATAATGACATTACCTTATCAAAATGACAGTAATAATGATAGTGTAAGGTGGACAAAGTTGGAATGACGAACAGTAATGATGTGAATCCGGATTTTCTGATCTCGGCTTCATCATTACTGAAAGTGGAGGGGATACTGTCATTAGTAATGATGGTGTAGGGAGCGCTACATCATTAATGCGTCATTACTCATTCTATCTTGAGCTGTAACTAGGTGAAAGAGATGTAAAGGTTAAACTAGATTGAGTAGAAAGGGCAAAAAATAAGATGAATTGAAATGTATGACTCTACCTTGGTAACATTATAGTTATAAAAGTAATATATATGTATATATATATATATATATATATATATATATATATATATATATATATATATCAAAGTAACGAATCCGCATTAAGTCTAATTAAAATATATCATAGAATAAAATATATATATATATATATATATATATATATATATATATATATATATATATATATATATAAAGTCATCTATAAGGTACCAACAACTTTTCACATTCGTTACTTTGCATTTGTATCGACGATATAAAATAGGTTGAAAGTGCTTTATTTTTTATATCGACTTTAGAAAATAATGTTGACGTGATTCTTTTACCAATTCATTTGTCTTAGTCTTAGAGTAGATTAGAAGAAAATATAATCGTTAAACTATAATTTATATTTCGTCAAATATATTCAAAAATATGCTTACGTTTTCAAGCAAACTAGTATTATAAATTTTTTTACACCAAAAATAATAGCAGATTTAAAATCAGCACCCCAAGAAACCCCAACGTGCTGAATAATATTGAAAACAAAAAATAATGATTTTTCCCAGTATGGAAGAGAATAAAAATGTGTAAGCGAAAAAGTAATGTGACGTTTTGAAAGTCAATATCTCCCCTTGAGATAATCCGATTTTTACGTCATTGAAATCTTTCAAAAGAAGAAAGACTCCTTTTTCTAACCATATAAATGACTATTGTATTATCTCAAAAGGTATTTGCGAAAAATGGTTATCCAAATAAAAATAAAATGTAAACTTTTTTGCACATAACCTCGGTCGCAGAACACTTGGAAACGCCCCGGTTGGAAGGATGTGTGTCATATTAAGGCCTTTACGAACGTTACACATGTTTTTTTGTGGCTAGTGTCGCAATTATAGCTACACGGGCGACTTTGCGAGGATCCATTATTAACAAAACGCTTCTGTCACGGAGATCAAAATGCATACTGAAGTAAAGTAATGACATTAAAAATGATCAGTGGAATGACAGTGTAAGGTGTACATTGTAATGATGATATGGAATGAAGAGAGTTGAATAGTAATGACATTACTGATAATGTCATTATTACTGACCGTGTAGGGGCCGCTTAACAGGAGTTTAAGGGTTCAGGATATTATTACCTCGGATGGACCATCACCAGGTATAGCGTAAACTCTATGAGGAACAAAATCGCAGTTTATTTCTAGTAATTCAAGGTCTGCCATCATAGTTGAAATGAAGCTCAAATAGAAATAATATTATGAAATAGATACAGTACAGTAACATCGTTGCTGGGACGGTTGTCCTAGCAACGCTTGCAGCCTAGGCTTGCCTACTATCTAACAAAATAAAAATTCAAACCTTTCTAAATATACTTAAAAATTCGAGTATCAACAAATCCTTTCTTAGCGAGTGTCTGCGTTCTAAAGGGAGTGTCCATTCAAAATTTCAATTTTTTCTGTCAAGTGGTTTGAGCTGGGGGATGATGGAATAGTGATTGAGTTAGTGGTATTTGACAAATATATAGTAGCTAGCAAGTAAAGTTTACTAAAAATATCATCACCAAAATAAGCCATTAGCCATAGCAGGCCGGATTAATGAAACTAGCGGACCAAATTTGGCCCGCGGGCCGTAGTTTAGAGACCCAATGATCTTAGTTTTCCGAAAATAAGGCTAGATTATGGAATGCGTGGGAAGGAGCAGCAGCTGCTAGTCATCCACCAGGTCTGCTATTTAGAATCGGTAAATCGAGGTTAGAGAAGAATCGAGTAGAAAATGGCTGCCGTCTAAGCTTGTTGGCAGTGTACCAAACTAAAACTGATATAGAAGTACCTTCAATGTGTAATCTACTCCTGAAATTTCCTCGAAGCCTATAAGGAGAAATTGACGCAAGACGGGCCCGTAACGACAAAAAATATTATTATAAATGTCATATTGAGGTGTAGACAGTTAGCCGTCGAGGTGATAAGCAATCAGGGAATAGTTGGGATTCGGCTAAGAAAACGTCATAATTTTTGTAAAAAATTTGTATTCAGGACGCTTCGGCTAACCTTCGTCGGCTAAAAGACAAACACAAATGAAGAATTAATAAACAGAATAATTGAAGCAATAAAAAATGCACCGCACTAGTATTTCTAAAGTAACAGAACTCAAAAATCGGGTTTATTCACACCGTCATATTTAAGACGATGAAAGACATGCTCAATATCTCTTTATCAACCATCAACACTGTATGTACCTAGCTTGTACACCAGGGGGCACTAGTATTTCTTAAGTAACAGAACTCAAAAATCGGGTTTATTCACACCGTCATATTTAAGACTATGAAAGACATGCTCAATATCTCTTTATAAACCATCAACACTGCATGTACCTAGCTTGTACACCAGGGGGCACTAGTATTTCTAAAGTAACAGAACTCAAAAATCGGGTTTATTCACACCGTCATATTTAAGACTATGAAAGACATGCTCAATATCTCTTTATCAACCATCAACACTGTATGTACCTAGCTTGTACACCAGGGGACACTAGTATTTCTAAAGTAACAGAACTCAAAAATCGGGTTTATTCACACCGTCATATTTAAGACTATGAAAGACATGCTCAATATCTCTTTATCAACCATCAACACAGTATGTACCTAGCTTGTACACCAGGGGACACTAGTATTTCTTAAGTAACAGAACTCAAAAATCGGGTTTATTCACACCGTCATATTTAAGACTATGAAAGACATGCTCAATATCTCTTTATCAACCATCAACACTGCATGTACCTAGCTTGTAGACGAGGGGACACTAGTATTTCTAAAGTAACAGAACTCAAAAATCGGGTTTATTCACACCGTCATATTTAAGACTATAAAAGACATGCTCAATATCTCTTTATCAACCATCAACACTGCATGTACCTAGCTTGTACACCAGGGGACACTAGTATTTCTAAAGTAACAGAACTCAAAAATCGGGTTTATTCACACCGTCATATTTAAGACTATGAAAGACATGCTCAATATCTCTTTATCAACCATCAACACTGTATATACCTAGCTTGTACACCAGGGGACACTAGTATTTCTTAAGTAACAGAACTCAAAAATCGGGTTTATTCACACCATCATATTTAAGACTATGAAAGACATGCTCAATATCTCTTTATAAACCATCAACACTGCATGTACCTAGCTTGTACACCAGGGGGCACTAGTATTTCTAAAGTAACAGAACTCAAAAATCGGGTTTATTCACACCGTCATATTTAAGACTATGAAAGACATGCTCAATATCTCTTTATCAACCATCAACACTGTATGTACCTAGCTTGTACACCAGGGGGCACTAGTATTTCTAAAGTAACAGAACTCAAAAATCGGGTTTATTCACACCGTCATATTTAATACTATGAAAGACATGGTCAATATCTCTTTATCAACCATCAACACTGTATGTACCTAGCTTGTACACCAGGGGGCACTAGTATTTCTAAAGTAACAGAACTCAAAAATCGGGTTTATTCACACCGTCATATTTAAGACTATGAAAGACATGGTCAATATCTCTTTATCAACAATCAACACTGTATGTACCTAGCTTGTACACCAGGGGGCACTAGTATTTCTAAAGTAACAGAACTCAAAAATCGGGTTTATTCACACCGTCATATTTAATACTGTGAAAGACATGGTCAATATCTCTTTATCAACAATCAACACTGTATGTACCTAGCTTGTACACCAGGGGGCACTAGTATTTCTAAAGTAACAGAACTCAAAAATCGGGTTTATTCACACCGTCATATTTAAGACTATGAAAGACATGCTCAATATCTCTTTATCAACCATCAACACTGTATGTACCTAGCTTGTACACCAGGGGGCACTAGTATTTCAAAAGTAACAGAACTCAAAAATCGGGTTTATTCACACCGTCATATTTAAGACTATGAAAGACATGCTCAATATCTCTTTATCAACCATCAACACTGCATGTACCTAGCTTGTGCACCAGGGGGCACTAGTATTTCTAAAGTAACAGAACTCAAAAATCGGGTTTATTCACACCGTCATATTTAAGACTATGAAAGACATGCTCAATATCTCTTTATCAACCTTCAACACTGTATGTACCTAGCTTGTGCACCAGGGGGCACTAGTATTTCTAAAGTAACAGAACTCAAAAATCGGGTTTATTCACACCGTCATATTTAAGACTATGAAAGACATGCTCAATATCTCTTTATCAACCATCAACACTGCATG
Organism: Gonocerus acuteangulatus; assembly: GCA_946811695.1. Taxonomy (NCBI): domain Eukaryota; kingdom Metazoa; phylum Arthropoda; class Insecta; order Hemiptera; family Coreidae; genus Gonocerus; species Gonocerus acuteangulatus. Next base: position 11,734,912 of record OX328129.1, on the reverse strand, counting down.
TACCTAGCTTGTACACCAGGGGACACTAATATTTCTAAAGTAACAGAACTCAAAAATCGGGTTTATTCACACCGTCATATTTAAGACTATGAAAGACATGCTCAATATCTCTTTATCAACCATCAACACTGTATGTACCTAGCTTGTACACCAGGGGACACTAGTATTTCTAAAGTAACAGAACTCAAAAATCGGGTTTATTCACACCGTCATATTTAAGACTATGAAAGACATGGTCAATATCTCTTTATCAACCATCAACACTGTATGTACCTAGCTTGTACACCAGGGGGCACTAGTATTTCTAAAGTAACAGAACTCAAAAATCGGGTTTATTCACACCGTCATATTTAAGACTATGAAAGACATGCTCAATATCTCTTTATCAACCATCAACACTGCATGTACCTAGCTTGTACACCAGGGGGCATTAGTATTTTTAAAGTAACAGAACTCAAAAATCGGGTTTATTCACACCGTCATATTTAAGACTATGAAAGACATGCTCAATATCTCTTTATCAACCTTCAACACTGTATGTAGCTAGCTTGTGCACCAGGGGGCACTAGTATTTCTAAAGTAACAGAACTCAAAAATCGGGTTTATTCACACCGTCATATTTAAGACTATGAAAGACATGGTCAATATCTCTTTATCAACAATCAACACTGTATGTACCTAGCTTGTACACCAGGGGGCACTAGTATTTCTAAAGTAACAGAACTCAAAAATCGGGTTTATTCACACCGTCATATTTAAGACTATGAAAGACATGCTCAATATCTCTTTATCAACCATCAACACTGTATGTACCTAGCTTGTACACCAGGGGGCACTAGTATTTCTAAAGTAACAGAACTCAAAAATCGGGTTTATTCACACCGTCATATTTAAGACTATAAAAGACATGCTCAATATCTCTTTATCAACCATCAACACTGCATGTACCTAGCTTGTACACCAGGGGACACTAGTATTTCTAAAGTAACAGAACTCAAAAATCGGGTTTATTCACACCGTCATATTTAAGACTATGAAAGACATGCTCAATATCTCTTTATCAACCATCAACACTGTATGTACCTAGCTTGTACACCAGGGGACACTAGTATTTCTTAAGTAACAGAACTCAAAAATCGGGTTTATTCACACCGTCATATTTAAGACTATAAAAGACATGCTCAATATCTCTTTATCAACCATCAACACTGCATGTACCTAGCTTGTACACCAGGGGACACTAGTATTTCTAAAGTAACAGAACTCAAAAATCGGGTTTATTCACACCGTCATATTTAAGACTATGAAAGACATGCTCAATATCTCTTTATCAACCTTCAACACTGTATGTACCTAGCTTGTGCACCAGGGGGCACTAGTATTTCTAAAGTAACAGAACTCAAAAATCGGGTTTATTCACACCGTCATATTTAAGACTATGAAAGACATGCTCAATATCTCTTTATCAACCATCAACACTGCATGTACCTAGCTTGTACACCAGGGGACACTAATATTTCTAAAGTAACAGAACTCAAAAATCGGGTTTATTCACACCGTCATATTTAAGACTATGAAAGACATGCTCAATATCTCTTTATCAACCATCAACACTGTATGTACCTAGCTTGTACACCAGGGGACACTAGTATTTCTAAAGTAACAGAACTCAAAAATCGGGTTTATTCACACCGTCATATTTAAGACTATGAAAGACATGGTCAATATCTCTTTATCAACCATCAACACTGTATGTACCTAGCTTGTACACCAGGGGGCACTAGTATTTCTAAAGTAACAGAACTCAAAAATCGGGTTTATTCACACCGTCATATTTAAGACTATGAAAGACATGCTCAATATCTCTTTATCAACCATCAACACTGTATGTACCTAGCTTGTACACCAGGGGGCACTAGTATTTCTAAAGTAACAGAACTCAAAAATCGGGTTTATTCACACCGTCATATTTAAGACTATGAAAGACATGCTCAATATCTCTTTATCAACCATCAACACTGCATGTACCTAGCTTGTGCACCAGGGGGCACTAGTATTTCTAAAGTAACAGAACTCAAAAATCGGGTTTATTCACACCGTCATATTTAAGACGATGAAAGACATGCTCAATATCTCTTTATCAACCATCAACACTGTATGTACCTAGCTTGTACACCAGGGGACACTAGTATTTCTTAAGTAACAGAACTCAAAAATCGGGTTTATTCACACCGTCATATTTAAGACTATGAAAGACATGCTCAATATCTCTTTATCAACCATCAACACTGTATGTACCTAGCTTGTACACCAGGGGGCACTAGTATTTCTAAAGTAACAGAACTCAAAAATCGGGTTTATTCACACCGTCATATTTAAGACTATGAAAGACATGCTCAATATCTCTTTATCAACCATCAACACTGTATGTACCTAGCTTGTACACCAGGGGACACTAGTATTTCTAAAGTAACAGAACTCAAAAATCGGGTTTATTCACACCGTCATATTTAAGACTATGAAAGACATGCTCAATATCTCTTTATCAACCATCAACACTGTATGTACCTAGCTTGTACACCAGGGGACACTAGTATTTCTTAAGTAACAGAACTCAAAAATCGGGTTTATTCACACCGTCATATTTAAGACTATGAAAGACATGCTCAATATCTCTTTATCAACCATCAACACTGCATGTACCTAGCTTGTAGACGAGGGGACACTAGTATTTCTAAAGTAACAGAACTCAAAAATCGGGTTTATTCACACCGTCATATTTAAGACTATAAAAGACATGCTCAATATCTCTTTATCAACCATCAACACTGCATGTACCTAGCTTGTACACCAGGGGACACTAGTATTTCTAAAGTAACAGAACTCAAAAATCGGGTTTATTCACACCGTCATATTTAAGACTATGAAAGACATGCTCAATATCTCTTTATCAACCATCAACACTGTATATACCTAGCTTGTACACCAGGGGACACTAGTATTTCTTAAGTAACAGAACTCAAAAATCGGGTTTATTCACACCGTCATATTTAAGACTATGAAAGACATGCTCAATATCTCTTTATAAACCATCAACACTGCATGTACCTAGCTTGTACACCAGGGGGCACTAGTATTTCTAAAGTAACAGAACTCAAAAATCGGGTTTATTCACACCGTCATATTTAAGACTATGAAAGACATGCTCAATATCTCTTTATCAACCATCAACACTGTATGTACCTAGCTTGTACACCAGGGGGCACTAGTATTTCTAAAGTAACAGAACTCAAAAATCGGGTTTATTCACACCGTCATATTTAATACTATGAAAGACATGGTCAATATCTCTTTATCAACCATCAACACTGTATGTACCTAGCTTGTACACCAGGGGGCACTAGTATTTCTAAAGTAACAGAACTCAAAAATCGGGTTTATTCACACCGTCATATTTAAGACTATGAAAGACATGGTCAATATCTCTTTATCAACAATCAACACTGTATGTACCTAGCTTGTACACCAGGGGGCACTAGTATTTCTAAAGTAACAGAACTCAAAAATCGGGTTTATTCACACCGTCATATTTAAGACTATGAAAGACATGGTCAATATCTCTTTATCAACAATCAACACTGTATGTACCTAGCTTGTACACCAGGGGGCACTAGTATTTCTAAAGTAACAGAACTCAAAAATCGGGTTTATTCACACCGTCATATTTAAGACTATGAAAGACATGCTCAATATCTCTTTATCAACCATCAACACTGTATGTACCTAGCTTGTACACCAGGGGGCACTAGTGTTTCTAAAGTAACAGAACTCAAAAATCGGGTTTATTCACACCGTCATATTTAAGACTATGAAAGACATGCTCAATATCTCTTTATCAACCATCAACACTGCATGTACCTAGCTTGTGCACCAGGGGGCACTAGTATTTCTAAAGTAACAGAACTCAAAAATCGGGTTTATTCACACCGTCATATTTAAGACTATGAAAGACATGCTCAATATCTCTTTATCAACCTTCAACACTGTATGTACCTAGCTTGTGCACCAGGGGGCACTAGTATTTCTAAAGTAACAGAACTCAAAAATCGGGTTTATTCACACCGTCATATTTAAGACTATGAAAGACATGCTCAATATCTCTTTATCAACCATCAACACTGCATGTACCTAGCTTGTACACCAGGGGACACTAATATTTCTAAAGTAACAGAACTCAAAAATCGGGTTTATTCACACCGTCATATTTAAGACTATGAAAGACATGCTCAATATCTCTTTATCAACCATCAACACTGTATGTACCTAGCTTGTACACCAGGGGACACTAGTATTTCTAAAGTAACAGAACTCAAAAATCGGGTTTATTCACACCGTCATATTTAAGACTATGAAAGACATGGTCAATATCTCTTTATCAACCATCAACACTGTATGTACCTAGCTTGTACACCAGGGGGCACTAGTATTTCTAAAGTAACAGAACTCAAAAATCGGGCTTATTCACACCGTCATATTTAAGACTATGAAAGACATGCTCAATATCTCTTTATCAACCATCAACACTGCATGTACCTAGCTTGTACACCAGGGGGCATT